>CANIUD010000237.1:0-185000 GCA_947470075.1 Closterium sp. Yama58-4 | reverse complement strand
ACAGCATCTGCCGCCGCACCAAAATCCCCTACACTGGCAGAATCGCTTACTGTGACTGAATCCTCTGATACCCACTCCTCTGAGCCTGTGACTGCACTGTCCTCGCTATTGAGTGCATCGTTACCAGAAGCGCCTGCAGCTGCGGCTGAACCAGAATCAGCTGCCCGGCCAGAATCCCCGCCGTAGCAGTCGGTGTCGCTGGGAGTGCTGGGATGCAGAGCAAAGCGAATGAATCCCACCACCTGGAAGGGCATGATGGCAATAGGCAGTTGGAAAAACAGGCTGAGTGCTGTTCCCAATCACCTGGAGCAATGTCATGAGGGCAACGTGCAGGGGAGCACACTTGTGCAAAACACGGAGAAACACCACTCCAGAAAAAAGCTCATGCTGAATGGGAGATCACGTACACGTATCACAAATTCTCTTTTATTATTTAAGAGTGCAGAATGGAGGACAGTTCTACTTGCTGATGGCACCTCCTGCACGTTCCTCTTTAGAACATGGATGCGTGTGAAGGTTAAAGCCCACGTTGCCCATTGCTTGCGTGCGCCATGCCATGCACTCAGCCATATCCTTGGACACAGTATGGTGAGCTGCAGCAACTAGGCGTTGGTTTAAACAAGCAGGAAAAAAACATGTTAATGTAAACTAGCTCGTTGCGAGGAGTGTGCGTGCAGTCATTGGGGCGTGTCATGCACTCACAGCCAGTGGAGTGCAGTTGTCATGGGAGTCGCACACCCTCTCATCAAGCACTTCCCCCACGCCCTTGCCATCATCTGAGATCATGCGCCTGGCAGGGAGGCAGGACGATGTGAGATGTGTTTGGTGCTTGCTTTGGGAAGGTTTCAAACAAACACGCACTCACGCCTTTCCTTGATTTGCGATCATGGTCCTGAGAGGGACAAACGCGCGCAGAGTGAGGAGGTGTGAGGGAGTGAGAAGAGGAACGATGAGTGAGGAGCAGTGTGTTGTCATGGGAGTCGCAGACCTCCTCAACGCCCGTGGTGTCGCATGAAATCATGAAATCATGCAATCATGAAATCATGAAATCATGAAATCATGAAATCATGAAATCATGAAATCATGCAATCATGCAATCATGCAATCATGCAATCATGATATCATGAAATCATGCACCTGATGTATTTTGAGTCGACTCAAAAGTCACCTCGACTCAAGAGTCGAATCAAAAGTCGAGCTGTCGTACGAAATCATGCACCTGATAGCGAGGATGGAAGATGCGTGATTGGTGAAATTTCTCAGAAGTAGCTTCTCGTGTGTAAGTCAACTTTGTATGAAGAAGAAGAAGAAAAAAAAAAAAAAACCTTTTGAGTAAGAAACAATAATCCAGTCGTGAGGGGCAGGTAGGTGGGGTGGGGAGAGGGGATGCGTGGGTTGCTTTTGAGACGTTTCAAACAAACCCCCCCTTCTCCCCACGCCCTTCCCATCGTCAAAAATCTTGTGCCTTTAAGGGACAAATGTGCAGAGCAAGAGGTGTGAGGGCCTGAGAGGAGCAGCAGAGTGCGGGCATGAGTGAGGGAAAAATAGCACTGCCGAGAGTGGTTGGCGGTTTAGGAGCAACGGGGCTTATACCTACACTTCAATGCAACACCTGAAAACTGTAACTCACAACTACACCTTGAAACGGGAATCCAAAACTTGATAAACCTTCGGAGCTGTTGGCCCTATGCACGAGGCCCAAACTCCACAGCGCTCACCAATGCAGCATCACTCCAATGCAAGCTGTCTGCCTGCCAGGCTGGCGGCCCCCAGTGGCCAGTCCACCAGCAGAGGAGATCTTTGAGTTGACTCGAATGGAACGGTGCTGTCGGACTTACTTACACCACACCACACCACAAGCCACTCCTCCTCACCACTCACCGGTGCAGCATTACTTCAATCTGCCCGTCTGCAAGGCTGGCTGCCCCCAGTGGCCGGTCCACCAGCAGTGAGAGCTGCGCGGTGCTGTCAGCAAGGAACGCCCCTGCTGTGAGCTGTGGGCGGGCATAGGAAGACGGGGAAGGAGGGGAGGATGGGGAGATGCACAGAGTGCAGAGGAGGAGAGATGTTTGTTTGAAGGCGCCTAGGAAATCCACCAGCAGTGAGAGCTGGGCAGTGCTGTCGGCAAGGAACGCCCCTGCTGTGAGCTGTGGGCGGGCATAGGAGGATGGGGAGGGACGGCAGGATGGCTGATGCGCAGAGGGCAGTTTTTTTTTTTTTTTTTTTTTTTTTTTTTTTTTTTTTTTTTTTCATGCATGTCATTAACAACCACCATGAGAGCTGGGCTGTGTGTGTGGCCCACGATGTATGCCCCTGCTGTGAGCTGTGGCCGGGCAAGGGAGCATGTGGAGGAAGGGGCGTGCACAGAGGGCAAAGGAGAGCATGGAGGGTAGGGTAGATTAAGGTAGAGGAGGGCAGAGGAGGGCAGAGGAGGGCAGAGGAGGGCAGATGAGGGAAGAGGAGGGAAGATGAGGGAAGTGGAGGGCATGCGAGGGCAGAGGAAGGCAGAGAAGGGCAGGGGAGGGAAGAGAAGGTCAGAGGAGAGGAGGGCAAAGAAGGTCATGGGAGGCTGTGCGTGACAGGCCTGGTTAGGCCAGGCCCATTGGTGGTGGTGCACCGGGGAGGAAGCTGGTGACATGCTGACATGTGTACAGTGGACGTAAACATGTGGCATGCAATATACAAACAGCAACGTTATGCTTTGCCATGCCACCTGCCCGTTTATGCGTCGGCAACATCCACACATACCAGTCACGAGCATGCCAGCACACAACAAAACTGCCACAGCATGCCATCCATGCATGCTGCCCAGATAACTGACTGACAGGGTACAAGTTGCCCGCGATGGGCTGGTAGACTGTGAGATTCCAATCTGCCCGATGATTGCGCACCTGATGGGCGTGGCGGCATGCGAGGGAGGAAGCGTGGGGGATGAGATGAGGGAGGAAGCATGGGGGATGAAAGGGTTGGAGGGGGGAGGGAATGTTGGAGGGATGGCAATGTATGTTGGCGCAGCACGGGACAGCATGGCACAGCATGGTTCAGCATGGCACAGCATGGTTCAGCATGGCACAGCATGGTTCAGCATGGCACAGCATGGTTCAGCATGGCACGGCATGGCACAGCATGGTTCAGCATGGCACGGCATGGCACAGCATGGCACGGCATGGCACAGCATGGCACAGCATGGCACGGCATGGCACAGAATGGTTCAGCATGGCACAGCATGGTTCAGCATGGCACGGCATGGTTCAGCATGGCACGGCATGGTTCAGCATGGCACGGCATGGTTCAGCATGGCACGGCATGGTTCAGCATGGCACGGCATGGTTCAGCATGGCACGGCATGGTTCAGCATGGCACGGCATGGTTCAGCATGGCACGGCATGGTTCAGCATGGTTCAGCATGGTTCAGCATGGTTCAGCATGGCACGGCATGGCACAGCATGGCACGGCATGGCACAGCATGGTTCAGCATGGCACGGCATGGCACAGCATGGCACGGCATGGCACAGCATGGCACGGCATGGCACAGCATGGCACAGCATGGCACAGCATGGCACAGAATGGTTCAGCATGGCACAGCATGGTTCAGCATGGCACGGCATGGTTCAGCATGGCACGGCATGGTTCAGCATGGCACGGCATGGTTCAGCATGGCACGGCATGGTTCAGCATGGCACGGCATGGTTCAGCATGGCACGGCATGGTTCAGCATGGCACGGCATGGTTCAGCATGGTTCAGCATGGTTCAGCATGGTTCAGCATGGCACGGCATGGCACAGCATGGCACGGCATGGCACAGCATGGTTCAGCATGGCACGGCATGGCACAGCATGGCACGGCATGGCACAGCATGGGACAGCATGGCACGGCATGGCACAGAATGGTTCAGCATGGCACAGCATGGCACAGAATGGTTCAGCATGGCACAGCATGGTTCAGCATGGCACGGCATGGTTCAGCATGGCACGGCATGGTTCAGCATGGCATGGCATGGTTCAGCATGGTTCAGCATGGTTCAGCATGGCACAGCATCTCAAGACGAATCTTCTTATTGCTGGCTGGAGGTAGTCTCACCCGGCGCAGGTAGCCACGAGAGCCGTGCATCCAACATGCAGGCAGCGCACCCAACATGCAGGCAGCGCACCCAACATGCAGGCAGCGCACCCAACATGCAGGCAGCGCACCCAACATGCAGGCAGCGCACCCAACATGCAGGCAGCGCACCCAACATGCAGGCAGCGCACCCAACATGCAGGCAGCGCACCCAACAAGCAGGCAGCGCACCCAACATGCAGGCAGCGCACCCAACAAGCAGGCAGCGCACCCAACATGCAGGCAGCGCACCCAACATGCAGGCAGCGCACCCAACATGCAGGCAGCGCACCCAACATGCAGGCAGCGCACCCAACATGCAGGCAGCGCACCCAACATGCAGGCAGCGCACCCAACATGCAGGCAGCGCACCCAACATGCAGGCAGCGCACCCAACATGCAGGCAGCGCACCCAACATGCAGGCAGCGCACCCAACATGCAGGCAGCGCACCCAACATGCAGGCAGCGCACCCAACATGCAGGCAGCGCACCCAACATGCAGGCAGCGCACCCAACATGCAGGCAGCGCACCCAACATGCAGGCAGCGCACCCAACATGCAGGCAGCGCACCCAACATGCAGGCAGCGCACCCAACATGCAGGCAGCGCACCCAACATGCAGGCAGCGCACCCAGCATGCAGGCAGCGCACCCAACATGCAGGCAGCGCACCCAACATGCAGGCAGCGCATCCAACATGCAGGCAGCGCACCCAACATGCAGGCAGCGCACCCAACATGCAGGCAGCGCACCCAACATGCAGGCAGCGCACCCAACATGCAGGCAGCGCATCCAACATGCAGGCAGCGCACCCAACATGCAGGCAGCGCACCCAACATGCAGGCAGCGCATCCAACATGCAGGCAGCGCACCCAACATGCAGGCAGCGCACCCAACATGCAGGCAGCGCACCCAACATGCAGGCAGCGCACCCAACATGCAGGCAGCGCACCCAACATGCAGGCAGCGCACCCAACATGCAGGCAGCGCACCCAACATGCAGGCAGCGCACCCAACATGCAGGCAGCGCACCCAACATGCAGGCAGCGCACCCAACATGCAGGCAGCGCACCCAACATGCAGGCAGCGCACCCAACATGCAGGCAGCGCACCCAACATGCAGGCAGCGCACCCAACATGCAGGCAGCGCACCCAACATGCAGGCAGCGCACCCAACATGCAGGCAGCGCACCCAACATGCAGGCAGCGCACCCAACATGCAGGCAGCGCACCCAACATGCAGGCAGCGCACCCAACATGCAGGCAGCGCACCCAACATGCAGGCAGCGCATCCAACATGCAGGCAGCGCACCCAACATGCAGGCAGCGCACCCAACATGCAGGCAGCGCACCCAACATGCAGGCAGCGCACCCAACATGCAGGCAGCGCATCCAACATGCAGGCAGCGCACCCAACATGCAGGCAGCGCACCCAACATGCAGGCAGCGCACCCAACATGCAGGCAGCGCACCCAACATGCAGGCAGCGCATCCAACATGCAGGCAGCGCACCCAACATGCAGGCAGCGCACCCAACATGCAGGCAGCGCATCCAACATGCAGGCAGCGCACCCAACATGCAGGCAGCGCATCCAACATGCAGGCGGCGCACCCAACATGCAGGCAGCGCATCCAACATGCAGGCAGCGCACCCAACATGCAGGCAGCGCACCCAACATGCAGGCAGCGCATCCAACATGCAGGCAGCGCACCCAACATGCAGGCAGCGCACCCAACATGCAGGCAGCGCACCCAACATGCAGGCAGCGCACCCAACATGCAGGCAGCGCACCCAACATGCAGGCAGCGCACTCAACATGCAGGCAGCGCATCCAACATGCAGGCAGCGCACCCAACATGCAGGCAGCGCATCCAACATGCAGGCAGCGCACCCAACATGCAGGCAGCGCACCCTGACCATGTGATGTGATGTGATGTGATGTGATGTGATGTGATGTGAGATACGCATCGGCTGAGAAGCCATGTTCTGTTGTTCACACGAATTGTCTCACCCGTCGAAGGTAGTCGTGGGCTCGCGAGTCGGTGAAGAGAGCCCCTTCAGTGGCGAGGGGGGGCTTATGTGGCGCCTCAGAAGTCGTTTCCTTACGTGGCGCCGCAATCTTTTAGGCTCCTCTAAGGTAGTCTCACCCGTCGCAGGTATTCGCGGCCCTGGGAGTCGGTGAAGAGAGTCCCTTCAGTGGCGAGGGAGGAGGCGAAGCGAGTGACCACCTCGCGACCCACATAGGGCTTCCTGGGCACTGGCCCCACCTGATGGTGATATGCATGGCACGGCATGGGATGGCATGGCATGCATGGGGAGGTGCATGCATGGGGAGGTGCATGCATGGGGAGGTGCATGCATGGGGTAAAATATGTGTGAGGCAGAACGAAGCGAGTGACCACCTCGCGACGATAGGGCTTCCATAGAACTGGCCCCACCTGATGGTGATATGCAATGCATGTATGCATGCACGGGGGAGGTGAAAGAAGGGGCAGGGAAAGGCAAGGGGGGTGTTTAAGGGTGAACAACGGACACAGTGAGGAATGAACGGAGGTGGTACATTGCATCAAACGCTTGGTTGAAGTATGGCTCTTCGTAGTTTAGATCACTTTTGAGAATTCTCAAAAGTGATTGCATGAACCACTTGGTTGAAGTATGACTCTTCGTAGTTTCTGGGAAGCATAAAGTTTGTCCGCAAAAGGAAGGAAGAGCCATTGTGCCATGATGCAATGTTGCCATGATGCAATGTTGCCATGATGCAATGTTGCCATGATGCAATGTTGCCATGATGCAATGTTGCCATGATGCAATGTTGCCATGATGCAATGTTGCCATGATGCAATGTTGCCATGATGCAATGTTGCCATGATGCAATGTTGCCATGATGCAATGTTGCCATGATGCAATGTTGCCATGATGCAATGTTGCCATGATGCAATGTTGCCATGATGCAATGTTGCCATGATGCAATGTTGCCATGATGCAATGTTGCCATGATGCAATGTTGCCATGATGCAATGTTGCCATGATGCAATGTTGCCATGATGCAATGTTGCCATGATGCAATGTTGCCATGATGCAATGTTGCCATGATGCAATGTTGCCATGATGCAATGTTGCCATGATGCAATGTTGCCATGATGCAATGTTGCCATGATGCAATGTTGCCATGATGCAATGTTGCCATGATGCAATGTTGCCATGATGCAATGTTGCCATGATGCAATGTTGCCATGATGCAATGTTGCCATGATGCAATGTTGCCATGATGCAATGTTGCCATGATGCAATGTTGCCATGATGCAATGTTGCCATGATGCAATGTTGCCATGATGCAATGTTGCCATGATGCAATGTTGCCATGATGCAATGTTGCCATGATGCAATGTTGCCATGATGCAATGTTGCCATGATGCAATGTTGCCATGATGCAATGTTGCCATGATGCAATGTTGCCATGATGCAATGTTGCCATGATGCAATGTTGCCATGATGCAATGTTGCCATGATGCAATGTTGCCATGATGCAATGTTGCCATGATGCAATGTTGCCATGATGCAATGTTGCCATGATGCAATGTTGCCATGATGCAATGTTGCCATGATGCAATGTTGCCATGATGCAATGTTGCCATGATGCAATGTTGCCATGATGCAATGTTGCCATGATGCAATGTTGCCATGATGCAATGTTGCCATGATGCAATGTTGCCATGATGCAATGTTGCCATGATGCAATGTTGCCATGATGCAATGTTGCCATGATGCAATGTTGCCATGATGCAATGTTGCCATGATGCAATGTTGCCATGATGCAATGTTGCCATGATGCAATGTTGCCATGATGCAATGTTGCCATGATGCAATGTTGCCATGATGCAATGTTGCCATGATGCAATGTTGCCATGATGCAATGTTGCCATGATGCAATGTTGCCATGATGCA
The DNA here is from genome assembly GCA_947470075.1 of Closterium sp. Yama58-4. NCBI lineage: Eukaryota > Viridiplantae > Streptophyta > Zygnematophyceae > Desmidiales > Closteriaceae > Closterium > Closterium sp. Yama58-4. Next base: position 176,956 of record CANIUD010000237.1, on the reverse strand, counting down.
ATGTTGCCATGATGCAATGTTGCCATGATGCAATGTTGCCATGATGCAATGTTGCCATGATGCAATGTTGCCATGATGCAATGTTGCCATGATGCAATGTTGCCATGATGCAATGTTGCCATGATGCAATGTTGCCATGATGCAATGTTGCCATGATGCAATGTTGCCATGATGCAATGTTGCCATGATGCAATGTTGCCATGATGCAATGTTGCCATGATGCAATGTTGCCATGATGCAATGTTGCCATGATGCAATGTTGCCATGATGCAATGTTGCCATGATGCAATGTTGCCATGATGCAATGTTGCCATGATGCAATGTTGCCATGATGCAATGTTGCCATGATGCAATGTTGCCATGATGCAATGTTGCCATGATGCAATGTTGCCATGATGCAATGTTGCCATGATGCAATGTTGCCATGATGCAATGTTGCCATGATGCAATGTTGCCATGATGCAATGTTGCCATGATGCAATGTTGCCATGATACAATGTTGCCATAATGCCTTGATAAGGGCGACTCTTTTTGTTGTTTTGATAAGAGACTTCCCATGATGGTGGAACTCTGGCTGGATGGCGAGCGGGTGAGACAACAGGTGTTTGGAGGAGTGAAGGCAGCGAGACACACACACACACACGGGAAAGAATACGCATTTTGTTCACAGCTACGTGATGTGCTCAGCTGAGCAAGCAACTCGAAAAGAAGTGGACCTACTAACGTGGAGCTGCAAGTGACCTTATGATGCCGCTTCGATGATGCCCATGATGCTTATGGATGGAGTACTTAAAAGTCTATAAGGTCAGCCTGTGATTTGACAATGTATTAACTTATGAAGTGGCTTGATCATGAGCTCACCATGTAATGCAACTCCGCATAGTCCTGTCCCGGATACACTCGAATGACCTGCAAGGCATGCCAGACAGGTTGCAGTGAAAGCCGGATAGGTTGCAGTGAAAGCCGGATAGGTTGCAGTGAAAGCCGGATAGGTTGCAGTGAAAGCCGGATAGGTTGCAGTAAAAACCGGATAGGTTGCAGTGAAAGCCGGATAGGTTGCAGTGAAAGCCGGATAGGTTGCAGTGAAAGCCGGATAGGTTGCAGTGAAAGCCGGATAGGTTGCAGTGAAAGCCGGATAGGTTGCAGGGCAGTGGAGGAGATTAGAGAGGGATGCAGCAATGGCATCTCAGTGCCGCCCGTACCAGCCAGTGCAGGGCGATTTCTTCTCATTGAGCGAGGTCAGAGCACCCACTCAGCATGCAAGGGGATCACTCCATGCAAGTAAGAGTTAGAGACGAAGCAGAGACCTCACCAGCCAGCCAGCGCACCAACTCACTCATCTCTGACAGCCACCCACCTCTTCCAGCCGCTGCCCACCTCTCACAGCCGCTGCCCACCTCTCACACCCGCCTACCCCTGCCAGCCGCCCACCTGTGCCAGCCACCCACCTCGGACAGCCAGGGTGCCAGAGCTCGGTGAAACTCCTCCACTAGCGGCCCTCGCAGCACTCGGACCGGCACCTGGGTGGTGAGAGAAGGGAGTGAGCGTAGGGAGGGATGGTGGATGTATGTGGGGGTGGGTGCGGAGCGTGGGATATAATTTTTGAGTCGACTCAAAGAGCAGGGATGGGTGCGGAGCGTGGGAGATGATGGCTTCAGAGCGTGGGAGATGATGGCTTCAGAGCGTGCCTGCCTCTGAGTCAGAGCGTGTGGGGACGCTGAGCGTGTCAGTGCTGTTGCCCTAGTCGGGTTTAGGTGCAAGGCGGGGCCGAAAATTATGTAAGGGCTGATTTTGTTGATTTTTGAGGCGCCTCAAAAATCACCTCAATGCATATGGGGCAGAAAGTTATGTAAGGGCTCATTGTGTGTGCCATTTTGCTCTGCAAAATGCCACCGACACCAACTTATTCTTGAATTTGCGTGTGTTTCTAGATTCCTGTGCTGCTCTTGAGGGACTCTTGAGTGTGGTCCTCATGCTGACGGCACTTGCCTGTTGGCTCGTGTTCTGGGCTGACATGACTGTATGCGGGGGTTTTCAAGTCGACTCGAAACACAAAAGAGTTTGGTTTGGCCTCGCACTAGCTGAGACTCTGTGAGCCTGTGATGGGTGTGGTTCTGGCGCTGATGGCACTTGCCTGTTGGCTCATGTTCTGGGCCGATGTGGCTGCATGGGGGGGGTTGAAGATGTACGCCCCTGCTGCCTGCCATGTCATGCCATGCCATGCCATGCCATGCCATGCCATGCATTGTGGAATGGCGGGGCGATAACGTCATGCAATGGGGGGGGGTGAGGTTGGGAGTTACGAGTTGGAGAGCATCAGCATCGCTGTTGTGCAGGCAGCATGGGCGATAGAAACGGCAAAGGGTGTAAACTACATGCCCCTGCCATGGTATGGCGGAGAGTGTTGGGCGGATGGCATGGCATGAGAAGTGTACATTGTACGATCGAACAGGCGTGGCATAGAGTGGCACCGACAGACGGGACCGTATTGACGAGGATGGAAAGAAAAAGGAAGGAATGAAAATACGAATAGGGAGAAAAAGGGATGCTGCAAGGAGTTTAGGTTTGGGGTGCAGCAGCGGAGTGAGGAAGGTGGAGGAGCAAGAGAGGAGGAGAGTGGGAGAGAAAATATTTTTGGGTTGACTTTTGAGTCGACTCATAAGTCAAGGTGGAGGAGCAAGAGAGGAGAGTGGGAGAGAAAGGTATTTTGGGGGCATAGGCACCCTTGTACGCACGTGCTTTTGAGTCGACTCAAAAATCGACTAACTTAGGCACCCTTGTACGCACGTGCTTTGAAGTGTAGACACCCATGCCCGTGCCCACTTGCTCGTCTGAAAGCTGAAACAACAGAACAGAATGATCAAAGCAACGTGCCCACTTCCGATGAGCAAGGCAAGAGAGCAATTCTTATGAGGACATGTATGAACAGGTCACAGACGCAAGGATGGCTAGGGATCGGAAATTGCACTCAGAAAAAAAGGCAATGGGGGAGAAAGCAGAGGCCAGAGGAAACAATGCTCGTGGCAAACAGGAAGCAGCGCACAGAGAATCGATTTGCAGCACAGCACAGCACCTTACCACGGTTTCGTTTCCCTGCTGGTTGCGACCAAGCAGCTGCAGGCGAGTCATGCCGTATGCTGCCTTTGAGAAGAACACTCGCAAGGCACTCGTTGCAGGAGAGCCCCCTGGCACTGTGCTCCCAGAGCCGATGCCACCCTTTGCATCACTGGCAGCACCAGCAGCACCATCACTGGCAGCACCAGCAGCACCATCACTGGCAGCACCAGCAGCAGCACCACCAACAGCAGCAGCACCATCACTGGGACCACTTGCAGCAGCCCCATCCCAGCCTCCCAGCACAATCACATCACCACCACCAACCCCTTCACCCTCCTCCTCCTCCACCACCACACTCCCTCTCTCAATCCCCTCCCCCTCCTCCCCTCCTTCACTCCTCTCCTTATCCTCTCCCCTCTCTCTTCCCTCCTCCCCGTCACCCGCCGCCTCCTCTCCTTTCCCCCACTCCCCGGCCCCTGTTCCCGGCTGCACACGTGCGAGCCAATCAGTGCTCTGTACAGCAGCGCCAGGGGTGTGGGGGGGGGCTGGGGAGAGGAAGAAGGTGGAGTAGCCCAGGGGTGGCACCCTGGCACGGAATACCACTGACACCACCACGCCCCCCTGCTGCTGCTGCTGCTGCTGCTGCTGCGGCTTCTGCTGTTGCTGCTGTTGCTGCTTCTGTGGCTTCTGCTGTTGCTGTTTCTGTGGCTTCTGCTGTTGCTGCTTCTGCTGCTGCTCCTCCCGCTCCTCCTCCCCGTCCTCCTGCTGCAGCTGCTGTTGCGCCTCCCTCACCTCCCTCCCTCGCTTCTCCTTTCCTCCTTCCACCCCCTCCTCACTACCTTCCACATTCTTCTCAACCCCCCACAACCCCTCCTCGCCCCCTTTCACAGCCTCCTCGCCCACTTGCACGCTGATATACCTCTTTCGTGTTTCCCACAGAATCAACACCTCGGGAATGGCCTGTGATGGAACCACGTTACCACGGTCATCAGTCACAATGACTGAAGGGGAGGACACCTGAGGGGAGCCAAAATTAGAGGAGTGGATTGTGCTATTGAACATGACAAAAGAAGGATTGTAGGACCTCATGAATAGACTGTTGAGGGACTAGTGTTGCGCTGAGCATTCGTTGAAGCGACTAAAACGGAGGATGGATGGGGGAATGGGAAGGTGTCGTGGAAAAGGACGTGGTTGAAAGGTGGAAGATGGTAAAGAGGTGCGGTTGACAGAGACACAAAAAGGATAGGCGGAAGAGGGAAATGGTGCAGAAGGCATTCGAGAAAGGGGAAATGGTGGGAAGGGAAGTAGGAAAGGGTTGGGGGGGAAGGGTGGGGGGCTTGACTGGGCAACAGAAGGAAGAACAGGGATAAAGAGGAAGGATGGGTGTCAGACTGAAATGTGCATTTTGGTTGCCAATCAATGAGGCTCCATTCCGTTCCATTCCAGTTGCACTCACAGGGATGCGGATTATCTCGTCTCGGGCCCAACCGAGGGAGTTGTAAGCAGTAATAACCTGGCCATAGGCATGGGCATGGGAGTGCATAGGCATGGGCATGGGTGTGGGCATGGGCATGGGCATGGGCATGGGCATGGCATGGCATGAGCGAGAGTGTGTGGGGATGGGGTAGGGTGTGGTTCGGCTGAACCAGCTTGGGCCAGCAATGACACTCCATGCCATGGCTCCTCAAGCACACATGCCTTCTTATCAGAACAGATTGTGTCAAGTTGATTGATGCATTGAGTTACATCAACAAATCGAAGCAACCTGATGAAGACGCAAAATGAGGGTTGATTGATGCATGGGCCAAAGGAGGAGGAATTGACCAAACGAAGAGACAGTGGTGTGGTTCAGAGCACAGTACCAGTGTGGTGCCGGGGGGAATGGGGTGGTGTGTGGGCGGACAGTAGGAGATGTTGAGCAGCGGACACTGCAAGTGATGGGGGAAGGAGGGAGGGGGGGAAGGCCATGAGGAACGAGGTCGAAAAAGTTGGGGCCGAAAGGAATGCAAACGTGTTGAGAAAATGCTCAAGGGTTACATATGGAGAGAGGGACAGAGGATGGGACACAGAGATAGATTACCAGCTGGAAGTCCAGTCCAAGCCGCAGCGTGTCCTCTGTGCCTCTGTCTTCTAGATTCCCTGTCTCGTTATAGGGTGTCTCGGCAGAAGCAGCAGGTTGTGCTGTGGTGCGAGCAGCAGGAGCAGCAGGAATGGCAGCAGCGGCGGGTTTGAGGTCCAGTACGCCCCGAGTGATGAGGTGCGTGAGGGACGAGGTCACTATCACAGATGCCTGGAGTAGGAGGAACGTGCATGGGGTTAAGGGGGGAGCAAAGGAGAACGAGGCAGAGAGGGAGGGGGATAAGGGTGTGTAGAGGTTGTTTTCTAGTCACTTGCTGCCAATCCATCCAGGCATGGTCTGATTCCAGTTTGATTCAAAACGTTTTCACTTGTTGTCAAACGCAGTGGTCACGTCACCACCACCCTGCGCCATGCCCTACCCCATCCCCCACCTACGCCCTACCTCCTTAGCGCCCCTGTACAGTCGCAACATGTAGTCATCATTCACATGCTGCGTGCCGTGCCTGTGATCTGGCGGCATCATATTGCTGTGCCTGTGATCTGGCGGCATCATATTGCTGTGCCACCGCCGCCACTGACCCCTCCACTCCTGATGGCCCCTACCCCACGCCATGCCCTACCCCACGCCATGCCCTACCCCACGCCATGCCCTACCCCACGCCATGCCCTACCCCACGCCATGCCCTACCCCACGCCATGCCCTACCCCACGCCATGCCCTACCCCACGCCATGCCCTACCCCACGCCATGCCTTACCCCACCCATGGTGCTGCTCCTTTCTCTCACCTCCTGCACTCCTTGGTACAGTCGCACCATGTAGTCAGTAATCACATGCTACCGTGCTGTACTTGTCAGTAGCGGACAGGTGGGCTGCGGAGGCCTTACTTCCATCAATTCTTGTTGTTCTTAGGACAATGAAACGAGCCCCATGGATTAGGTGAGCGGAAGGAAGGAAGGAACCTGGCTACGTGCGAGCTAGAGCGTTTCTTAAAGAGCCTCCTATGCACCCCTGTACAGTTGCAGCGTGTAGTCGTCACTCATATGCTGCCGTGCCGTGCCTGTAAGAGCGTCATGGTGTTGTGCCACTGCCACTGCCTACCCCATGCCCCCCTTTTTTAACACCAAACGTCCTACCTCCAGCGCTCCCCGGTGCAGCTGCAGCGTGTAATCATCATTCACGTGCTGCTTTCCCGTGCCTGTGATGGCATCATGGTGCTGTGCCACTGCCACTGCCTCCTCCAGGGGGAACGTCGAGGCCAGGCGCGAGGCCGGGGGTGCGGGGGCGTGGATGGCGGTGAGGTTGGTGGAGAGCAGCACAGGGACTACCAGGCGGAATGTTTGGTTACCCCACGCATGCAAGGTGGCCTTGCCCACTGACGCTTCCAGTAGCGTGGCTGCCTGCACGAGGAGGGGTGTGTGGGAGGTGGGGGGGGGAGGGGCGTAGGGGCGTGGATGGCCGTGAGGTTGGTGGAGAGCAGCACAGAGACTACAAGGTGGGATGTTTGGTTACCCCACGCTTGCAGCTGGGACTGGCCCACTGATGCTTCCAGTAGCGTGGCTGCCTGCCTGCAGGAGGAGTATGGAGGTAGAGGGTGGAAGGGAGGAGTATGGAGGTAGAGGGTGGAAGGGAGGAGATGGACGGATGAGGAGGGGTGTGAAGGAAGGAGGGAGGGCGCGTGGGGGCATGGATGGCATGGCAGTGAGGTTGGCGGAGAGCAGCACAGGGACCACGAGGGGGGACGTGCTGTTGCCCCGGGCTTGCAGCTTCACCTGACCCACTGATGCTTCCAGTAGAGCTGCTGCCTGCGGAAGGAGCTTCGAGCAAGCACACACGGGCAGATGAAGGACGATGGGGGGGGGGGGAGGAGGGGAAGGGGGTGTGGGAGGGCGGGGGCGCGGGGGCGTGGGGGCGCGGATGATGTTGAGGTTGGAGGAGAGCAGCACAGAGACCACGAGGCGAGATGCGCTGTTCACTCATGCTTGTACGTTCTCCTCGCCCACTCATGCGTCCAGTAGCGTTGCTGCCTGTGGGAGGAGGATAAAGCAGGCAGAACGGGGGCGAAGGAAAGTACGAGGAGGGGAAGGGTGTGGGGGGGGGGGAGAGAAGCAACGCACGTCCAGCAACTCACCTGCAGCAGGCTGCTGCACATGCGAGCATAGCCCTTGAAGGCTGGGCGGCTTGAGTAGTACCCCGTCCAGTACTCAGTGGACGCACTCGCGTACCTGCCAGTCACACAGTCAGGCAGACAACAGGTAGTCAGGGCAGACAGGTAGACAGGGCGGATAGGCAGTCAGGCAGTCAGGCAGTCAGGCAGTCAGGCAGTCAGGCAGTCAGGCAGTCAGGCAGTCAGGCAGTCAGGCAGTCAGGCAGACAGGCAGACAGGCAGTCAGGCAGACAGGCAGTCAGGCAGTCAGGCAGTCAGGCAGTCAGGCAGTCAGGCAGTCAGGCAGTCAGGCAGTCAGGCAGTCAGGCAGTCAGGCAGTCAGGCAGTCAGGCAGTCAGGCAATCAGGCAGTCAGGCAGACAGGCAGTCAGGCAGACAGGCAGACAGGCAGTCAGGCAGTCAGGCAGTCAGGCAGTCAGGCAGTCAGGCAGTCAGGCAGTCAGGCAGTCAGGCAGTCGGGCAGTCAGGCAGTCAGGCAGTCAGGCAGTCAGGCAGTCAGGCAGACAGGCAGACATGCCACAAAATGGGACAACGACTGGACAGGACAGGATTAGGGAACTTTGCTGTGCGTGTGCAGATGCAGTCAATTACTTACTTGCGTAATGCCCTGTCTGCCTTGTCAAGTGTGCCGTGGGGGTTGTCAAGTGTGCCGTGGGGGTTGTCAAGTGTGCCGTGGGGGTTGTCAAGTGTGCCGTGGGGGTTGTCAAGTGTGCCGTGGGGGTTGTCAAGTGTGCCGTGGGGGTTGTCAAGTGTGCCGTGGGGGTTGTCAAGTGTGCCGTGGGGGTTGTCAAGTGTGGGTGCATTTGCCGAGCAATCCAGCTTGCAGCGAGTGGGCTGGGGCGCTGGAATGAGGCCACCATGTTCCCATCCCATGCCATGCGCGAATGAGTGAGGGGGCACTCATGCGTGAGTGAGGGGGCACTCATGCGTGAGTGAGGGGGCACTCATGCGTGAGTGAGGGGGCACTCATGCGTGAGTGAGGGGGCACTCACGGGAAGAAGTCGCCTTCCTTGAGCGGCCACGACTCGTTGCTGCGGTGCTTGGCATGGAGGTAGCGTGAGGGCGTGGAGTACAGGGCATTCACACGGCCGTCCTGGGAGGGGCAGGTAGCAGGAATGCACACGCACGGGAAGAGAGGAGGGTGGGGGAGTTTCGTGTGCCATGCCACATGATGCCATACAATGACATGCCCTAAACCCTTATTGGGGGGCCATGAAACGTTGCTCTAGTGCAGGCATGAAGGTAGTGCGAGGGCATGGAGTACAGGGTATTCACACGCCCGTCCTGCTTAGGGTTAGTAGCAAGGATGCACACGCACAGGAAGAGAGGAGGATTGAGGAGGTGTTTTTGAGACGTCTCAAAAGTATTCTCCTACGCTGCAGCTCGCCTTGTCTAATGGCTGAAGGCACACCATACCATACCATACCATACCATACCATACCATACCATACCATACCATACCATACCATACCATACCATACCATACCATACCATACCATACCATACCATACCATACCATACCATATTATACCATACCATACCACACCATACCACACCATACCGTACCATACCCCCAATTGACGTGAACCATGGCATGTGGTATGTTGAACGAGCCTGTCCATGTTCGTGAACCACAGGGCAGCATTGGAATTGGCTTCATGCCACACTGTGCCCACCGCACAACACCACTCCACACCACACCACACCACACCCTACCACCCCGCACCAGGTTGACGTAGTGCACGAGCGTGTCCAGGTTCTTGAACCATAGGGCAGCATTGGAGTGTGAGAAGTCCTCCCCCATGGCCCACATCACATGCTCGCTGCGCCTGTCACCCGCCTGCGTCAGCGACCGGTTCACAAACGTCTCCACCAGCTGCACTATGTTGGCGTCGACCTCGTACGGGTCGTCCTGTTAGGGGTTGGAGTTGGGTAGTGGGGCACAGGAGGGCTACTAAGTGGGTGGGAGGGTAGAGCCACACTGAGTCAGCGACCGGCCCCGTTCACAAACACGTTCACCAGCTGCACTATGTTGATGCTGACCTTGTATGGGTCGTCCTCTCAGAGGGGGGCAGTTGGGTAATGGGGCGAAGGTAGGCTAGTGTCACCAGACTGAGTCAGAAACCGACCATTCACTTCATGAATCTCTCCACTCCACCACCAGCTGCATTATGTTGGTGTCTGTGTCTGCTTTGTATGGATTCCTTAGAGAGGAGGAGAAGTTTTGTCCAGGTGGGCAGGGGGCGTCAGTGGGTCAATCAAATCAAGCCGTGCTGAGGCAGGCAGCCACTGGAAGGTTCACAAACCCCTCACTGCCTGCGTTGGCTTCGCCTCTTACGGTACGGGTCGTCCTAAGGCCTAAACCCTACACCTTAAACCCTGGGTCTTGGGGAAGGAGGCACAGGAGGAGGGGTACTGAAACCAGTCTGAGCCAACAGCTCACCGGCTCGCAAGCAAACACTTGTACCAGGTGCGAGTGCATGGTCCTGAGTCAGTCACTTGTTCATGCGTAGCTTCAATGTTGGTGGGTAACGGGGTGACTACACCCATGTGCCTCAGAGAAAGCCTTGAGTCAGCCTTGAAATAGTCTTGATATAACCTCGAGATAGCCTTGAGTCAGCCTCGAAATAGTCTTGAGATAACCTCGAGATAGCCTTAAGTCAGCCACCTGTCCACGAATACTGCCAACTAGTGCCACCCACCCACCAGCTCCACCGTGCCGGTGTGACGGTGTCCGTCTCACATGGAGGAGCTGGTGTGTGTGGGCAGGGCAGGGGGGTGGTGGGTAACTGGGTGATTACTACACCCATGTGCTTCAGGAAGCTTGGAACACTACCCAGCCCCCTACCCTTTCTTTCACTCACCCCTTTCTTCCATCCAAGGCAGGGCACTTGTATCAAGGCAGCAAGCGCACCTTGATGAGGTTGGTGAGGGGGTCGTATGGTTCAAAGCGGAATGGCAGCGTCCGGGGCATAGTATCCATCCCAGTAGAGGATTAAGTCCCTCAAGAGGCACCCCGTTGAGCATCCAATCCAAGGCAGGGCAGTTCAAGTGAGTGAGTGAGCGCACCTTGACGAGGTTGGTGAGAGGGTCGTATGGTTCAAAGCGGAATGGCTCCGGGGCATAGTAGCCGTCCCAGTAGAGAATGCCTGCAAACACCTGCTCCGGTGGGGGGGGGTCGGGGAGAGAGAGAGGGTGGAGAGGGTGTGTATTGAGACGGCTCAACAGGAATGGCTGTGGGACGAAGTAGCCGTCCCGTCCCAGTAGAGAATGCCCGCAAACACCTGCTCTTGCACCGGTTGTAAGGGGGAGAGAGGAGAGAGGAGTGGGGGGAGGAAGAGGAGAGAGGGTGGCGAGGGTGACTTTTGAGACGACTCAAACAGGAATGGCTTTGGGGCGAAGTAGCCGTCCCAGTAGAGGATTCCTGCAAACACCTGCTCTGGCAAGGAGAGAGGACGGGCAAACGAATGAGATGCGCAGTGACACAGGTTCAACCCCACCGCCACGTTTCCCTCATTTGAACTCTCCCAGCAGAGGGTTCCTTTGACTTATAAAATAGAGAACAATCCATCTCGTCTCAGCCCACCCAGCCCGCGAGCAATCGCATCGAATGCATACGGTATGAAATTTCAGTCTTTAGGCAACTCAGGGAGTGGACATGACTTACCACATAGCACTCGTTCACTCACTCACTCGCTCACTCATTCACTTGTTCACTCACTCGCTCACTCACTCACTCATCACTCACCTCAGCCTGCCGGCCAAAAGTCTTTGAGGCGCGCCACACAAACTCGGTGCTCCTCTCCTGCTTGCGCCGCGCTACATCCTTATAGTCCGCCCGTGCGAAGAACACCGCATGCAGCCCGCCCTGCAGTGGACGGGAAGGGGTCACAACAATGGAGTGTGCGCGGCACAAGGCAGGAGGCATGGCGGGCTGTATGTACCATAGTCCGCACGTGCGAAGAACACTACGTGCAGATTTCCAGTATCGACTCCAACCTCCCAGATGCAAAATTGGTGCTCCTGTCCCACTTGCGTCATGCAAGGCACCAGGCCCACGAAACGAACCAGTCAGTAACGGCCACTCCTTGCCTTCCTTCTTCCCGTCGTACCCTAGCAGTGATGAGGCTGGCTTGAGTGGCAGAGTGACTGAAGAAACTTGAGAAGTGAGTTGTGTTGAAGTACCCGAAATGGTTAGGTTCACACTGTTAAATTGAGCTTGAATTAATACATTAGTAATGACCTCAAGGCTCTTTAAGTACATAGGAAATGAGCTAGGAATGGATGGGGAGGAAATCGAGGGCGATCCCTAGGAGGTCGGGGGCAATCCCAAGGCAATCTCCAATTGGTGGGTTGGAGATTGCTTGGAGATCACATTTGGGTTTGGTTGGGATGTGGGTGTACACCCAACCAAACAAAAAGTGCAAACTACACTACGCTAGAATATGAAAGTACAAATACAAGAGTTGGGATTAAAAGCAAACTCTAACACGCACTTGCACCTTCACAGGTTCGACCTGGGCGGTGATGAGGCTGACCTGGGTGGCGGAGTGGCCGAAGGGGTCGATCTGCCAGGCGATGGTTGGAGTGGCGTTGAAGCGGCACCACACACATCATGCAAGGCAGGGCACCAGCCCCACACACCATTCAGTCACTTCAGTGCCACGCCTTCCCTTCCATCCTCCCATCGCACCTGCGCGGTGATAAGACTAGCTTGGGTGGCGGAGTGGCCGAAGGGGTCTATCTGCCAGGCGATGGAGGGGGTGATGTTGAAGTGGCGGCGCAGGAAGCGGTGGCCCAGCGACATGTGGTGCAGCACGTCCCTGTAGTGGCATACCGCCTCGTCGTGCATTACCCACCCGCCATTGCTGTACGCAGGGGGCAGGAGCAGCACAAATGGGGCAGCAAGCAGGTGGCAGCAGGGGCACGAGGAGGGCATGAGAGGAAGCGGTGGCCCAGCGACAGGCGGCGCAACACACCCCCGTAGCGGCATACCGCTTCATCGTGCATCACCCACCCGCCGCGCGCGCTGTCTTTTGAGTCGACTCAATAGTCACCTCGTTACAACGGCACAAACAAGGGACATTAACTCACATGAACTCCAGCTGCCCCGAGTGCACGAGAGCACGCACGCGCTGCCGCATGCCCTCCGACTGCTGCTGCCACCAGCGGTAGAAGAAACCCTGCCCCCCATAAGCCATGAATGGTGGGCACAGAAGAGAGTGCAGTATTGTGGTGGTGGGCATAAGCGTTGGATCGCATGATGACATGGGAAACGAGAAACGCATTAGCATACTACCTCCCTGCCTACACAGCAAAATAAAAATCCATCTGAAGTACAGAAGAGAGCTCTTAACTGAGTCACGGGTTCAGGTCTGCACTGCATGGTTTTTCTACAGCTGTGTAACAAAAATCGAGAGCTCCAAAAGAAAGAAGTTCGCTTTGCACGTACGACAACTCCCTCATGACCACTCTGCTCTCGCAAACTTCATTCACAACCAACCACTCTGCCGCCAGATGGCTAGGGCTGGCTGGTACAGCCACATTCTGCCAGGTCACCTGCCTGCTCCACTTGGATGAATCGACGGTCCGGATTGGCCTCCAGCTGGTCCACCACCGTCTCTAGGATGAACTGGACGGCCGTGATCTGATGCCAGGGATGGGGGGGGGGGGAAGGGAAGGTGGGAAGGGAGGAGGGGGGGGGGGGGGAAGACGGAGAAAAGGGGCGATGGTAACGAAATGTTATTCTGATGGCAGAGGGAGCGACTTTGCTGTGAAGGCAGTAACTGCAAAACATTCGTTTGTATTGAAGGGGATTGAGAGGAATGGGGGATATTAAAGGGCGAGGGGGGGACGGGGAGCCAGTAGGCGGTGTAGAAGGGAGAGACTGTACTGGTGGTGAGTGGTGCCAGCCTAATGCTATGGTGAGTGTCATCAATGGTGGGTCCTGGCGCTGTCATTCTCACATAGTACTGTTCCACCGTGTTGAGCCATCCCAGGTCGTCGTGCGAGTGCGGTACCAGATGCACGTTCAATTTCCCCGCCACGATCCCCGCGCTCGTGTTGTACGCGCTGCTGCTCTCTCCGGTTCTCACGCCGTCATTCGAGGCGCCTGATGCGGAGGGTGAGCTGTGAGCCTCACCACCACCGCCATCTTGTCCGGCGAGATTCTCGCCGCTTCTTTCGGAAGAAAATGAGGGATAGCGGCGGTATGTCGGCTGTGGGTGATCATTCTGCCAGTCGCCGGCGGTTGTGCCGGCTAGACGGGAGGAAAGCGACTGCTGGAGCAAAATCATGCAAGCTCCGACGGCAATGCCGACCACGAATGGCGGCACGAGCCTGAAACGAGATGATTCCGCTTGCGGGACACGTGGCTGCGGCATGCTTCGGCAAATTCGCGCCAATTGAACAGTGGTACGAGTAGGTAGTTGCTATGCTGGATGGGGGTGGTTGATGGTTCCAGTCATGGCCAAGTGCGAAGTTGGTCGCTGTTCGCAACGTCTTCGATCTAGGGGGTTACATCGTTTCACATAAGTCCCTCGAGGGTTAACATTTGCTCGGTGCTTTCGCCAACCTTTTTACACCGCGAACGAAAAGCCACCAAGTAACCATGTTGAGAAACTGGTGGGCCAGACGCCTAGGCGAACCACTCAGTTCCAAGGTGTACACCGAACGAACCAGCAACAGCTACATTCCTAGGTTTCGTGAACCCGTTGTCCTGCGTTGAGACCAATCGGTTTCTGACTCCCTGAGCAAGCTCACCCCTGGAATACGCATGAGGACGTGTCTCATGTTAAGGATCCGCTGGATCTGGTCCGCGAGACAAATTTATACGTCGGGTCCGGGGCTCTGGTCCGACGGACCCATTTGGCGGACCAGCGTTGGACCAGACACGAGCTGGTCTGCCTGATGCGTCGCGTCTCGTGCTGCACAGTATTTGCGATTTGCAGCAGTAGCGACGAAAAATTGAAATCGAGTTACTTTTTCTCTTCGTCTGGAAATTAAATCTCGCGCCAAAGTCACGAACACAAGACATTTCGCAACACAATGTTGACCACCACTGTTTACGGACCAGGCGCGGACTGGTCCGGAGGACCGAAAAAATGGCACCGTTTTAGTGCCATTCGAACGTTATAACGGGGTTACAAGCCCCGCATCCTGGTCCCGGTCCGCCCCTGGTTCAGGCTCTGGTACTTGAGCTGGTCCGCCTGGTCCGAGCCGGACCCACGTGGACCCAGACATCTGAGACTCTCTGAAGTTCATTTGGAGATTTAGGGCGCATCCCCCCACTCGATCGATAGTGCGCAGGATCGATCCTGCGCTCGGTTTGATAAGTTTAAAACAGGACACCGCAGGATTTTAGTTCAGTGGATGATCGATTTTGCCATATCGATCGAGGGAGGGGACACGCCCTCAGCTGGCTCTCCTGAAATATGCCAGAAACCATTTGTAGGCATTCCATCGCTATTGCTTGCATCAAATTTCTACACATCTGCTTCCTTTTCGCCATGATCCGAGTCCGTTTTCGAAGCTCCTCTATTCCTATACTTCTCGTCGTTGTCTGCAGTGCGGCTATGATGCTCTTGGAATCGTCCCTTATTATTACGGAGGTGCAAATTCGTCAGGGTGCAAAATACTACTCGCAGTACGCGTCTTACCTTCTAAAAAACTCCCTCCCCCGTGCGCTTGTCCCGGGAACGCATTTGGAGAACTCTGAAGAAGAAGACTTCCAAACTGGTATGATTAAATCTAGTGGCTTAAGCGCGATCAACGGACCCTCTCAACTTGGTGTTTCGTGCAGGTGAGGTTGAACCTCCACCATCTTCAAACGTCACTAGCAAAGGCAGGAGATTGCAAGGAACGCTGACGAGGAACTTGCACTCGATGCGGAATGTGACCCTCGAGGACGACGAGGCTGAAATTCGGGAGATGCTTGAAGCTCTTCGTGCGAAGGCCAAAGAGCTCAAAGCCGCTGCAGATGTGCGTCAGCAAAACGCCTCGCCTTCCAATGCTCCAAACGGAAAAAACTCGAGTCGTTTTCTTGACATTTGAACGAAATTGTCAGGAGCAGACGTAGATGCAGCAGGCCGACCAAGCAGTTTGTGCACATTGCAGGGAGCTGCAGAAGTCTGTTAGGGCACGATGGTACAATAGAGTAAGCTCTGTGCATTGGGGATGCGTGTGAAGGAACCAGACAGGAGCAACAAAATTCGTTGCCGGAGGAAAGAATGGTGGGTAGACAAAAAATGCGTGGAGCCAACGAAATGCTTGGGATGGAAGAATGGTGGGTAGACAAAAAATATATGGTAAACACCAAATTTCATACTAATTGACTTAAGTAGTGAGAAATGGTAGGTGTGGAGTGCAGAGTTAGCAATGTAACTTTAAAGGCAATTTTAATTTGCATCTGATTCCATAAAGCAAAATTTCCGTACCTAATGAAATTCATTCAATCGCGTGTAACAAGTTGTACACTTGACTTGTGGACTTGACATCGACCATTGCCATACTCTCCTGACTTTTCGGCAGCCAGTCCAACAACCACCCCTCACCCAACAAAGCATTCCGCACTTCGCGCGGCCCTGTCCCGTCCTTCTCCACCTGCCGTTCTTGCCATTGTAGAGTGTTCTTATCACATGTGTACGGCTACCGCTTCTAGCCTATTTTTGTGAACTGGTTTACGTATGATCCAGTTTATTGACATCCTTGTCCCTCTCCATGTCGTCCACAGCTAGCTCGTTGTTACGTGCCGGCAGCAGCAGTAGCAATAGCAGCGGCCAGCAAACATCGGAGGGGAGTCCCGTGCTGCTAGACCAGGATGAGACCCGACCGTCGCTAGCTTCGTCCATATCAGCAGCATCACCCGGCGGGGAGATTTACAGACGCCACACGCCGCTAAGCCCGGATCGCAACAAGCCAACCGCATTTTCTCTCTCTCAACCCATCGCTGATTCTTCTCTCGCTAAATTAAGCTCATTGAATCCGAACCCTCCATCCGATCGCATCAATGCTTCTCCTTCGCCGTTCACGTCGCGCGCCGCGAGACACGGCAGTTTGGGGAATCAACCCGACATGTCCATGCGAGCGTTACTCGCGCGGCACCAGTACCTGCTGCGAACAATGGCGGTACTCGTCGTGCTGTGCGCGGTGTACCTGTATTTCGCCATCTCCATGGATCAGGAGGGCCTCAGCTGTCAGGGCCTTCGGGGAGAGGCGCTCGCGGAATGCAGAGAGCAGCTCAAGGCGAAGCGACTTGCGAACAGGAAGGGACGGGGAGGGGGCAACGCCGGAGTTAAGAGCGGTGCAGGCAGCTCTGGCAGGGTTAGAGAAGGTAGAGAGGGTAGTAAGGGTGGTGGAGAGGTTGGAGGCAGCGGAGAGGGCCAGATTGGGCATGTGCAGGCTATTCAGATGCGGCAGCAGGAGAAATATGCCAACGGTTATCAAATTGTAGAAGCAGAGGAACGAGGGGTTTCAGAAAGACAAGGAGACAAACGAGACGAGGAGGAAGACGTTAGTAGAGAGGAGTTGAAAGGAGGCAGGTCATAACACTGTAACGTTGCATAGCTGAATCCTTTTGTTACAGGCTTATATGTATAGCATTGAGTGTGCTGAAGCATTTTCCACCACTGTTCCTGCAGCTGAGCTGAGTCTTTGCACATGCAACCCTCTAGTCCTGTAACAGCGCATGTCTTTGACCCTGCACTCCAGGCGAGCAGGAAGGTGGGTACCTAGAAGAGCAATCAAATGACGCAGGCACCTACGGTAGTAGGGTGCCAAATTTGTGGTTGGTGGTGTTGTTTGGACTCGCTGTTCAGCACACACATCAGTCCTCGGAGCAGATCACCTCGCCTCCCACTGCAAATACCGTGATCAAGCCCCGGTCCGGTAACAGATGGCTTCGTTCTGTGTTACGGCACTGGCTGGCGCGGTCCGCATGAAGCCTGAAAGTGTTTCAAGTTTGAGGAATGACATGACACCATTCACATGCATGAAAATTGTGCAGGCACCTGTGAATGTCTATCATGATGATGATTCGCCCCCTCTCATCCCCACTGGCTGCTTTTGAGTCAACTCTAAAAGGCACCGGTAAATGTTCATGAGGATGATTCGCCCCCTCTCCTCCCGACTGGCTGCTTTTGAGTCAACTCTAAAAGGCACCGGTAAATGTTCATGAGGATGATTCGCCCCCTCTCCTCCCCACAGGCTGGCGGCTGGACACACACCCGTGGAGCTGTGCCCTTGTCTCCTCTTGTTTTGTGTGAACCCACTCTTGCCACTTGCCATCATCGCCATACCCTAAGCTCTGTAAGGCTTCACAAACTCTGAGCCAATTTCCCATTCAGAGTCCACAGGTCAACAGAAATCATTCATTTATCAGTGGTTGGTTGGAATGGAAGTCAGGTGAGGGTCACTCCACGCGATTGGTAAGTTCCCCAACATTCTCGATCTGAATGCGCACTGAATCCCCGTGCTTGAGATGCCTTGGCGGGTCAAAGCCAGAACCCACGCCTGGGATAGGAAGCAGCAGGGTAGAGACAAGGGATGCGGACCAGAACCACCTGAACAGAACCATCAGAACCACTCTTTGCTTGATACTGCGCACTCGGGAAGAGCGCGTGTTCTTATAGCCACCTCAACTAGGAATATAGACTATAATGAAGGGGTTATGCAAGCGAGAAACGGGTACACCAGATAGGTAGGTTAGGCAGTGAAGCGCAGGAAACCACAAAGTAGAGTGGCGGGTGCAACATGGAGAAGACACGCACACTGCCACCTTCTGACCCACGCACACTGCCAGGCTTCGTTCTGCACCTTCATCCGACCCACCTTTCCTCTGCACGGCTCACAGCTCACCTGCAGGAGTGCTAACTTGCAGGAGTGCTCACCTGCAGGAGTGCTAACTTGCAGGAGTGCTCACCTGCAGGAGTGCTAACTAGCAGGAGTGCTCACCTGCAGGAGTGCTAACTAGCAGGAGTGCTCACCTGCAGGAGTGCTCACCTGCAGGAGTGCTCACCTGCAGGAGTGCTCACCTGCAGGAGTGCTCACCTGCAGGAGTGCTCACCTGCAGGGGTGCCGGTGGCAATGATGTCGCCGGGTTGCAGGGTGATGCCGGCAGAGATGGTGGCGATGAGGGTGGGGATGGGGAAGATGAGCTGTGAGGTGCGCGCATTCTGCTTGGTGGAGGGGTTTGGGGGAGCGGGAAGGAGGGAGGGAGGAAGGGGGCAGGTGGGGGAAGGGCTTAGGGTGCCGATGAGTGCAGGGACGGGGAAGATTAGCCGCGAGGTGCGTGCGTTTTGCATGGTGAAAGGGGTTCGGGGTTGCAAGAGTGGGAAGGAAAAGCCTATTTTTGAGTCGACTAAAAAATTTTGCATGGTGGAAGGGGTTGGGTTGCAGGAGTGGGAAGGGAAGGGAGGGAAGAAGGAGGGAGGGAGGACGGAAATAAGATGAGTGAACAAGGCAAGGGGTGGTGGTGGGGAAGATGAGCTGGGAGGTGGAGGGGTCTGGGGGGCCAGGGACGGGGGGAAGGGCAAATGAAGCAACGACAAAGAGCCAGGAAAGAGAGAGAAGGGAAAAGGAAGGGGGACGGAGAGTGAAGTGGGGGAGTGAATATGGGGAGGTGGAAAAGGGAGGGGGACGGAGCCAAGTAATGCATTTGCCTGTGTGTGTTGGAAGGTCGGGGTTCAATACCTGCCGGAGCTCATCGTTGATCCAGCAGCGAATGTGGAGATCCTGGCCGTTGATCTCCGATGCTGGCACGATCCAAGGGCCCATGGGGCAGAAGGTGTCACAGCTCTTGCCAAGGAACCACTGGTGTGGGCGAAGGATGAAATGTGTTGCGGAGGCACATCATGGGATGCGATGCACCATGCGGTGAGATAAACGGTGCAGCATGGTGTGACATGGTGTGGCATGGTGTGACATGATGTAGCAGTGGCTTGGATTGGTGGCACGCTTTGGCATGGGTGGCATGGGGTGGCACGTCATGGCATGGCGTGGCATGGCAGAAAATACCTGAATAAGACTCGGAAAAGGGCGTCTGACTTCTTGTAGAATTTTGTGAAAGGAAGCTGAATAGAATAGAAGTGGGCATCAAGGGAGAGAGAAGGAGGTAGTTGGGGAATGCGCTTGGGATAACGGAGTGGAGAAGGGATTGGGAGGGAGGTAGGGGGAGAGAGTGGGAGACGGAGTGGCAAAGATTGGGCAAACCTGTTGGTGTCGCTTCTGCACGTCTCTTGCCGTCACATCATTCAGAATGGTGTAGCTGGGTGTGAATGAAGAGACGAGCGGGCAGCGGGGGGGCGGGGGAGGGGGAAAGAGGGGGAGGAAGGGGGGAAAAGGTAAGGGTCGTTGACCAGTGAGTAAGAGTGAGAATGAGAGGAGTGGGCAAACCTGCTGGTGCAGCTTCTGCACATCTCTTGCCGTGACATCATTCAGAATGGTGTAGCTGGGTGTGAAAGAGGATACGGGGGGGCAGTGGGAGCAGGAGAGAGGCAAGAGCTGTTGTAAGCAGTGAATCTGGTGCAAGTGGTGAAGTGAAGGCCCTATCTGATCAACACCGCAGGATAGCAGAACGCACGAAGGCTTCACTGAGCTGCACCAGTGACTGTCGGTCCATGACATTCATGTCGGTTTGTCTACGTCTGCCATAGCCAGCAGAAACATTCTTAGACCAGTCAATGTGCCGACTCACTCGCCTTTCATTCCTCCATTGCCCCACGACCCGACCTGTACTCGCTTCTTTGTAACGAGGTAAGACCTTTCAAAAACGGATTGCGTGTAACGAGGTTCAGACCTTTCAAAAACGGATTGCGTGTAACGAGGTTCAGACCTTTCAAAAACAGAATGCAACGAGTGCAGGCTAACCTTACCCAAAGACATGCTTCATGGCATCTTCTGCCTTGATGCCTCGACCGGGTTTCCCAATGATCACTGCCAGCTCTGTGCAGGTGGGACGGGGATGGGGATGGGGATGGGGATGGGGATGGGGATGGGGATGGGGATGGGGATGGGGATGGGGATGGGGATGGGGATGGGGATGGGGATACATGGCATGACTGAACATGAAGAATGCAATATAAAGGCTGCCCCTTTCCATCGGGGGAAGGGATGCGAAACAAGTGGCACAGACATGCGGCGTGGGGTGGGGGACAGACAGAGGGCCGGATGCATAACATTGGGTAACATGATAAGTCAGGTCACCACTTCGAGATCACCTCACTTCTTCTTATGAATATGTGATGTGGGCTCCAGTGTTGGATGACTCGTGATAAGCAACCAGGGTCCCAACCCAAGCCATTGACAATAAAGCAAGTGCACTTAAAATCCTGCACCTGCCTGCCTAGCAGCCAGAGACTTGAAAGAGTCTGTGCAGGAAAAAGGTGGGAGTGACTTCCGCGCCCAACTCACAACCCACCCGGCACACATGCACCCGCAAGTTGCAACGCCCGCCCACCTTCCGCCCAGCACAACGCCCACCTTCCTCCCAGCACAACGCCCACCTTCCTCCCAGCGCAACGCCCACCTTCCTCCCAGCACAACGCCCACCTTCCTCCCAGCACATCGCGCACCTTCCTCCCAGCACAACGCCCACCTTCCTCCCAGCACAACGACCACCTTCCTCCCAGCACAACGCCCACCTTCCTCCCAGCACAACGACCACCTTCCTCCCAGCACAACGACCACCTTCCTCCCAGCACAACGCCCACCTTCCTCCCAGCGCATCGCGCACCTGCCTCATAGGCAATGGCCTCGGGGTGGCCGTGGGGAATGCGGATGGCTGTGCCGTGCCTTTGAAGCCAACTCACAAATTACCTTTGAAACCAAACCAGCCCCCAGCAACGCCCACCTGCCTCGTAGTTGATAGCCTCGAAGTGGCCATGGGGAATGCGGATGGCCTTGCTGTGCCTTGTGAGTCAACTCACAAAGTACCCGCCCAAGCTACCTCACTCACAACACAAACCTCCCCTGCACCACAGCAACGCCCACCTGCCTCATAGTCGATTGCCTCGGAGTGGCCGTGGGGAATGCGGATGGCCGCGCCAGGCCCTGTCACTGACTGCGGTGCCTTGGTGAACACAATGGGGTGCTGGAACGAAGAAGGGACGAGTGGGGGAAGAGGGGGGACAGGGGTTGGGAAGGGGCGTTGGGGTGGCCGTGTGGAATAAAGATGGCTGTGCCAGGCCCTGTCACTGACTGTGGTGCCTTGGTGAACACAATGGGGCGCTGATATGGAAAATTGGGGCAATTGGGGGAGGAGGGGTACGTTGCCGTGAGGTGCGTGCGACGAGGGGAGAGGGGAGGGAGGAGGGAGGACGTAAAGGCACATGGAAAAATCGTTTATTTTGGTAATCTAAAAACAGCCGCTGCTGCTGTCCGCTGCGACAGTAGGGGCTGGGCAGGACTCACAGTGGGGATGCTGGGTTCAGTGATATGAGGAGCAGTCTTCCACGTGTCCACCTCCCTCACATGCTCTTCGTAGTTCTTCCCAATGCACATGATGGCCCCTGCAGGCCTGGGCAGTGGCGCCAACAGATGGCTCTCGCACAGCAGCTGCCCCTGCCCCTCAGGCAGCTTCTCAAAGTTTAGCCTGCCCCACAAGTGTTCGGAGAGGCATGTGAGGAACACAGGGCAGAGAGGCTCTAAATTGGGATGATAGGAGCTATCACAAGCTGTAGAAAAGCAATGTAGATCGATGGAGGCGGGCAGGGAGGAGGGCTCTATAATGCCTCCAACACACCCCCAGCTACCCCACCCCCCCAACTCCACACCCCTCTCACCTGGGACGAATGTCCTGCCAGGCAGCAATGACTGACGCCATGCAGTGCAGATCGATGGAGGCGGGCAGGGAGGAAGGCTGCTGCACACACTCATGCAGCGGCCAGATGCGCGCATCTCGAACCACCCCCACTGTGGTGCCGCCACCATGCTCAAAGGACGCCACACGAATGCGGCCGTCTGTGCGGGTGAGAGCAAGAGGGTGTGGGGCGATGGGGTAAGAGGGGGCGATGGGGTAAGAGGGGGCGATGGGGTAAGAGGGGGCGATGGGGTAAGAGGGGGCGATGGGGTACGAGGGGGCGATGGGGTAAGAGGGGGCGATGGGGTAAGAGGGGGCGATGGGGTAAGAGGGGGCGATGGGGTAAGAGGGGGCGATGGGGTAAGAGGGGGCGATGGGGTAAGAGGGGGCGATGGGGTAAGAGGGGGCGATGGGGTAAGAGGGGGACACGAGGGAGCATCTCGAACTCGAACCACCCCCACTGTGGCTCCACCACTGCGCTGCTGGAAGGACGCGAGTGGAATGCGGCCGTCTGTGGGGCGCGGAGGTGGGGAGATTGTGGGGCGCGGAGGTGGGGAGATTGTGGGGCGCGGAGGTGGGGAGATTGTGGGGTGAGCAAGGCGAGGCGAGCGCGCGGTGAGAAGGTACGCAGGAGACGTCTGGGTGGACGGCACCGGGAGCAAGGCCGGGAGGGAGGGAGGGATGGAGGGAGGGAGGGATGGAGGGAGGGAGGGAGGGAGGGATGGAGGGAGGAAAGGAGGGAGGGAGGGAGGAGGGAGAGGGAGAGAGGGATAGGGGGCGTTGTTTGAGCGCATTGTTACTGCTAGTGTGGTTACAACAGCTCGTATTGTTACTACAACAATTGTGGTTACACCAACTCGCTGCTACATACGGCAAAGGCTGCTGATTGTTGCTCTGTCATGCCCTCTCCTTTCTTCCCCCTCCCTTCACTCCCCCCAACCCTGACCGGAAGCCATCGCGATGGCAGCATCTGACACTGCGCCATCCGTTATCTCCCCTCCCTCCCCCCCCTTCCCCCCCCCCCGGCTCCGCTTCCCTTCGCCGCCCCTGCCGCTATCCCCCCCGCTCCCACCATTCCTTTACCTGATGTCATCGCCATGGCGGCATCTGACACTGCGCCATCCGTTATCTTCTCCCCCGCGGCGCCCTCCGCTGCTGCCGCTGCTGCTGCCGCGGAGGGTCGCGCGTCCATGCGATGCGCGGAGAGAGGGCGCGAGAGGAGCGGGGGATGCGGGGAGACGGGAGACGAGGGGAGGCGCGGAGTGCGATGCGCGCGCGGAAGGTTCTTGCTGTTTGAAATGGGATGCCCTGAAGTGGTTCGAGTGCTGGTCAAGGCTGTTACAAGGCTCGGGTGCAGTAGTACTCCACGATGGGCACCGCTGCCGTTCGACGCAAGAGACGGCCGCGCGGCACGAAGCGGTCGCGTGGAGTGCGTATGTAACGGGATCCGGCACGCAGGATGGACGGGTTGACTCAACTGGAAAGAGACGATCGGCTTAGGTGATTGGCCGCGCAAAATGATGTGCGCAGCGGCCGTGGGAACGGTGCGCAGGGAAGCGACGGCCGATCGGCCCGCCGGATACATTCCCTGTGCGACGAGAGAAGCGATCTTGCGGCGATGTGAGCGACACGATCGACGGCGATTGCGTGTGCGATGTTTTCAACTATGTGAGTGAGGTTGGGTGGTGGGGCAAAGCAGAGGACTTAGCCTGAAGGAATGGGAGTGGATTCTGTAAGTTACCAGATATTTCTAGATTTCGCACAGGTGCAAAAGTTAACGAAGCTTAACGACACCCATGTGTTTCTGTTCGCCAAATGTTACTGCGGATCTTGATACAGAAAATGGTCGTTTGCCACCATGTTTGTGACTTAGAAATCAGATTTGCAACCACATCGCCCAGAATATTTCGTGCGAAGTCGCACGTCCGTCAGTTCTTCACCGCTATGCTGAATTCCGCACAACTCTAGCTTGCTCGTGTGTCCTTGTTCGAAAAGGTCTCTCACGCGCCTAGGAGAACTGCGACCGACATAGAGCAGCTTTCGTTTTAGTATCTGCAGGTTTGGGAGGTTTTTGAACCTTTCAAAACAATTTTGTACTTGCCTAGCGGTTGCTGCCTCCACGCGCCTCGTCCTCGTTTCAACCCTTTCCGAAATCGTGCCTCTTCCCTCGCGCCTAAGGTTGAGAGCAACTTAACTAGATATTATCGCGTATCAATCACGCTCGTGGTTGATGTCCCTTACGTCGTGCTGCGACACAGCTCGGGCCGTCCGTCGAGGCCTCGGTCGCACAACGCCTAATAACATGTCGCAGTCGTGAAACAACATAGTCGGCGAAAGCTCAGTCTGAGAGCTGTTTTCGGCCATCGACCTGTTTCGCCCGGTTCCGCGATGAGCGCGAAGAAAGTCGGGCAGGCGGTGCAGGCGGACTGGGACAACCGCGAGTTCGTGGAGTCGCTGCGACTCAATATCCATCGCATCTACACCTTCGTCAACGACTTTGGTAACGTGTCGTCCCTTGTTTTTGTTTTCGACCCATTTACTTGCGTTAAACAGACCCCGGCGACCGTTTCGCTGAGGTGTATTCCATGGCACGCCATGGATATGAGTTGGTACGGTCAAGTCTCCTCATTTCAAATTCGCTGCATGGCTGCATTTTCCGTCGCTAGTCTTCTGTGCATTCCGAGGGCCTTCTGGGTCCATTTCCCTTTTCGCTTACAACCTAGAGGAGGGGGTGTGCGTGAGGTTCAATCCATCAGCGGCCAATTTTTGGGAACTCAGGTTCGGTAGCCGCCAACCTGCCTAGAGCAGCACGCCCCCACCTGCCGTGATCAAGCCATTTTTGTTGAAATGGTACCTGCCAAATTGTCATTCCTCTTCTTCAGAAGACGCAGGTCACACAGCTTCCAACCCCACCACATCTCGCATTGCTCTGAACTCCCTATCTTGCACCTGTCCTCACCTCCTTTGCCCCGTCCCCAACCGCTTATAGCCGTTCGACGAGAGTGTCAAGGGCTGGCTGGCAGCGCTTTGAGCAGCATGGAACGCCAGCTGGCGGATATGGTAACAGCTGGCAGATATGGTGACAGCTAGCAGATATGGTGACAGCTAGCAGATATGGTAACAGCTGGCAGATATGGTGACAGCTAGCAGATATGGTGACAGCTAGCAGATATGGTGACAGCTAGCAGATATGGTGACAGCTAGCAGATATGGTGACAGCTAGCAGATATGGTGACAGCTAGCAGATATGGTGACAGCTAGCAGATATGGTGACAGCTAGCAGATATGGTGACAGCTAGCAGATATGGTGACAGCTAGCAGATATGGTGACAGCTAGCAGATATGGTGACAGCTAGCAGATATGGTGACAGCTAGCAGATATGGTGACAGCTAGCAGATATGGTGACAGCTAGCAGATATGGTAACAGATAGCAGATATGGTGACAGCTAGCAGATATGGTGACAGCTAGCAGATATGGTGACAGCTAGCAGATATGGTGACAGCTAGCAGATATGGTGACAGCTAGCAGATATGGTGACAGCTAGCAGATATGGTAACAGCTGGCAGATATGGTGACAGCTAGCAGATATGGTGACAGCTAGCAGATATGGTGACAGCTAGCAGATATGGTGACAGCTAGCAGATATGGTGACAGCTAGCAGATATGGTGACAGCTAGCAGATATGGTGACAGCTAGCAGATATGGTGACAGCTAGCAGATATGGTGACAGCTAGCAGATATGGTGACAGCTAGCAGATATGGTGACAGCTAGCAGATATGGTGACAGCTAGCAGATATGGTGACAGCTAGCAGATATGGTGACAGCTAGCAGATATGGTGACAGCTAGCAGATATGGTGACAGCTAGCAGATATGGTGACAGCTAGCAGATATGGTGACAGCTAGCAGATATGGTGACAGCTAGCAGATATGGTGACAGCTAGCAGATATGGTGACAGCTAGCAGATATGGTGACAGCTAGCAGATATGGTGACAGCTAGCAGATATGGTGACAGCTAGCAGATATGGTGACAGCTAGCAGATATGGTGACAGCTAGCAGATATGGTGACAGCTAGCAGATATGGTGACAGCTAGCAGATATGGTGACAGCTAGCAGATATGGTGACAGCTAGCAGATATGGTGACAGCTAGCAGATATGGTGACAGCTAGCAGATATGGTGACAGCTAGCAGATATGGTGACAGCTAGCAGATATGGTGACAGCTAGCAGATAGGGTAACAGCTGGCAGATATGGTGACAGCTAGCAGATATGGTGACAGCTAGCAGATATGGTGACAGCTAGCAGATATGGTGACAGCTAGCAGATATGGTGACAGCTAGCAGATATGGTGACAGCTAGCAGATATGGTGACAGCTAGCAGATATGGTGACAGCTAGCAGATATGGTGACAGCTAGCAGATATGGTGACAGCTAGCAGATATGGTGACAGCTAGCAGATATGGTAACAGCTGGCAGATATGGTGACAGCTAGCAGATATGGTGACAGCTAGCAGATATGGTGACAGCTAGCAGATATGGTGACAGCTAGCAGATATGGTGACAGCTAGCAGATATGGTGACAGCTAGCAGATATGGTGACAGCTAGCAGATATGGTGACAGCTAGCAGATATGGTGACAGCTAGCAGATATGGTGACAGCTAGCAGATATGGTGACAGCTAGCAGATATGGTGACAGCTAGCAGATATGGTGACAGCTAGCAGATATGGTGACAGCTAGCAGATATGGTGACAGCTAGCAGATATGGTGACAGCTAGCAGATATGGTGACAGCTAGCAGATATGGTGACAGCTAGCAGATATGGTGACAGCTAGCAGATATGGTGACAGCTAGCAGATATGGTGACAGCTAGCAGATATGGTGACAGCTAGCAGATATGGTGACAGCTAGCAGATATGGTGACAGCTAGCAGATATGGTGACAGCTAGCAGATATGGTGACAGCTAGCAGATATGGTGACAGCTAGCAGATATGGTGACAGCTAGCAGATATGGTGACAGCTAGCAGATATGGTGACAGCTAGCAGATATGGTGACAGCTAGCAGATATGGTGACAGCTAGCAGATATGGTGACAGCTAGCAGATATGGTGACAGCTAGCAGATATGGTGACAGCTAGCAGATATGGTGACAGCTAGCAGATATGGTGACAGCTAGCAGATATGGTGACAGCTAGCAGATATGGTGACAGCTAGCAGATATGGTGACAGCTAGCAGATATGGTGACAGCTAGCAGATATGGTGACAGCTAGCAGATATGGTGACAGCTAGCAGATATGGTGACAGCTAGCAGATATGGTGACAGCTAGCAGATATGGTGACAGCTAGCAGATATGGTGACAGCTAGCAGATATGGTGACAGCTAGCAGATATGGTGACAGCTAGCAGATATGGTGACAGCTAGCAGATATGGTGACAGCTAGCAGATATGGTGACAGCTAGCAGATATGGTGACAGCTAGCAGATATGGTGACAGCTAGCAGATATGGTGACAGCTAGCAGATATGGTGACAGCTAGCAGATATGGTGACAGCTAGCAGATATGGTGACAGCTAGCAGATATGGTGACAGCTAGCAGATATGGTGACAGCTAGCAGATATGGTGACAGCTAGCAGATATGGTGACAGCTAGCAGATATGGTGACAGCTAGCAGATATGGTGACAGCTAGCAGATATGGTGACAGCTAGCAGATATGGTGACAGCTAGCAGATATGGTGACAGCTAGCAGATATGGTGACAGCTAGCAGATATGGTGACAGCTTGCAGCTAAGTTGCAGAAGATGCTCAGGGCGTCTTGTGTCCTGCGTCCACACGCAGCGTCTGGACGCAGGATGCAGGACGCCCACGAAGACGCAAGACGCAAGGGGGGGAAATTTTTGGGCAGGCCGGAAAAAAAAATTGGGTTGAAAAAATCAAGACCTAACAAGAAATTGCCTCAAATGTTAGCTACGTCCATATCCCCCCCCTCCCCATGCTCCACAGAAGTTTTTGTGGGCTGTCCATACTTCTTCTTGCCTGTCCGGGCTTGCGTCTAACCCAGCGTCGAATCAGCCCTAGATGCGCGTCTAACGTCTTAGACGCTGCATCTAGACGCCAGCGTCTAAGACGCTAGTCGTGTCTTCCGCAACTTGGCAGGCATGGTGAAGTCTCTGCTGGTGTTCGAAAATCTAACCTCCTTTTGTATTCCTCTTTTCTTCTAAATCCACCACCCATGTCGCTCTGCTTTATCCTGCTCTATCGGAGGCTAGTGCCAAGGGCCAGCTGGCAGCTGGCATTTCTGGAAGCTGAAGTCTCTGCTGGTGAAAGCTGGCATTTCTGGAAGCTGAAGTCTCTGCTGGTGTTCGAAGATCTAACCTCCTTTTGTATTCCCCTTTCCTTAATCCACCACCCATGTCGCTCTGCTCTTATCCTGCTCTATCAGAGGCTAGTGCCAAGGGCCGGCTGGCAGCTCTGAATAGCAAACTGACCTCACTGGAACGACAGCTGACCTACTTGGAAGCTCAGGTGCTCTCTGCTGGTGGGGCAGGCGGGAGTGTTGGGGCGGGTGAACCTTCTGGATCTGGTGGGATTCCAGGGACAGGTGAAAGTTCAGGGTCGGGTGGTAGAGTTGAGTCAGGGGCAGGTAGTGAAGGAAGCCATGGAGATGCTGCAGCAGGGTCAGTGGCAAGGGGGGATTGATTTAAGAAAAGGGGTTAATGAATTGAAATGTGGAAGTGTTACGGGTATGTACTCGTTCAATCTTCAACCGGTGATTTTTAGCCTCACTTTTGGTTTTCAGGTAACATATATTTATACAGCTTAGACGATTTGGTATTAAACCTAGTACTTGCAGCCAAACGCGTACATCCGTTTTAGTCCGCTCCCAACAGCGCTTCTTGCTTGTGCTGATTGTTGGCGAGTCATGGCGAAACACGTAACCATTTGCTCGCGTTTGCGACAGTGAGCATCCTGTGCCGGGCCTGATCTGGTCATTCGGCCGCCAGCAGCAGCAGCAGAGCTAAGAGCGAAGTAGAAGCGCCAACTGCGCTCTTAGGTAGGACGACGGTATGTTTCACTGATGTGTTTTCTTAGGCTGAAATCCCCCTGACGTTTTTCCAGCCACTCCTCCGAACTTTGGAGTCGAACCCCCCCGCGGCTTCCAGACTTCTGTCGCCAACGTTCGTGCTTTGCCCCTGGGGTCGAGTCGCTCTCACGGGCTTAGCAGCTTTGCATTGTCATAAATCACTCTCGCGTTTCACGACGAATTTGAGCTCAGAGGCGCCTCGGGGCTTGCATCAAGTGTGATTTGTCTACCAGTTTCGTAGCACAACCAGCCGGCGGCATGGACGAAGGCCGGAGGCTAGCTCCGCCGGGAAGCGTTGCTCCGCCGGATGAGCGTGTTATTCCCGCGTCGCGGAGACCGGACGGAACAATGCGGAAAGAGATTCGTGTGCGCGCAGGATATGTTGCGCAGGAGGAGGTGGCGACTTACGTAGCCCGAGGATCACGTGTAGGTCCAGTCATCCTCACCTTATTTTGGGCAATTCTTGTTGGGACGGACCGCGCGGACTGTGTATTAGTGTCTGCGTGCAGATTACCACTTCTTATGGCGTTGTCTGGCGTCTCGTCGATTGTGAACTCATTCCCTGTATCTAATTCAATTAGAAGCATCTTGTTATTAGAGTTTCATTAAGGGGTTGCATTGCGAGGCTGTAGCTCGCATCTCAGCTCAATCCCGATTCTTTTGTCCATGGAATCTGCTGCGTGTTTTCGATTGTATTGCAGCCCAAGGGTAGTGGCCCAGAGCTTCCTCCCGGTATGGACCCAGAACTGGCTGCGGAGATGCAAAAGAAAAAAGCAGCTGCAGCAAAGAAGAAGAAAAAAGCCCAGGTGAGTGGAACGGGGCTGTTGACGAGGATGATGTTTTGCTTCAAGAAGGCAAGGTCTGGCTGAACCTGTACAGTATTGCTCAAATCGAATCACAATGTTCCGTTTCCCAAGGGCATGCCATGCTCTACATTGTGCACACATATAAATTCACCCTTGCTCCCTCACTATTTCTAGGGAGCTGGAGGAGGTGCCAGTTCGGCTGCTGGTGCCTCCAACAGGAGAAGCTCAGTCCAACAAGAAGCTAACAGTCAGCTTGCAGAGGCTATGGATGAGCTCACTGTTTCCGGAGCAGATAAGCATGGAGGGGGTGCAAGTAGCAGAGCAGACTCAACTCAGTCTGGATCGGATGGCTCAGTTGGTGGTAAAGCTGAGATTGAAAAGAAGATACGTGCCCTGAAAAAGAAGGTATGGCAGCTGTGCAATTTTTGTTCTTCTGTGGTTGCCTCGTAGAGTCTTCTCAGGTATGTGGCATCTCTCATGAGCACCTGGTGCTTGCGGTGTTTTGTCCATATGCTCCATGGGTTTCACTCATGGGTTTCACTCACTTTCACCATTGTCCTGTTGTTATCAGATCCGCCAGGCAGAAGCACTGGAATCAGCTGAAAATCTGTCTCCTGAGCAAGTGGAGAAGCTTAAAAAGCTTTCGGATTGGCGCTCAGAGGTTGAAGCAATGGAGCAACAGTTAGCCAGCATGTAGCATACAAGCGATAATTTACTGAACAAGTTCTCATGTCAGTGCCAAGGGTTACGAGCATGGTTAAAACTTATGCAGTTTTTTTACTACCATATCGACCATTTTACGACCAGTAAGAGCATCCATGTGCTGCCTCGCATAAATATGTTGTCATGACCAGAGTTAGCAGACAATAGTTGTGTTGATGAGCCGTGAATCACCTTTGGCCAAATCGTGCACCCATTCGTGATGGGGGCCTCTGGAGTGCCGGAGAAAGAAGCAAATTTCGCAAAGCATTGTCTTTATTCCCTTGGTTCGAGGGGGTTGAGAAGAACCCTTGTGCATCATTCCCTTCAAATGAAGGCTCAGGACGGCTGAACGGGCGTCCACCTGATGCCGGACTGTCAACCCCACGGCCATGTGTAGGTGCAGGGAGGCCAGGAATGTGAAACGGACCTGCAACAAAACCACTGAGGTCAGAGATCTCCAGATAACGGTAATTTTGCATAGGAATGAATGTTCACCTTGGTTCTGCCGCTTTCTCCCAAGTTCCATACTGTCAGGTGTAGGAACATATGCAGCTTGCGCTCGCATTCGAGCGGTTGAAGGTCGTGCTGAGCCTGGCGCTCCTTGCTTGAGGGACTCATACTCACCCCTCAGCGACTCATACATCTCTTCAAGCTTTCGTTTCTGGCTGCAAAACCACAGCTTTATCTGCTGCTGCTTGAAAGAAGCAAGGTAACGTGATGTGAGACGCGAGACTCACTGGTCTTACCGTGCCTTTTCTGCATATTTCTGCTGGAGTTCCGAAACATCCTTTGCCATGTTCTCTTTCTCCTTTTGCAACACCTGGTTTTGCTTGAGAGACTTCTGTAGCGCCCCATGGACTTGTTCCATTTTCGCCATGAACCTGCAATACATACAATTGCGACTTAGTCCAGGAAGTGAGATATTGAATTTACACAAAATGCACCCCGTACTTCTCTTGCATTTGTTTCAGCATCTGCTTTGACTGTTCTGCTGCCTGTAGAGCCATCTGATTTTCAACTTCCATTTGGCCAATATAAAAGCTGATGCCCCTGAAGGCGCATTTCATTACTGAAAGCGCCAACCGCATGATGGTCGATTAGAAAGTGGACGCCAACAAAGCAGTATTGCTTAAGGATACTTACTTGATCCTGGAGGGGGCCCAGCAAGCAACATCTGCAGACAAAAACGGCGATTAATTAGATTCAAAGTAGGCCACTCCTGAGCAGAAAAAATTTGCAAGAGGGTTACGGTAGCCGTTGTGTCGTCGATGCTTGTCGTGATAGCCTTCATGTTCCTGGTTCATTAGAAGGCATTATTCGTCGGTTCATCTCACTCCTAACAACATGACGAAATATCATTGTCTGACCCTTTCGACAGTATTTTCTCGCATCTCGGACATGTTGAATCCGTTGATATGATCTTTTTGGCATCGTCCAGGCCTGGCAGAAAATCGCCGTAAGGAGCGTCAGTCACCTGTGCAATAAGAAGACATCGAGGAAAAACGAGTACTAATCTCACAAAACACATGTCCGCAATGCGTTGCTATAGCTTGCCCCTCAATATCGGCCCAGCAAGCGTTGCATTTCATGACTGAAGTCGAGAAATCATGCACTGAATCGTAGGGTGGAATCACTCTCGCCTCGAAGCTTGTTCCTGATGAAGCTGGACAAGAATTGTTGTCGGCCTCAACGGGCGTGGCCCCCACCTCAACGACACGAAACGAAACTCGATACAAGCGTATCATCCAGACACTGCTGTATTAAAATGTATACAGAGATAAACAATATTAAATCAAGTTTCTCGCACATTCATCTCTCTAATTGCGCGTTCTGGTTGTTTGGATGAGCAAACTGAAGGATAAAAATACAAATAAATACTTCAAATGTTTTTAGCTGGTTGGATGAGGTGTAACAAAGAGGATCCTAAATAGACATTCGTTTTCAGCAAACTTTACCATACGATCAATATATAACCTTGAAATCAACCAACCCAGTTCATTTCACTTATCGCTTTCCCACCAATTTATCCTTCCAGTCTCAATGTGTTCGACCTCTTTCATTCATTTATAAATCACAATTGTGTATTTCAATGTATTTCCCTTACTCGTCTACAGAGAGACACCCTTGGGAATGCAACACCTTGGGTTCGCTTCGATTTTTGCCACACCACTTCACCTTGACGAGCGGTATCATCAAGGATTCAAGCAAGGGGGGGGAAGGAACAGAAAACAGATTCGAGGGATCAGACCGCTGCAGATCCCACTGGCAGCTCAAATGGAGCGGTCCTTGTCCCGGTCATAGCGACCATAGTCTGCACACTCGCGTGCCATGGCAGGCGAGGCGATGCAGACCTTTCGCGTGGGTGCGCACGTGTGGGTGCCTGACCCTGAGCTCGCGTGGGAGGAGGGGTGCGTGGTGGAGGACCTGGGGGAAGGCAAACTGGCCGTGAAAATCGATAACCCCGCCAAGCCGGACGTAAGGCGACTGTTTCGCACTGTTGCTGGTTTTACTTCGCGTGATGCGTCGCGAGCGGACCGGATTCCTGACTTAGGACGCGTTTCGCGAAGATCATCCGCTTCAGGATTGACTATATGAATTCATGATCCGTAGTGGCCTGACGCGTTCTTGATACGACCCGTAGTGGCCAGACGCGTTCTTGATACGACCCGTAGTGACCTGACGCGTTCTTGATACGACCCGTAGTGGCCTGACGCGTTCTTGATGCGACCCGTAGTGGCCTGACGCGTTCTTGATGCGACCCGTAGTGGCCTGACGCGTCCCCCGCTCTGTAGCGATGTCCGTATGAACCCCAACGTAATGCAATCAGAGCAATGATTTCGTCCGTTTATTAAAACTCTCGTTCCCACAGCGCTGCTTTCCTCTCGCTTCTTCTCCCGAACTCCCCCCTTACCGACTCCTTTCCTTCATCCTGCTTCCATTCTCATCGTCTCTACGCATTCATCCGCGGCAAATTCGTCCCCTATAGCCGTCCTCATTCCCATCACCCGTCCCCGCTCTGCACGGCAGTTATGGGAGGTGCACACGTCGATGTGGCAAATTCATCCCGTGCTCTCACACTTATTCCCATTGATCGCCCTGCTCTAATCCCCTCTTCCGGTGCAGCTATGGGTGGTGCACGCGTCGCCGTGCTGCATGCACGAGCCAGAGGGCCCTCTGCTGGACCCAAGCGGTTGCAACCAATTATGCCCTCCTCCCCTCCCCTCTGCTCACGCTCACACCCTTCCCCCTGCTCTTCCCCCATTGACAGTTATGGGAGGTGCACGCGTCGCTGTGCTGCATGCGCGAGCCAGACGGCCCACTGCTGGACGACATGGTTCGTCTCACGTGCCTGCACGAGCCTGGCGTGCTCTCCAACCTCTGCCGCCGCTACCGCGCCAACCTCATCTATGTGCGCGCTCTCACGCTCACCCTCCCCCTTTCTCTCTCTCGCTTGCACGCTGCTGCACGCCCACTGCTGACCCCTTTTTACTCACCTCCAACCTATCCGCGTTACCGTCTTCACTGCAAGCTGCCTGCCATCCTGACGCGCAATCCATAACACTCTCATTGCGTCTCAGTCATTCCCCCTTTCCCTCTCACACCATCTCCCAGCCCCTCCCTGTGTCAACACCCTCGCTTTCACCTTTCCTCGCTCCTCCCATCCTCCACCCCGTCCCTTCCCCTCCAGACATACACGGGGTCTATATTGATAGCGCTGAACCCGTTTGTGCGCATCCCTGGGCTGTACGACACAGCCATGATGCGCCAGTACCATGGCGTGCCCCTCGGCCTGCTCTCACCTCACGTCTTCGCCACTGCAGAGAACGCCTTCCGGTATGCATGGGGCGTGCATGCGTGTGCTTCCCTGCCTCATTCACGGACCCCTCCCAGTACCATGGCGTGCCCCTCGGCCTGCTTTCACCGCATGTCTTCGCCACTGCAGAGAACGCCTTCCAGTATGCATGGGGCGTGCATGCGTGTGCTTCCGTGCCTCATTCGCGTTCCCCCTCCCAATACCATGGGATGCCCCTCGGACTGCTCTCACCTCACGTCTTTGCCACTGCCGAGAACGCGTTCGGTGCACATGGGGCATGGATGCGTGTGCTGCCCCATCCACGTCCTTCCTCTCAGTATCACCATGATCCCTTGCAGCAACACTGGCAACAGAGCCAGAGATAACCCTGATACATACCCATCACTTGACGAGCCATGCCATGTATCGTTTACACCCCCACTGCCCATGCTCACTCACAGGACCATGAAGGAGGGGGGACGCAGCCAGGCGATTTTGATAAGTGGGGAGTGCGGAGCAGGCAAGAAAGAGACCACGAAGCTAATCATAGAGTACCTCGCCCGCGCTGCTGCTCACACCCACTCCGTCTCCCTCCCCTATTCCCCCACCACTGTCTTCCCCACTGCCCGTGCGCATGCACAGGGCCATGAAGGAGGGGGGTCGCAGCCAGGCGATTCTGATAAGTGGGGAGAGCGGAGCAGGCAAGACAGAGACCACGAAGCTAATCATAGAGTACCTCGCCCGCGCTGCTGCTCACAATGACCCTGCCTCGCTGCCATCCCCCACCACTGTCCTCCCCACTGCCTCCTCCTCCCTCCCCGCCCTGCACATCCACCCGCCCGGTTCCCCCTCTGCCTCTCCGAGCATAGAGTCCCTTGTTCTTCAGGTAGGTTTGTTTTTCTGCTATGTGGTGGATGGTGACCATAGGCTAGTTGGGTCATATGATGCTAGAGTAAATGTTACAGCGAGATACAGGACGTTGTAAAGAGACCTGTTACATACCTTTTTTCTTTTGGGTTTTGTTGTTGTGGGCATTTTATGTAAATTCGATTTACCCCACCTGCCTCACATCTGCTGATATGCGCAGGCCAATCCACTTCTGGAGGCCTTTGGAAACGCCAAGACTCTCAGAAACAACAACTCAAGGTGCCCATGCAATTGCCACTGCCCACTCGCCTCACTGCCCACTCGCCTCACTGCCCGCTCGCCTCACTGCCCACTCGCCTCACTGCCCGCTCGCCTCACTGCCCACTCGCCTCACTGCCCACTCGCCTCACTGCCCATTCGCCTCACTGCCCACTCGCCTCTTTCTCTTAACAAGCCACTCATTGTAACCACGATTGTCCCTTCTCTTGCCATTGTTGCGTGCTTCTTCGTCCCCACTATGCACCAGGGGATTGGTAAGTCATGGCAGCCGCTTTGGCAAGTTCGTCTAGCTGCAATGCAGCCAGGGGGTTCGTGGGTCGACTTAAAAATCCCCTTACCTTTGCTGCCCTGTACCATTGCCACGACAGTACATGCCCACTATGCACCAGTAGCCGCTGCTTTGGCAAGTTCATTGTGCTGCAGTTTGGACGGTGGGAGTGGGGAAGAGGGGAGGGCAAAGGGGGCCGAGCTTAAGGGCAAACTTTGAGATCATCCGAAAGTCACCTTATCATTGCCACTCTGCGTGCTGTGCGCAGCGCACTACCCACCACCGCAGCCGCTTTGGAAAGTTTATAGAGTAGCTTGTGGGGGGGTGGGGGCGGGCTGACGGGAGGGGTGGGCTGGACTGGGGGTGAATCGAGCTGAAAACCCCGCTTACCATTGCCACTGTGTGCCCGATACCCACCACTCGCAGCCGCTTTGGCAAGCTCATAGCGTTGCAGTTCGGGCAGGGCAGAGGGGTGGGCGCAGGGGGTGAATCTTGCTGAAAACCCCTCTTACCATTTGTGTGTGTGCCCGCTGCCCACCACCACCGCAGCCGCTTTGGCAAGTTCATCGAGCTGCATTTTGGGCGCGGGGGTGGGCTGACGGGGCAGGGGGGAGGGGAGAGCTCAGCTGGGGGGGTGAATCTTGCTGAAAACTTCCCTTCTCCCCTTACCATTGCCACTGTGTGCCCACTACCCACCACTGGCAGCCGCTTTGGCAAGTTTATCGAGCTGCAGTTCGGGCGTGGGGGCGGGCTGACGGGGGCAGCGGTGCGCACGTACCTGCTGGAGCGGTCGCGCGTGGTGCACATTGCAGACTGCGAGCGCAACTACCACATCTTCTACCAGATGTGCCAGGGGTTGTCGAATGAGGTGAGTGAGGCATGTTCCATAAGGTGCGAGAATAAAGCCTAGTGGGTGTGACCAAGGATGCACATGTGTCGTCATGTCATCCAGTCGGATCCTCTCACCAAACCCCCTCTCCCCTCTCCGTACTGCACTTTTTCTACCCATGGCCTGCCTGCCTGCCCTGTCACATTTGTCTTCTAGTGATGCCTCCCACCTTCTATCCGTGCTCATCCAATCCCTTCCATCCGTAGCCCTCTTCAACTCCCTCCGATCGCTCCCCTTTTCTTCCACCCCATCTCATCACCCATGAAGCAAGTGTGCTGCTGCTCTCAAATCCCAGCACGGGTATTGAGGCAAGGCACCTCGGGAACCATGTCCTCCCAATCCACCTCATCCCATGATGCTGCAGGAAGCAGCAGAGGCTCTGCAGCTGCCTCCAAACCATCAACTCCATCCACTATTTCAACTTGGCCTGCTTTTGAGAGAACTCGCAAAAGTGGTTCGTTTAACCTTGTTCCTGCAGTTGCTCGTTCCTTCCGAACCCCGCAATTCCACCATCCCACCCCATGACACAGGAAGCACACGAGCGCACCACTTTCGCTACCTCAACCAGAGCACCTGCTTCCGCCCTTGCCTTCACATTCCACCATGCAGGAAGCAGCAGCCTTACAGCTGCCTCCAGACCCCAGCACGCGAGCGCACCACTTCCACTACCTCAACCAGAGCACCTGCTTCCACCTGCCTGTCTACTCATGCCTCCCTCCTTCTCCCTGCTCCAACTAACCTCATCCCACCCACCACATGACACAGGAAGCAGCAGCCCTACAGCTGCCTCCAGACCCCAGCACGAGAGCGCACCACTTCCACTACCTCAACCAGAGCACCTGCTTCCACCTGCCTGGCCGTGCCTCTGACGCCGATGAGTTTGCCGCCACCATGTCAGCCATGAGGGCTGTTGGCATCACTGCGCAGCAGCAGGTGGGTGGGTGTGTGGGGTGTAAGTGAGAAGGGGGAGGGGGGTGAGGGAACGGTGTTAAGTTGAACCAGATGTTGTTGGTTGGGCTGGACGGGTGAGTGAGTGTGATTTGAAAGAGCTTGGGGTTCAAGGCATTAGAGTTGGTCTAATATTTGCAACTCTTGCGTCTCTCTTTCCCTTCCTCTCCCCCCCTGCTCCAACCCTCCCAAAATGTCCCGTCCACCAGGATTCAATTCTTAAATTACTGGCAGCCATCCTCCATATAGGCAACTTCACGTTTGAACAGAAGGACTCTGACTTGGTGCTGGCAGTGCCTCATGCAGAGGCGCACCTGGGTGCCGCCGCTGACCTGCTCAGGTGTGTTCTCAGCCGCTCAGGTGTCTTGTTGAGGCCTCCTCAGGTGTGTTCCCAGTTGCTCCGGTGTACTGTTTTTTTTTTTTTTTTTTTTTTTTTTTTTTTAATTGGTAAAAGTACACCGAAGAGCAAGCGTACAATGCCAAGAACGGTCGTAACCGTGCGTGAGAAGTAGAGTCAAGCCCCTACCCCAAACGAGACCCACTAGGGCGCGTTGGATCCCGCCCTCCGAGATGACCACAGTGCCCCGAACGCGCTTGTCCACTTCAAACCGATGCCATCCTGTGTAATCCTAAGAAGCATGTTCTGCTCCTTCACAGAATTGCAACGCAAATGCTTGCGCCGCGCCGAGCCAAACTTCCAAGTGTAGATCCTTGCATGATGCCTGAAAGCGAATGCAATCTTCCATAAAACCCGCTGCGTCCGGAACTTGCCGCCACGAAACACCGCCTCACACCGTTCTAGCCACAGCTGATGGAAGGTGATGGCCGTGAGGGTCAGCTCCGGGAATGCTGAGCTGGTGCCAGTTTTCCGGAACAGGAGATCACCCAACGTGTCAATCGTACGGCCGGGATTCAACATGCACAACGCACGCCTGAGAGCCGAGGTACTGTTGACCTCCTTAAAGCAACCGTATAATTGGTGTGGTGGGAGCCAAATGTTTGGAATTTGGCAAGAGTGCTTTCAGGTTTCGGCATTTCGCAGGCCTACATCGCACCGTGTTTTTTTTGTTTTGTTTTGTTTTGTTTTGTTTTTGTCCTAAAGAATTGGTTTCGCCAAACCCCAAACTCCCTAAACCCGCCAAATGTATGCGGCCGCTTCAACTGTGTGACCTCCGACATGCCCAGAAACTGCACCTCAGCAGACCTCCTGAAAAGTGTTCGGATCTGCCAATCCAGTCCGTCCGCCCCATTCACCCCATTCTCCACCCCCCCTGTACCTTGTGTCCGAATCAGCGTTAACAGGCTGGTAGGGATTGAGTTTGCGGATGGTGGTCGAAGGTGAGTGGCAGTGGAGAGGAGCTTGCCCCTTTCCTCCCATGCTAGTATGCTACCCCCTCCCCCTCCCCTCAGAGTGGACAAGGAGGCGATGCGAGAGAGCATCACGGTGGAGACCAGGCGGGTGGGCACAGAGATTGCTCCTTATCCCCGAACCACCGTGCCTCCCCTCCCGGCCCTTTCCCCTCACCACATTCAGAGTGGACAAGGAGGCGATGCGAGAGAGCATCACGGTGGTGACCAGGCGGGTGGGGCTGGAGAGGGATTGCTCCATATTCCCAATCCACCGTGCCTCCCTTCCCTTCTTTCCCCTCCCTGTGCCCCCTCCCCACCCTGGCTGTCAGAGTGGACAAGGAGGCCATGCGAGAGAGCATCACAGTGGCGATGAGGCGGGTGGGGCCGGAGATTGCTCCTTATCCCCAATCCCCGCCGTGCCTCTCCGCCCGCCTTCCCCCTCTTTCCCCACACGACATTCAGAGTGGACAAGGAAGCCATGCGAGAGAGCATTACGGTGGTGACGAGGCGGGTGGGCCCGGAGGTCATTCGCAGCCCAGCGGACGACCGCACCGCCTGCTTGCGCCGCGATGCCCTCGCCAAGGCACTCTACTCACGTGTCTTCGACTGGTGGGTCTTTTCCTCTTTCTCCTTAAGTGTGTCTTGTGTGAGCCAAATCGACGCCTGCGCTGTCTGCCTGTGTTGGCTGCAAAGTGCCTCGCACGCGCGTCTTTGACTAGTGGGTCTCTCGAAGGCTTAGTGTGTATCGACTCAATACCCACACTGCCTGTGCGCGTCTTTCACTGGTGGGTCCCTCCCCTTATTTGCTCTTGTTGTCACCTCGTGGGAGCCGACTTGACGGCTACACCATGCGAGCCAACTCGATGGCTGCACCACCTGCGTGCGGGCTGGTGGGCTGGTGGAAGTGCATCATTACGTGCAGCA
Organism: Closterium sp. Yama58-4; assembly: GCA_947470075.1. Taxonomy (NCBI): domain Eukaryota; kingdom Viridiplantae; phylum Streptophyta; class Zygnematophyceae; order Desmidiales; family Closteriaceae; genus Closterium; species Closterium sp. Yama58-4. Next base: position 136,948 of record CANIUD010000237.1, on the reverse strand, counting down.
CTTAACGTAAGGCAGCTAGCAAGGTCCAACCATTCTCCTCTTCTCTTCCCTCTCCCACACTGCAAGCCTCCTGTGCAGGCTGGTGGAGCGAATCAACGAGTCGATCCAGCAGACAGGTTTGGTGGAGGAGGGCCGGTGCATCGGCGTGCTGGACATTTACGGCTTCGAGCACTTTGAGGTCAACAGGTGAGTTGAAGCGTCATGTACGGCTTTCAGGTGGCTGACTGAGTGGCTGCCTGCCCTGTCTGTAGGGAGAAGAGAACCATGCGTAGAGTAGAGGTTGACGATGCCTTGTTAAGAGGTTCAAAGAGTGTTTCGTATGGCAGCAAGGTCTAAAACATTTGACACATTAAGATCGTCTGGGCTGTGCCTTCTATTACCCTCTCACATATTCTTCTGTTGCTTCTCTCCCCTCCTTGTGCCTCCTTGAATGCTCCCCCATCCCTTCCTCTCCCCTCCCCGCATGCTCCAGCTTTGAGCAGCTGTGTATCAACTTAGCCAATGAGAAGCTGCAGCAACACTTCAACCAGGTACCAAGAGGATTACACTAGCACTATGTCTGAACAGTATTATCCAGTACGGTGTTTTCAGCAGCAAATTTATTAGGTTACAGGAGAATGACGCTTGGGAATGTGTGCAGCAACACCTTTGTGGATAACAAATGGATTACACTGGTGTGCAGCATTTTTTGGAGTGATCAGGGGCCATACATCATATATTTTATCCTGTTAGATTATGCATGTGTGTGTATGGTTCATCTGCTTATCCCTTTGCATATGTGCTGGCGCTTTGTCCTCCATTTTCAAATGCACGTTGCACACTTGATTAATAGAACTCAAAATCAAAATTACACAAAACTGCTGCCACATAGAGCGAGAGCTCCTAAACATGTGCTAGCTCTTTCTCTTCGTTTGCACATTGCACAGTATGCCCACCTTTGCTGCATCTACTCTGTCTCCACCTTTTCACCGTTGCCACTCTTTCCCTTGTCTACCTGTCCTTTTCACCGTTGCCAATCTTTCCCTTGTCTACCTGTCCTTTTCACCGTTGCCACTCTTTCCCTTGTCTACCTGTCCTTTTCACCGTTGCCACTCTTTCCCTTGTCTACCTGTCCTTTTCACCGTTGCCACTCTTTCCCTTGTCTACCTGTCCTTTTCACCGTTGCCACTCTTTCCCTTGTCTACCTGTCCTTTTCACCGTTGCCACTCTTTCCCTTGTCTACCTGTCCTTTTCACTGTTGCCAATCTTTCCCTTGTCTACCTGTCCTTTTCACCGTTGCCAATCTTTCCCTTGTCTACCTGTCCTTTTCACCGTTGCCACTCTTTCCCTTGTCTACCTGTCCTTTTCACACCGTTGCCACTCTTTCCCTTGTCTACCTGTCCTTTTCACCGTTGCCACTCTTTCCCTTGTCTACCTGTCCTTTTCACCGTTGCCACTCTTTCCCTTGTCTACCTGTCCTTTTCACCGTTGCCACTCTTTCCCTTGTCTACCTGTCCTTTTCACCGTTGCCACTCTTTCCCTTGTCTACCTGTCCTTTTGCCTTGTCACGTCCCTGCTCTGTCTATCTCCAACCTCCTTCTTGCAACGCAACCTTCATTATGTTCTGAGGGAGAAGAAGCTCTGAGGGAGAAGAAGCTCTGAGGGAGAAGAAGTTCTGAGGGAGAAGAAGCTCTGAGGGAGAAGAAGCTCTGAGGGAGAAGAAGCTCTGAGGGAGAAGAAGCTCTGAGGGAGAAGAAGCTCTGAGGGAGAAGAAGCTCTGAGGGAGAAGAAGCTCTGAGGGAGAAGAAGTGCACGTGTATCAGCGGGAGTGCGTAACAGTGGAGGGTGATTGCCTTGACTGCGCTTCACCCTCTGCCCTCCCTCGCTCCCATTGTGCCCTTTGTGTCTCCCCTCCAGCACGTGTTGAGGGAGGAGCAGCAGGTGTACGAGCGGGAGGGCATCAAGTGGGACTTCATTGACTTTGAAGACAACAGCGATGTGCTCGACGCCATTGAAGGGTGCGTTGCATTGTTATCATGGGGCGATCTTTTTTCGAGACGTCTCAAAAAACGACGTGTTTTGAGACGTCTCAAAAAACGACGCCATTGAAGGGGTGCGTTGCATTGTTATCATGGGGCGATCTTTTTTCTGCTGCTGCACAAGTCCAGCACATCTGATCTCAGTATCTTTTGACTGATGTGCTCGGCAATCTGTTGCAACCAGACCTTGCTGATGTGCATCGCATCCCCTTGCTTGACTCTGTTTTAAGTTGTCTCAAGAATCTCCTTGCACTCCTCCCAACCGGCCCCTCCTCCCCACACAGGACAAGGGCATCATATCAATGCTTGACTCTGCCTGGTAAGCCACCAAAATCCCACTCCCCCACCATGCTAAGGAGGCATGCCCCCACCAGCGGCTCTCTTGGTTGCAGTGTTTTGTCTTCCTCCTCATGACTTCGCTTTTGTTCATTTTCTGAGTCCGTCTCTCCCGTCTTGCTCCAGTGTCTGTGTGATGCTCCACTCTCATGCCACGTTGCCGAATTGAGTGGAGTATACGTGCTGTATTGACAGCACTTTAGGTGTGGGCTGCATCGCATCGCATGCACAGAGTAATCCCTCTCTTTCTCCAGCGCACTCATCCACATTCACTCCCGGCACGTACATGCACATCCTTGCTGGAATCCAGCCCATATAACACATGCCAACTGTGTTTCCAAGTCGACTTGAAGCACAATCTGCACCTACTGCCTTATTGCCATGTCCACCAGACCCCACAACAACCATTCCCCTGTGATCATCATCATCATCATCATCATCATCATCATCATCATCATCATCATCATCATCATCATCATCATCATCATCATCATCATCATCATCATCATCATCATCATCATCATCATCATCATCATCATCATCATCATCATCATCATCATCATCATCATCATCATCATCATCATCATCATCATCATCATCATCACCCCCATGCGTGCAGCAAGCTGGCGCACATGACGCCAGCCAGCTTGGCTCAGACGCTGCGGCAGTCGCTGGAGGGCAGCAAGCGCTTCACCATGCCACGCGGCCCTGCTGCCACTGACTTCACTCTCTCGCACTACGCAGGCAAGGCAAGGCAAGGCAAGGCAAGGCAAGGCAAGGCAAGGCAAGGCAAGGCAAGGCAAGGCAAGGCATGCCCCCCGCTACTGCTGCTGCTGTTTAGTGCTGCTGCTGTTTAGTGCTGCCCCCACTGCCACCGTCGCCGCTGCTGTTGCTGTTTTCCCTGCTGTTCCATTTTCGCGGCTACGTGTCCTTTCCGTTTTGTTCTCGTTTTTCTTGATAATCTCAAGGTGTCCGACTCTCCAAAAGTTGGGATCGCGAGGGATCGTGCAGCGCCGGTTCACTTCCCAAGCTTTTGGTGTTCCCCCCTTCTTTTAACAGCTCTTCTACACTCTTCCCCCCCCCCCCCTCTTTCCCCTCCCTCCCCCTCGCACCTGTTGCACAGGTGCGCTACTCCCTGCTCGAGTTCATGGCCAAGAACACAGACGTGACCATCCCAGAGCAGCAGCAGCTCCTAGAGCAATCCTCAGACGACCTTCTCGCCGCCCTCTTTGCCCCGCCTCCCACCACCCCCTCCTCCCCCTTTCCACCCACTCCGGGTAGCCCCCTCCCTACCACCCCCGGCAAACCCCCTTTTCCTGGCGCATACTCCTACATAAATGCCGCTGCCACTGCCACAGCCGCTGCTGCAGACCCTGCCAACGCTTCTCCCAGCCCTGCGACTTCTCTCTCAAGCCCGTTCGGCCAGCGCCTCAACGCCTTCAGGAGCCCCTCTGCCAGTGCGGATGCAGGTGTCCCGGGCGGCGTGGGGCGGCGGTTGCTTGGAGGGCCTCAGAGCCCCCTGGGGGATGGGCAGAGCCCAAGAGGAGGGGGGGGGGGAGGGGGAGTGAGGGGCAGTGCGGGAGGGAGAGGAGGAGGGTCACGCGTGACATCTCTGGGCCGCCAGTTCAAGGTGAGACGCTGAGGCCTGAGGGTGGGCTGGTCAACTGATGAGTTGGCGACTCAAGGTGTGCTGTGCGGTGCGGTGCGGTGCGTTGCAGTTGTAGCTTCCAGGCTTTCAGAAGTCTATGTGTCAGGGCTTTGTAAGTGATATTTCTCTGCAAGCCCTTTGTTGCTGCATGCCATAGCCTCTGCTGCTCGCCTCTCCCCTGGCAGCACCACCGATCCTAACAAGTGAAATCATTCCCTTTGGCATGTGCTGCAAACAAGCCTTGTTTTATCACGCCCTTCTCCTCGCCTCACACCTCTTCTGCTTGCTCTGCTGCTCTCCCCACCTTACGCCCCAACACACTGTCCTCACTGCAGCTCCAGCTGGCGCAGCTGATGAATGCTGTCTGCTCAACTCAAAACCCCTCTGCCCTAATCGCCTCAGTAACCCATTGCCTTCTCTCCCCCCAATACTGCTACTCTTTCCCCTGAACCCCACTGTTCTCCCTGCAGCCCCAGCTAGCGCATTCAAAGCGACGGTGCACATTTGCCACCCGAAACCCTAAACCCTGGCGACCAGTTACTGCGGAGGAAAAGTCCCTGCACGAATTCCAGATTTTCGCCAGCCAACACCTTCGCGCTGGCAAGCCTGGTTCAGAACAAAAACTTCTGAACCTCCGCTTGTCAAATCTAGACCCTTGTTTTAATGAAGACACAGTCCGCCATGCAGCCCCACTACGTGCGCTGCATCAATGCCTGCTTTGACCCTCGCTATTCGATGCCCTGCTCAGCTCAAACCCTCCATCCTGCCGCTCTTTCATCCTGCCATCCCCACTGCAGCTCCAGCTAGCGCAGCTGATGAAGACGCTGTCTGCCATGCAGCCGCACTACGTGCGCTGCATCAAGCCAAACGCCGCCAGCTACCCGGCTGTCTTCGACTGGCTCTCCGTGGCCAATCAGCTTCGCTCTGGGGTGAGAGGGGTGTGCAGTGTGGGGTGGGAGTGGTGTGTGGTGTGGGGTGAGGCGTGTGGAGTCTGGGTCTGCATGTAAACATGGATTTGGGATCACGGCTCCTTGATCGACGTCAAAAGCTCATGTTATCATTCGGAGCCGTTTTAATGGAGAGACGAGCTATGGATGGCCGACATCCCCTTCCTCTGGAGTCCCTATTCTCTTGCTGCTGCCCGCTCTCTTTCCTCTCATTCTCTCTCCCCTCTTCTTCTCCTCACACTCTCCTTCCACCCCTCAATCCTGTCCCGTTCCCACTAGGGGGTGGTGGAGGCCATTTGAGTGTGCTCTCCGAGTTCAATATTTTGTACTCGATTTCATATTTTCTTCGATGTCTCTCTCCTCCACCCTTCCTCCTTACTCCTTCCCTCCTAATGACCACCCGTCCCCTTCCCACCAGGGGGTGGTTGAGGCCATTCGAGTGTGCTCTGCTGGCTTCCCATCGCGCCGCCCCTTTGGTGACTTCATTGAACGCTTCGCCCTGCTGCTGCCCCCCGACTCCCCTGCTGCCCTCAAGCTCTCAACGTGAGTGTTTGACCTCCGTATGCCACCCCCCAAAGGACCGAAAGTCCCTGTCGTTACTAGTCAACCACCTTTCGTGTTGGTTCAGAATAGCGGAGATGGGAACCTAGTCCCAGCCCTCCTCCCTCTGCCCTCTGCCCTCCTTCCCTAGCTATATAAGGGCCTCCTGGGCCCTCCTCTTCTCATTGTTTCGAGTTGGTTCAGTGTAGCTTCCTCCGTATCCTAGCTGTACTTCTCTCTCCCCACCAAAGGACCTAAAGTCCCTGTCGTTACCAGTCAACCACCTTCACACACACTGTTCAGTGACTTTCGCGGCGCTGTCCACTCTAGAACCGAAAGTCCTTGTCTTTATCAGCACTTGACTACCTTTATGTGCTCATTCTACTGCGCGCCCCCCTCGTAGCTGCAACAACCATCAGACGCAGCAACTAAATGTGCCTCCCCATGTCCCTCATCCGTTCGTCTCCATGCCCCCCTCTTGTCCAAACATCTTCGTCTGTCAGTCATTTCTTTGTCATGCTGCCGGACATGTCCGTATGCCCTTTCATCCCCATGCCTCTCCTCCTCGGTGCTCCCCATGCCCTTCTCCCGTCCCCATGCCCTTCTCCCGTCCCCATGCCCTTCTCTCCCGTCCCCATGCCCTTCTCCCGTCCCCATGCCCTTCTCCCGTCCCCATGCCCTTCTCCCGTCCCCATGCCCTTCTCCCGTCCCCATGCCCTTCTCCCGTCCCCATGCCCTTCTCCCGTCCCCATGCCCTTCTCCCGTCCCCATGCCCTTCTCCCGTCCCCATGCCCTTCTCCCGTCCCTATGCCCTTCTCCCGTCCCCATGCCCTTCTCCCGTCCCCATGCCCTTCTCCCGTCCCCATGCCCTTCTCCCGTCCCCACGCCCTTCTCCCGTCCCCACGCCCTTCTCCCGTCCCCACGCCCTTCTCCCGTCCCCATGCCCTTCTCCCGTCCCCATGCCCTTCTCCCGTCCCCATGCCCTTCTCCCGTCCCCATGCCCTTCTCCCGTCCCCATGCCCTTCTCCCGTCCCCATGCCCTTCTCCCGTCCCCATGCCCTTCTCCCGTCCCCATGCCCTTCTCCCGTCCCCATGCCCTTCTCCCGTCCCCATGCCCTTCTCCCGTCCCCATGCCCTTCTCCCGTCCCCATGCCCTTCTCCCGTCCCCATGCCCTTCTCCCGTCCCCACGCCCTTCTCCCGTCCCCACGCCCTTCTCCCGTCCCCACGCCCTTCTCCCGTCCCCACGCCCTTCTCCCGTCCCCATGCCCTTCTCCCGTCCCCATGCCCTTCTCCCGTCCCCATGCCCTTCTCCCGTCCCCATGCCCTTCTCCCGTCCCCATGCCCTTCTCCCGTCCCCACGCCCTTCTCCCGTCCCCACGCCCTTCTCCCGTCCCCACGCCCTTCTCCCGTCCCCATGCCCTTCTCCCGTCCCCACCCCCTTCTCCTCCCACTCCCATTGCCTCTCACCATCCCATGGCAGGGCATCGGAGCCTGACATTGTGAAGCTCATTCTCAGTAATGCCAATCTCACAGGCTGGCAGGTGAGAGTGACTGGTTGGCAGGTGAGTGTGACGGGCTGGCAGGGGTGTGACAGGCTGGCAGGTGAGTGTGACTGGCTGGCAGGTGAGTGTGACAGGCTGGCACGTGAGTGTGACAGGCTGGAAGGCGAGTGTGACAGGCTGGCACGTGAGTGTGACAGGCTGGAAGGTGAGTGTGACAGGCTGGCAGTATTGTTGGGGCCGTAAAAGCCAGGACCATGGTGGCAACTGGATGGTGAGTCGTGACCTTTGGTGCGATTGCTGTCCCTTTCATCTCATTACTATCCCATTAGCTTACTCAATGCCAATCCCTCCCCGTCCCGTTTCCCGCACCCCACCATTATCCTCAGGTGGGACGCATCATGGTGCTCCTTTTTGCAGGGCAGCTGCAGGCGCTGGTATCATGGCAAGCATCCTTACAACTCGCACTTCCTCTTGTCCCCTTCCCACGCCCCCTCCTTCCCTCGCACCCTCCTTCCCACGCACCCTCCTTCCCACGCACCCTCCTTCCCACGCACCCTCCTTCCCTCGCACCCTCCTTCCCACGCACCCTCCTTCCCTCGCACCCTCCTTCCCACGCACCCTCCTTCCCACGCACCCTCCTTCCCGCGCACCCTCCTTCCCACGCACCCTCCTTCCCACGCACCCTCCTTCCCATGCACCCTCCTTCCCACGCACCCTCCTTCCCACGCACCCTCCTTCCCACGCACCCTCCTTCCCACGCACCCTCCTTCCCACGCACCCTCCTTCCCACGCACCCTCCTTCCCTCCGCTGCACAGGTGGGGCGCACCATGGTGTTCCTACGCGCTGGGCAGCTGCAGGCACTGGAGGCGTGTCGGTCGCAGCGGGTGGATGCGGCAGCAGCGGCCATTCAGAGGGCTGTGCGGTGCTACCTATGGCGCAAGCACCGCCTGCATGCCACTATTGTCATTCAGAGCGCCTGGCGAGGTACTTCGGTTTAGTCAGTCAGAGGCATGGGCAGTGAGCGCATGGCAAGGCATGTGTGAGGCATTGGTCTATCTTTGAGGCGTTTCAAAAGTGGCGAGTGGATGCGGCAGCGGCAGCCATCCAGAGGGCTGTGCAGCGCTACCTGTGGCGCAAGCACCGGCTGCACGCCAGTGTTGTCATCCAGAGCGCATGGAAAGGTGTGTGAGAGGCGTGGGCAGTGAGGGCATGGAGATGTATGGGCGTTAAGAGCATGAGAACAGTTATGAATCACTGACCCCATTGAGAGCATGAGAACAGTTATGAATTACTGACCCCATTGAGAGCATGAGAACAGTTATGAATCACTGACCCCAATGAGAGCATGAGAACAGTTATGAATCACTGACCCCATTGAGAGCTTTCGCCGCATCAAATGCCTCCCTTCCTCCCCTCGCCCCCCTCTTCCTCACATCCGCTTCCCCATGCTATTTCACTCAGAGGATGGTGAGAGGGCAGAGGGAGGGGAGGGTAGCGCGCACATCCAGAGCTGGTGCATCCTCAAACCCCTCCTCCTTGCCCCTTCATCCCTCTCCCTCCCTCCACTCCCGCAGGCTACACCACCCGCCGGTCGGTGCGTGGTGGCGCGGGATGCGTGGAGAGAGTGGTGCGTGGGATGCTGGTGTGCTGACAGCACAGTGTGCTGTGACTTCCAGGAGCCACCCTGCCCCCCTCCACTCCCCCAGGCTACCGCACCCGGAGGATAATGAGGGTGCACAGAGAGAGGAGGCAAGCAGTGCGCATTCAAAGTTGGTGGCGCGTGTTGGTGGTGCGCTGTGTCCCTCCCTCACGCCCTACGCCTTTGTCTCCCCTTCCTCACATCCACGCACGCAGGCTAGCTGACTTGGAGGTTGGTGCGAGTGCAGAAGGAGAGGAGGGCTGCGGAGCGCATACAGAGCTGGTGGCGCGGGCTGGTGGTGCGCTGTGTCCCTCCCTCACGCCTACCTCCTCCTCCCACCCTCCACTCCCCCAGGCTACCTCACTCGGAGGCTGGTGAGAGTGCACAGAGAGCGCAGGGCAGCAGTGCGCATACAGAGCTGGTGGCGAGGGCTGGTGCTGCGCTGTGGCTTCCTGGAGCTGCGCCGCGTGGCCATCCTGCTGCAGCGCCGGCGCCGGGGAGAGATGGCGCGATACGCGGAGGAGTGGCGGCTGCAGCACTGGGCTGCTGTCACCATTCAGGTCAGTCGGTTCCCTTGCAGGGCAGTGCATCTGAGTCTGTGGCTTCCTGGAGCTGCGCCGCATCGCCATCCTGCTGCAGCGCCGCCGCTGAGTGCAGATGGCGCGATATGCGGAGGAGTGGCAGCAGCAGCACTGGGCTGCCATCACCATTCAGGTTGGTCGGTTCACTGTAGCGCATTCAGGTCTAATGAGACGTCTCAAAAGGCGCCTCTGCTGCTGCGGCGTCCCAGGGGGAAAATGGCTTCATGCGGCCTCTGCTATCACCACTCAGGTTGGCCGGTCCACTCGTACTGCAACTCAGTCTGTGTGTGTGTCTGGAGCTCATCATTTCTGCACGATTTCTCCTCGCCGCCCCACCACACCACCTGCCTTGTCCGCCTTTTCTTCCTCCCTCCTCCCCACCCCCTCTTCCTCATCTCCTTGCCACTCCCGCAACACCGTTTTCGCTCTTTCCTGTATTTCTATTCAGCCTTATGTTGCTCCATTCCACTGGCCGTCCTGCGATCCCAAATCCCCGGAATGACACTTTCGGTAGCCATTGACCGTTCTCACTGACCTGCCCTACTCAGCACTGCTGCTCCGAATTGACATCCCATTCTCTGCGTTTCTCCCTTCTTCCCCCCTCCCCTCCATTCTTCCCCCCTCCCCTCCATTCTTCCCCCCTCCCCTCCATTCTTCCCCCCTCCCCTCCATTCTTCCCCCCTCCCCTCCATTCCCCCCTCCCCTCCATTCTTCCCCCCTCCCCTCCATTCTTCCCCCTCCCCTCCATTCTTCCCCCCTCCCCTCCATTCTTCCCCCCTCCCCTCCATTCTTCCCCCCTCCCTCCATTCTTCCCCCCTCCCTCCATTCTTCCCCCCTTCCCTCCATTCTTCCCCCCCTCCCCTCCATTCTTCCCCCCTCCCCTCCATTCTTCCCCCCTCCCCTCCATTCTTCCCCCCTCCCCTCCATTCTTCCCCCCTCCCCTCCATTCTTCCCCCTCCCCTCCATTCTTCCCCCCTCCCCTCCATTCTTCCCCCCTCCCCTCCATTCTTCCCCCCTCCCCTCCATTCTTCCCCCTCCCCTCCATTCTTCCCCCCTCCCCTCCATTCTTCCCCCCTCCCCTCCATTCTTCCCCCCTCCCCTCCATTCTTCCCCCCTCCCCTCCATTCTTCCCCCCTCCCCTCCATTCTTCCCCCCTCCCCTCCATTCTTCCCCCCTCCCCTCCATTCTTCCCCCCTCCCCTCCATTCTTCCCCCCTCCCCTCCATTCTTCCCCCCTCCCCTCCATTCTTCCCCCCTCCCCTCCATTCTTCCCCCCTCCCCTCCATTCTTCCCCCCTCCCCTCCATTCTTCCCCCCTCCCCTCCATTCTTCCCCCCTCCCCTCCATTCTTCCCCCCTCCCCTCCATTCTTCCCCCCTCCCCTCCATTCTTCCCCCCTCCCTCTCCTTCCCCCAGGCCCATTGGAGGGGGTACAGCAGTCGCCGCCCCTGGCAGCTGCTGCAGCAGCACCTCAGGATGAAGGTCGCCAGAATGAGGCTTAACCGCCTTAAACAGGTCAGCCTCTAAACGGGATGAAGCAGGGGATGAATCACGGCTTTCCAGTTAAATATTTTTTCGTAAAGCTTGTGGACAGGATGGGCCTTTTGGAAACTTGTCTCGGTTTAGTGGCTGTGAGTAACCCTCTTGGCGGTCTCTTGGTCGCTCCCCCTCACATCTGTGAGTTAGCTCACTGTACTCGGGTGCCTTGATTGCCTCCTCCTTCCCATTCCTCACCGCCCTTTCCTCATCCCTGGCTTCCCTTGTCTCTGTTGCGCTCTCAACTTGACAACCACAGGCGGCGCAGCAGCAGGCGGAGCTGGCTCCGCCACGCAAGAAGGTGGACGTGGCTGTTGATGCCATCCGCCTGGCCGTGCTGCGCGTCATGCGGGTGAGATGGGGGTGATGTGGTAGAGATGGGAGCAATGCGGTTGAGATGGGAGCAATGCGGTTGAGATGGGAGCAATGTGGTTGAGATGGGAGCAATGCGGTTGAGATGGGAGCAATGCGGTTGAGATGGGAGCAATGCGGTTGAGATGGGAGCAATGCGGTTGAGATGGGAGCAATGCGGTTGAGATGGGAGCAATGCGGTTGAGATGGGAGCAATGCGGTTGAGATGGGAGCAATGCGGTTGAGATGGGAGCAATGCGGTTGAGATGGGAGCAATGCGGTTGAGATGGGAGCAATGCGGTTGAGATGGGAGCAATGCGGTTGAGATGGGAGCAATGCGGTTGAGATGGGAGCAATGCGGTTGAGATGGGAGCAATGTGGTTGAGATGGAAGCAATGTGGTTGAGATAGGAGCAATGTGGTTGAGATGGGAACTGAGAGGCATGGTCCGCAAGGGCCACACTGAGATGGTCGCACTGATACTTCTCTCCCTTTGCGACCTGGTGAAGATACATGCGTGTAAGAGGCTCATATTGAGGTTCTTAGAGCCCATTTCAGCTGCACAATGCCTGCTCATGCATTCTCGTTCAAAACACCTCTCCACTGCACCCCCTCCCATCCCACTCCATCCCATCTAGGCATGGGCATTAGCCCGACCCGAACCGACCCGACCCGACCCGTCTAGGCCGACCCGAGGCTCAGCTCGGGTTGGGTCGGGTATACCCGACCCCGGGTATTTGGCCCCAGGATGTTGACCCGACCCGCCCAGTACCTCTCGGGTATCCCTCACCTGCGGTCGGGCTGGTTATACCCAATGTCGGGTCAGGTATACCCGCATACCCTTTTGTTAGTTCTATTGTATATTCGTAACCCTAGCCCCAGGCACACCACTCGGGTACGAGTATACCCGACCCGACCTAGAACCACCGGGTCGGGTACCGGGTATTTTTTTTACCCGACCGGGGGCATACACTACTCGACCCGCCCGGGCAGTCAATCGCAATATAAGGACCCATGCCTAATCCCATCCCATCCCATCCCAGGACAAGGCAGAGCGGGCCAGAGCAGCACCAGGGAGTCATGTCTGCATTCGATAAGGAGCTTGCGGCGGCTTCTGAATCGACTCAGAAGTCACTTTTAGACTCACCCCAGTCCATCCCACTCCATCCCCTCTCAGGACAAGGCAGAGCGGGCGAGAGCAGCAGCAGAGGAGTCAGTGTCTGCCCTTCAGAGGGAGCTGGAGGCTCGGTCCCACCACGCCCACACCATTATCTGAAATCTGAGTCGACTAACAAATCCCTCCATCCCATTCCATCCCATCTCAGGACAAGGCAGAGCGGGCGAGGGCAGCAGCAGAGGAGTCAGTGTCTGCCCTTCAAAGAGAGCTTGAGGCTCGGTCCCGCCACGCCCACGCCCTCGACCGGGACCTCCGAGCCACCCGCTGCGACCTGGAGATCCGAACCTCCGAAGCCGAGGCTCGGATCGCCGAACTTGAGGCAGAGGCTCGGGAGGCAGACCGGCAGCGGCGGGAGTGGGAGGCTCGGGCGAAAGAGCAGGATATGGTTGAGAGGGAGGTGAAGGAGAGGAGGAGGGAGGTGGAGCAGTGGAGGAGGGAAGCTGAGGGGAAGGACGGAGAAGTTAGGAGACTGAGGGAGGAGTTGGAGGTAGTGAGGGGGAGGCTGAGAGAGGCTGAAGGGCAGGTGGTGGGACTGAAGCAGGAGGTGATGATGGTTGAAGGGAGGGTGGAGTTGATTAGAGAGGATGTGGAGAGGGCTGAGAGGAGGGCGGAGGAGGAGAGAGCACGGGCGGAGGCGGCAGAAGGGAGGGCGGAGGCAGCAGAAAGAAGGGCCGAGGAGCTGATGCGGCAAGTGCGGGAGATGAAGGCAGAGCTTGATGAATCCGTGGCTGCTGCCCTTGCTGCTGCTGCTGCTGCTGCCGCTGCTGGTGGTGGTGCTGCTGCCGGTCACGCATCTGCTGGTGCTTCTGCTGCTGTTAACAGCCCTGCTGGACCCGGATTGATCCCAGGGCAGATGATGATTGAGTGGCACAGTAAGGACCCCAGCATGGCAGAGAAGGCGGGGCGGGAGAGGGAGAGGGCGGCATTGTCAGGCCTAAGACCGCCCTCAGTGGTGTCAGGTGTGGAGGAGACCTCTTCTTCAGTGGTGCTCATGCGGGGGGAGGAGGGCGACACTCTCACCGACATGATCAGTGAACGAATCTCAGAGCGAGCCCCTGACGGTGTAACCCCTGACGACGACGGCTACACCTACACCTACCTCGTCTCGCCTCCTCCCCCACCTCCCCCTCCGCCCCTTCCGGCTCACACCACCGCAGCAGCAGCAGACATCCCTGCCCCAGGAGGCCTCTCCCCGCCACTCCCAGACTTCCCCCCACCGCCACCTCCAGCCTACCGCAGCCCTCCAGTGGGGATGATGGTGCCGCCGCGCTGCCACTCGGACCGCCTCCGCTCCTCCCCCTCCACCTCCAGTGTGGGCTCTCTGGACGAAGACTGGAGCCTCAGGGAGGGGATGCTGGGAGGCGGTAGGTCGACAGTGGCAATGCGCCTGGGAATGGGGGGAACGGGGCCACCAGGGGGGTTCCGGGCTGGGCCTGGGGGAGGTGCCACCTGGGGCGGGTTTTATGGCCGGGCGGGGAGCGCTGGAACGCCTTAAGTGGTGAGTTTTGGCGGGGGGAGCGGGGGAGGTGCGGGCGGAGTCGGAGCAGGAGGGAGTGGTTCGGCGCCGAGCCTCCACCAGATGATAGCTCTGGCGGAGAAGGATCGGGACATGGCGGCGCGGCTGGGAGCAGAGGCGGACTGGCTGAGGGGGGCATATAAGGAGACGAGGCAGGAGGCGAGTGTGGCGCGGGCGAGAGCACGGCAGGCGGAGGCAAGGATGGAGGAGGTGAGGCGCGAGCTGCTGCAGTGGCAGGCGCTGGCTGCTGAGCTGCAGCAGCAGGTGCACTCTCTGCAACGCCAGCTCGACAGGTGGGTTGGGTGGGGGGTAGGGGTAGGTGGGTTGGTCGGGCTGCTCAGGGGGAGCAGGTGGGAAGTTGGGCAGGTTAGAGTCTGCTAAAGGTCAGATGGGTCCCTTGAACCTCAACCCTAAGCCTTAAACCTTGGGGGGTGGATAGGCGAGTGTGGCATGGGCGAGAGCACTGCAGGCAGAGGCAGGCGCTGGCTGCAGAGCTACAGCAGCAGCAGGTGCACTCGCTGCGGCGCCAGCTCGACAGGTGGGTCGTTGGGGGACGGGGCACGTGGACACGTGCGCTGTGTGGGGATGGTGCTACGATAGGTGGTGCAATGAGCTGCCTCCTTCTTCTCTCCCCTGACCCCCCTCTTCCTCCATCTCTCTCCTACCCAAGTGCAGCCTGCAGGCAGGAAAGAAGGAGCACATGGAGGGGACAGGTGCGGCAGGAGCGAAGGGCATCGTGCAGGAGAGGGGCCGAGGCAGGGAGAGGGAGAGGAACGGGCGATCAGGCATTCTCACTCGCCGCCTGCTGCAGCAGCAGCAGCAGTATGGGGGTGGGGGTGGTGGCAGTGGCACGGTGCCGTCGTCTCCTGTATCGCCCACGGCAGGAGCCATGTCTGCCTCTGCTCCTTCCTACTCCTCACAGGTAAGCCACGGGCACACCACACAACATCGTCTGCTCCCACCGCCGTCACTGTATTACTCCGTCTCACTCCATCACCATCAGTTCTGGACCCTCAAGTCCCACCCTCTCACCGCTTTTGATTTTCCTGCTGTTCATATCCACCATCATTTACACCCTGTTCCTACTCGCTCTAACACTCTCCGTCTCACCCCTTCCCACTCCAATTCCCTCCACCATCCCCCTTCCCCCGCTCAACTGCAGTACCTGCTGTGCCACGTGTTCATCTCTACCATCCCTGCCACCCAAATCCTTATTCGCTCTGACACTCTCCCTTACTCCTTCCCCTCCCCTTCCACTGCCCTTTCCCCTCTTTCCCCCACGCCCCTTCAGGTGCAGTATCTGCTGCGCTATGTGGTGCGTCCGCTGGGCTTCACCCCCTCAGGCCACTCAGTGCCGGCCTGCTTCCTCTTCACCATCCTGCGCTTCTGGCCGCACCTCTCCTTCCATACCAACCTTCTCTCTACCACCATCACTGCCACCACGCCCACATCAGCAGCAGCAGCAGCAGCAGAAGCGGCGGCGGCTGCTGGCGCTACAGCCGTCCCTCCCTTCCTCCCCCCCTCCACCCCCTTCTCCCCCTACTCCCCCTACTCCTCCACCTCCTCCCTCCCCTTCTCCTCCCTCTCCCCGTTCTCCTCCCTCTCCCTCTCTTCATCCCCCATCCCCCCACACGACGAAGTGCTAACAGCGATCCGCACCGCCCTGCAGCGCTCAGCAGGGAGTCTGGAGCGCCTGGCGTATTGGATCTCCACCCTTGTTGCCCTGCACGCGCTGCTGCTGGGAGGGCTTAAGCCCGCCCGCTGGCAAGCCATGGCTGCTGCTGCTGCAGCGGCAGCGACTGGGGGAGGGGGTGGGGAAGGAGAGATGGAGGCGGATTCGCAGCAGGCGAAAGGGAGGAGGGAGGAGGCGGTGGGCTGTGCTGCTGCTGATGCTTCTGCTGTGCACACAACACCACCATCCCCCAGTGAAACCGCAGCAGCAGCTGCAGCAGCTTCTGCTGCTGATGGGTTTGCAGCAGCCTCAGGTGCCAGAACCACAACTGCTACTGCTAAAATCCCTGCCAGGGCTACATCTGCCGGGAGCGGTGTGGGAGCAACCAACCCAGCAGCATCAACTAGCAGCAGCACGCCTGGCAGTCGTAGCAGCATCAAGGCTGCAGCGTCCTTCTTCAGTGGGCTCTTCTCCTCCCGCTCCTCCGCCTCCTCCACCCCTCCCTCTGCCGCCCATGCCACACACAACCCCTCCGTCTCTGCTGCGTCTGCTGCCGCCCCTGCCATGCCGCCTCCGTCCCGTCAACCCCCTCTTCCCACCCAAAACAGCACCCCCACACAGCAATCTTACCCACACCACCCTTCCCCACCTCATTCCACCACTGCTAGTACCATCCCCAATGCTGCTCCCAATGCTGCTGCTGGTGCTGCTGCCAGTGCTACCAGCACTCAAATCCCAGGAGCCCCACCGCCCTCCTCGTCCTCCTCTCCCGTGCCTGCCTCTGCCCACGCTGTTCCGCGTGCCGGCACCACCAGCCTGGCGTGTGCTCCCATGGGGCAGGACCTTGACCCTGCTGCACCCGGACCCACTGGCTTGGTAAGGTGTACTGCAGGGTGTAAGGGAGTGCTAAGCGGTGGTAGACGATGGTAGGGAGTGGTAGGAAGTGGTAGGGTCCGTGCCGGCACCAGCAGCCTGGCGTGTGGCAAGACCTTGACCCGGACCCACTGGCTTGGTGAGGCCGTGTGCGGGTTGCGCCGGGGTTGTAAGGGGTGGTAGAGGGATGGTACAGGTAGTAGGGGGATGGTAGGGTGTTAAGGGGATGGTACGGGGTGATACTGGGTGTTAGGGGGATGGTACGGGGCGGGGGGTGATATTAGAGGAGATGGTAGTGGGTGGTTACGGGTGAGCACACTAGGTGGGCGCACTAGGTGGGCGCACTAGGTGGGCGCACTAGGTGGGCGCACTAGGTGGGCGCACTAGGTGGGCGCACTAGGTGGGCGCACTAGGTGGGCGCACTAGGTGGGCGCACTAGGTGGGCGCACTAGGTGGGCGCACTAGGTGGGCGCACTAGGTGGGCGCACTAGGTGGGCGCACTAGGTGGGCGCACTAGGTGGGCGCACTAGGTGGGCGCACTAGGTGGGCGCACTAGGTGGGCGCACTAGGTGGGTTTGTATGTGGCGCACCTTGCTCCTCCTGCTCTCTCTGCGCTGCCCTATTGTGCCTCTCACTTCCTCCTCTCTCCAGACCTCATGGCCCCCACCCCAGCTCACAAAATGATTTCATGCTGCTGCCGCACAAGGTGCTACGTGTTTGTGTAGCACGCAGTCCTTTCCAGTGCTGAGCTATCCACACTCCTTATGCTCTTTCTCTATTTGTCTCGTTCTCTTTGTTCTCTATGTTCCATACCATCCGCCCCCAGTTCGCCCTGCTAGGGGAGACCATGCTGCTAGCCCACAAGGTGGGTGCGTGTGTGCAGCACACAGGGGTTCAATCAAGAATCTCCCTTTCTGCAGCTCTTTGCGTCTGTGGTTCACCCACCCCTCTCTTCTCCGTACCGTCTCCCCCAGTTCGCCCTACCAGCAGAGACCATGCTGCTGGCGCACAAGGTGGATGGGTGTGTGCAGCACGCAGTGGGGCTATTTACGCACCACTGCACCTCGCAAGTCGCTGCCCTCCTGCAACCACCCGTCAGTGCTGCCAGCTGCTTGCATTTGCTTTCGTCTTTGCCCTTGCTTTTCTTTTGCCGTTGCCCTAGCATTTGTTGCCTTTTGCTGTCGCTTTTCTGCCTCTGCTTCTGCGTCCTTGACTTTGCTTTTCCTTTTCCTGTGTTCCTGCTCTTGCTGGTCCATCTGCCTAAGCTTTTAACCCAAAACCACTGCACCTGTTGCTTATGCAGCCACAGCAGCTGCAATCACATGGAACGGACGGATCAGCAGCAGAAGCAGCATCTGGAAGGCGGGCGAGTGGAGGCGCATTGCCCAAGTTCCCAAGCGTTGCCCTCAAGGAGCATGTGGGCAGCACGTGGAGCAGCGTGGTGGGTGTGCTGCGGCGGGCAGCACTGGTGCTGCTGGAGAACCAGGTGCCCCCGCCCGTCATCCAGAGCGTGCTCAAGCACCTCCTCTCCTTCATCAACGTTCGAGTCTTCAACAGGTACAGGGGCTGTTGACACCTGTGTGACAGTAACTGTGATGCACATGGTGGTGGGTGTGCTGCGGCGGGCAGCGTTGGTGCTGCTGGAGAACTAGGGGCTGTTGGGCAGCGTTGTTGGGCAAACACCTCCTCACCTTCATCAACGTGCGCGCCTTCAACAGGTGTGTGGCACGCAGCTATGCGCTTATGCTCAACAGCTGGTTCAACAGGTACAGCTGTCTTCAACAGGTAAGGGGAGGGGTGTGTGTGATGTGCTTCAAACATGTAGAGTCGTGTTCAACAGGTAGAGTCGTGTTCAACAGGTAGAGTCGTGTTCAACAGGTAGAGTCGTGTTCAACAGGTAGAGTCGTGTTCAACAGGTAGAGTCGTGTTCAACAGGTAGAGTCGTGTTCAACAGGTAGAGTCGTGTTCAACAGGTAGAGTCGTGTTCAACAGGTAGAGTCGTGTTCAACAGGTAGAGTCGTGTTCAACAGGTAGAGTCGTGTTCAACAGGTAGAGTCGTGTTCAACAGGTAGAGTCGTGTTCAACAGGTAGAGTCGTGTTCAACAGGTAGAGTCGTGTTCAACAGGTAGAGTCGTGTTCAACAGGTAGAGTCGTGTTCAACAGGTAGAGTCGTGTTCAACAGGTAGAGTCGTGTTCAACAGGTAGAGTCGTGTTCAACAGGTAGAGTCGTGTTCAACAGGTAGAGTCGTGTTCAACAGGTAGAGTCGTGTTCAACAGGTAGAGTCGTGTTCAACAGGTAGAGTCGTGTTCAACAGGTAGAGTCGTGTTCAACAGGTAGAGTCGTGTTCAACAGGTAGAGTCGTGTTCAACAGGTAGAGTCGTGTTCAACAGGTAGAGTCGTGTTCAACAGGTAGAGTCGTGTTCAACAGGTAGAGTCGTGTTCAACAGGTAGAGTCGTGTTCAACAGGTAGAGTCGTGTTCAACAGGTAGAGTCGTGTTCAACAGGTAGAGTCGTGTTCAACAGGTAGAGTCGTGTTCAACAGGTAGAGTCGTGTTCAACAGGTAGAGTCGTGTTCAACAGGTAGAGTCGTGTTCAACAGGTAGAGTCGTGTTCAACAGGTAGAGTCGTGTTCAACAGGTAGAGTCGTGTTCAACAGGTAGAGTCGTGTTCAACAGGTAGAGTCGTGTTCAACAGGTAGAGTCGTGTTCAACAGGTAGAGTCGTGTTCAACAGGTAGAGTCGTGTTCAACAGGTACAGGGGTGTGTTGCGGCATGCAGCACTGCCTCCCCCTGTCACCCAGAGCGTGCTGAAGCACCTCCTCGCCTTCATCAATGTCTCCGTCTTCAGCAGGAAGCCATCTCCAACAGGCGTGGCGCTCAGATATGAGCTTGTTGTTGTATTCAACAGGTAGAGGGGGTGTCTACACCTGTGATGTGATGTTCATGTGGCCGTGCCCAACAGGCAGATGGCATGTGCTGAGCTGATGCGATGCGATCCCCCCTACTCCCTCCCCCACCTCTCAGCCTCATGGTGCGCAGCACGTGGTGTCCCTGCACGCACAGCAACGGCAAGCTGCTGTGCGACGCGCTCTCCCTGCTCAACGTCTTCCTGGAGGAGCTCCCCGAGGTGCTGTGGGAGCCACTGCACGCTCACAGAAGGGGCGCTGGGATGGGAATGGATGGAGGGGAGGAGGAGGGAGGGGGTGGAGGGGAGGAGGGAGGAGAGGAGGGGGGTGAGGGGGAGGTGAGTGAGGAGGAGGAGGAGGATGCGGGGCAGGCGAAGAAGTCTGTGTGGCGCCACTTGCGGCACCTGCAGCAAGCCGTGTCGCTGCTGGTGGGTGCAGTGTGGTGCTGGTGGGTGCAGTGTGGTGCTGATCGTTGCAGTGTCTATGCATGATCATGCCCCCTGCCTCTAGTCCCCTCTGCTCTTTTCTGCTCCGCACTCTCCTCCTTCCCTCCACCCAACCCCAACCCCCCACTTTCCCCACACCCCCCTTCCTCATCAGCCCTTTCTCTTCTCCCCCCTTCCAACCCCCCATTCCCCTGCTCTCCAGGCCATGGAGCACAAGCCTTCATGCTCGCTGCCCCACCTGCGCTCGCTCTGCCCGGACCTGAACGCGAATCAGCTGGTGCATCTGTGCGTGTGGTACCAGGACGACTGCTACAGCACACAGTGGCTGCCCGCTGCTGTGGTGGATCAGCTGTGGGGGGAGGTGGATGAACGCACGCCCATGCTGCTGCAGGAGACTCCCAGGTAAACTCTCTGCCTCATAAGAGAATGGTTGTCCTTCACACTTGAAGGCATATGACCGGCGTTTCATGAGCTTGCTTGTGAGAATTCTCAAACACCAGCGTAGCACGCAGGGCCTACCCACTGCTGTGGTGGACCAGCTGGGGTGGGGAGGACTTTTGAGGGGCCTCAACAGACGACTTTTTTGTTTTTGCGCCTCAAAAGACGACTTTTTCTTCAGGCGCCTCAAAAGTCAGGGGCTACCCACTGCTGTGGTGGGCCAGCTGGGGTGAAGAGGTGGACGAAAGCACACCCTTTTGGCCACATCCCCATCTCACTGCCTCCCCAATGCTGCAGGTCCCCTGTGAGCATGGCGGTCAGCACCGAGTGGTTGCCCTTCATCCACCACACACCCACATGCTCACGCCCCACATGCTCACGCCCCACATGCTCACGCCCCACATCCTTCCGCCCCACATCCTTCCGCTCCACATTCGCACCACTCCCCGTGTCCCTCCCATGCAGGTCGCCTGTGAGCATGGCAGACAGCACAGAGTGGTTTCCCTTTCACCATGACGGAGCCAACCCGCAGTGCAGTCCCCCGCCTTCCTTGTCGCTGCCTTCTTGTCATGCTCTCATCTGTTACGTTACCATGCCCTCACCTCCCTCCCTCCCACGCAGGTTGCATTTGAGCATAGCGGACAGCAGGGAGTGGTTCCCCGTCATCCATCACGATGCAGCCAACCCATAGTCCCCCTCCTTCCTTGCAGGTCCCCCCTGTGATTCCTTCTTTCCATGCTCTCATGTCTACGTCTTTATCCCACTCCCTCCCCCAACTGTGCAGGTCCCCTGTGAGCATAGCAGACAGCACGGAGTGGTTCCCCTTCATTCATCACGATGCAGCAAACCCGCAGTTCCCCGCCTTCCTGCGCTCGCTGCTGCTCAAGCGTGCCTCCTCCACGCGCTCCTCCCTGCACACCCCTGCCAGCAGCACCGACAGCCACCTGCTGCCCCACAGCACCCCAAACCTGGGCCCACAGTTGCATGGCTTACAGTCACATGGCATACAGTCACACGGATTACAGTCACATGGGGTGCAGTCACATAAAGTACAGTCACACGGGGTGCAGTCACAATCCCACGGGTTACATTCACCTGCGCTACAGTCACATGGTGTACAATCACAAAACGCCCCGTCTACAGTGGTGCCCAAGTCCCCAGGAGCACAGTCTACTTTGAGCGCTCACTCTGACCTGCCTCTCTCCCACATGCCGGCGGCACTTCAAGAAGAAACCTCCCCTGCTCCGCACCTCCCCCAGGCAGACCTGCCAGCTCACGCTGAGGATGTGGAAGCCACGACTAGCGCCAACCACACAGCTATGTATAATTCCAGTGCTTATCACGTGTCTGAATATGACGGGATGGCTTATCAGGCAAGGGGTTCTGAAAGTGGAGCAGGGATACAAGGTGGTGGGGGGAATCGAGCGAGCCTAACGGGTAGTGTAACCGGGGGTGGTGGTGGTGGTGATGGGGATGGTGGTGGTGATGGCATGGAAGGTGACATGGGCAGGGATGAGTCGCCACTGGCATCATCGAGTAACCAATGGGGATTTGCAGAGAGGTTGGCCCGCATAAAACCAAACTAGTTTTTTCTGATTTGACTTCTTGTCGCAATGTAATGAGCTCGCAAAACCATTAAAACAAACTTAAATCAATATCACTACAGGGTGTATTCCGTCCCTAGGGACAGCTATACAGGGGAATGAAGCTGGTCATACCCATGCAACTGCTGTTGCTCGATGCTAGCCATTGATGCTATTCTATGAATGGGTCCCACCCATACCCACACAGAGAAGTACCGGACCAGTGCCACCCTTATTCGTTGAACTCAGTGTGCCTTGAGTTCGGCTGCACCAATCAGTTGTTACTTACTGTACTGCCATCCACTAATGATGTGTGCTGCTTCTGTTTGCTGTCCCTTCCCGCTGCTTCTCCTTGCTGTCTCTTCCTGCTGCTTCTGCCTGCTGTCTCCTCCTGCTACCTCTGCTTGTTGTCTCTTCCTGCTGCTTCTGCCTGCTGTCTCCTCCTGCTACCTCTGCTTGTTGTCTCTTCCTGCTGCTTCTGCCTGCTGTCTCCTCCTGCTACCTCTGCTTGTTGTCTCTTCCTGCTGCTTCTGCCTGCTGTCTCCTCCTGCTACCTCTGCTTGTTGTCTCTTCCTGCTGCTTCTGCCTGCTGTCTCCTCCTGCTACCTCTGCTTGTTGTCTCTTCCTGCTGCCTCTGCTTGCTGCATCTGCGTGCGAGCAGAGCGACCCGTAGCGCTGGAAGTCGTACGACGCGCAGAGCGTGCTTTACGCGCCCATGAGGTCCCGCAGCACCACGCGGAACGTGTGGCGCAGGTCCAGGTGGGACAGCACGCCGTCCCACACCTGCGGGTGGTGAGAAAAGTTGACTTTTGAGTCGACTTAAGAGTGACCAGCACCAGGCGGAACGTGCGGGGCAGATCTACGTCTAAAAAAATTGGGCCTCGGATGTTAGTTTGAGCTAACTGTAAGGAATTTTCTCGAATTCCTTATCGGGGTTGACTGCTTCGCATACAACCCGATTTTCGGACTATGCACATTCGGCCGATTTCAACGCTGCCGAGGCTCCTCGCGTCGCCTTCGGCATTTTCCCATCGCCAAACCTGCACCCAACCTCGCTCGTCCGAGGTTCCCTCCTAGCTAGGCTAGCCCTACATTAGTCTGTGCATTCATTGTATTCGCAGTTGATTCAGTCACAACCTCGTTATTCGATTATCTGCGCACTCTCTTTTACAACTCATAACACCTGGTATCAGAGCTACTTTCCTAGTTCACCCCGCTTTTCGAGGGTATTTTGGTGGCACGGGTGTGGCTGGTTTAGTGACTACACGACGGTTGGCTGCAGGGATTGTTAATTCAATCCTGCCCGACTCCGATAGTTCGTGTTTTCATTTGCCTGAAGGCCACGGGTACCCGACTGCCCACCAGACGTAGTGCTAGGCACATGGATCAGGAGGCTGTTAACCAGTTGTTGGCGCAAGTGGCAGAAATGCAGGAGGGCATGAAGTCATTAATGGCGGAAGTGACAACATTGCGGGAGGAAAACGCCGAGCTACGCCAGACGCGAGGTGAAGCGCGTCAGGAGTCGCCCGTCGAAGAAGGCGAGGGCAACAGTCAGGCGATGAGCAATCCACTGGATACGCTCGCACGTGACTTCGAAGAAGAAGATAGGCAGCGAGCGGCAGCAGCGCCAGTTGCAGTAACGACGATCAAGATCAAGCCCGCCAACCCACCCCCGTTTAATCCTACGGACAAGACGACTACAGTGAAGGGGTGGCTGTTCGGTGTCGAGGTCTTCTTCACGGCAGCAGGCGTTAACGACGATGCCACGCGTATTAATTACGCGGTTTCGCTTCTTCGAGGTGCAGCGCTTGAATGGTGGCGCCGGACCTTGGAAACGGGGACGCCGACAGGTGTGACACATGCGGCAGACGGGACCTCTGCAGCGACTAATCAAGTGGCAGAATCAATCTTTGGTGTGACCACGATACGCACGTGGAAGGAGTGGGGTGCAGCCTTGTGAAACCGTTTCGAGCACATATCCGCCTCGGAGCAAGCTCGCATGAAGCTGCGTGCCTGGTCGCAGATGGCATCTGTCCAAGACTACACAGCGTCATTCATGGGCCTCGCCGACCAAGTGGATGACATGTCGGAAGCAGAGCGGTTGGATAAATACATCAGCGGCCTCAAGTACGAGATTCAATACGAGGTTCGCAGGGGCCGCCCGACATCATTCCTTGAAGCAGTACGGTTGGCGGAATCTACGTACGCACTGATGCAGTACGCGAGAACAGCTTCCAGGGATGGAAACCGTTTTCGTGGCCAGACCCATCGGGCCACTATCAACGCCGTCCATACACCCGACCGCCCTCCTAAGGGACCGTGTTACCGGTGTGGGAAGACGGGTCACTACATGAAAGACTGCCCCGAGAAAACGTCGCCGACAGGGAACGACAGGAAGGAGCAGGGAAATGGGAAAAGTCAGTAATTAGCGGGCCCTTTACTGACTACGCTCCGTCGCCCGAACCCCACCATCCCCACCAAGTCGTGGTTCCGATTCATGCAATCGATCGCACTCGGCCGAATAACGAGGATAAGCATGTGGATCACCCTGTGCTGGTCGCTGGCAAGGTGTTAAAAAATATTTTGAAAATGTTCGTCGATGGGGGGGCCAGCCATAGCCTCTTCAACTTGGCGAGCGCAAAAAGATGCAAGCTGCAACTTGACAGGTGTCTGCCCGAAATTGACGCCCGCCTCGTGGATGGGACGCCTCTGGCGATAACGGAAGAAACACGGACGGTCAGGATCGAATGCGGCGACGATTTCGGCTTCAGCATGAAGTTCCTCGCGACGACGCTGGACGGCTGTGATGTGCTGCTGGGACGTGATTGGCTGCGACGACACAACCCCGTCATCGACTGGACCACGGGATCGTGCAGCATCAGCAAGCACAAGGGGTTATTTAAACTACCTGCATGGACACCTGACTACATCCAAGCCCCGTGCGTGAAGGCCATCACTATAGCTCGCCACTTCAACAAGGGCACGCAGCTGTTCGCTGTCTGCTTACGCGAGTTGGCAGTCGACACCGACGGAAAGGACATCGAGAAGCTGTGTGCAGCTGTACCTCCGGATTTAGCGGAGCTGATTCGACAGTACCCCGACATTTTCCCGGACGATCTGCCACCTGGGCTGCCACCCGAGAGACCCGAAGACCATAAAATCCAGCTGGAACCTGGCGCGCAACCAACTGTTCGGACACAGTGGCGGTTGACCCAGCCGGAACTCGAGGATCTGCGCCGACAAATCGACGCACTGTTGGAAAAAGGGTTCATTCGGCCAAGCACCTCCCCATTTGCGGCACCGATCCTGTTCACTCCGAAGAAGGACGGCGGGCTTCGCATGTGCATCGACTATCGCGCGTTGAACCGGGTGACCATCAAGTCTCGCTACCCAATCCCACGCACCGACGACCTTCTCGACCAACTTCGTGGTGCTCGCTACTTCTCGAAAATCGACTTACGTGGCGGTTACCACCAGATTCGAGTCTTCGCCGACGATTGTCACAAGACTGCGTTTCGCACACGCTACGGGAGTTACGAATTTACGGTGATGCCTTTCGGCCTCACGAACGCGCCGTCGACATTTCAACTAACCATGAACAGGGTCTTTCGAGATCTTCTAGACCGATGTGTCATCGTCTACTTGGACGATATCCTCATTTTTAGCAAGACACGGGAGCAGCATCTCCGCGACCTGGACGCAGTGTTTAAGCGGTTGCAGGAGAACCGCCTCATCACCAAGGGCTCTAAGTGCGAGTTTTTTAAGCAAGAGTTGGAGTTTTTGGGGCACGTCATTTCCCGCGACGGCATTAAAATCGACCCGGCGAAAATCAAGACCATACAGGAGTGGAAGTCCCCGACTAATGTCACGGAACTTCAAAGTTTTCTGGGGTTCGTGAATTATGTCCGGCGGTTTATCCCGAATATGGCGGGGATAACCGGCCCGCTGACCGACCTGCTGCACAAGGACAAGAATTTCGTGTGGGGGGAGGAGGCAGAGGCGGCTTTCCAGGAGCTCAAGAATTTTCTCGTTTCCCCTCCTGTGCTGCGCATCGCCGACCCATCGAAGCCGTTCGAAGTCGTAACCGACGCCTCTGATTTCGCCATCGGAGCTGTGCTACTCCAAGATTTCGGGAACGGGCTGCAGCCGATCGCCTACGAATCATGCAAATTGCAGGCAGCCGAACGCAACTACCCGATCCACGACAAGGAGATGCTCGCCATCATCCACGCGTTCAAACTGAGGCGCTGCTACTTGGTGGGCGCCGACGTCACTGTGCGCACGGACCACAAGTCCCTACAGTACCTGCGAGCCCAGCCCAACCTCAACCCGCGACAAATTCGGTGGCTGGACTACATGGAGAGCCACTTCACCTACCGCATCACGTACAAGAAGGGGGCGAATAACATCGCCGATGCCTTGACCAGACCGACAGTACAATCCGCTGCAGTACTCATCACTCATTCGAACCCGTTACTTACCGGACTATTCACCCACGGCTACACTACGGACCCGTTCTTCACGACTGGGAATCACCAGCAGGCCACGACGCAGAAAGGGGATTATTACCTAAAAGTCGGAACCGACCGGATTTGGGTTCCCGCTTACCGGCTGCTGCGTGAACTCCTTATCTAAGAGGTCCACGATTCGAACTTCTCCGGACACTTCGGGGTTGACAAAACCCAGAAATTACTGCACCGTCAATATTACTGGCTCGTCTAACGACGTGCAGCGCTATGTGTCCTCATGCAGGGTGTGCCAAGCCATGAAATCGACACGTCAACGACCAGCTGGGCTACTGCAACCCCTCGAGCCACCCGAACGACCGTGGCAACAGGTGACGATGGATTTCGTCACGGGGATGCCAGCTGGGCCGTCCGGCAACGACGCTGTTCTCGTCGTCGTCGATCGCTTCACGAAAATGGCGCACTTCGCCCCATGCCGAACGACAATCACAGCCGAAGAAACTGCGCGCCTCTTCATCTCAACGGTCGTGCGTCTGCACGGCATCCCTTCGCCGATCATCAGCGATCGGGACCCGAAGTTTACATCGAAATTCTGGAAGGAGACGTGGGCGCAGTACGGCACGAAGCTACAATTCTCATCGGCATACCACCCTCAGACAGACGGACAAACCAAGCGAACCAACCAAACCATGGAGCAGCTGATACGGACAAACTGCCCTGACCCTGCCCGCACGATGGGAAGATTCCCTCGCCATGTTGGAGTTCGCCTTCAACAACGCACCGTCAAGCACGACTAATCACTCCCCGTTCTTCCTGAATTACGGGATGGATCCGACGGTTCCCACGGCAACTTCTCTCGACAACCCCGTCCCGCGATCACAAACATTTGTGACAAAACTCCAAAGCACCCGCGAAAAATCCGCAGACGCAATTCGAAAGGCGAATATTACTTCTGCAAGTACACCGACCTTCTACGCCGGGAACTCGTCTTGACCACTGGGCAACTAGTGCTACTCGACACGAAGAACCTCAACTTGCCCGGACCGTCGAAACTACGGCCACGATTTTGCGGACCCTTCAGAATTATCAAGATGGTGACACCTGTCACCGCGAAGCTGTTGCTACCAGACGACTGGCGCATTCATGACGCGTTCCACATCACCCTCCTTCGCAAGTTTGTACCAGCGCACCACGACCGACATTGCACGTCAGCAAGCTGCGCCAACGGCACGACCTGTCCCGGAGCCGACTCTTGACCCTTGGAAAATTCTCGCCCATCGGGTCCGCCTCGACGCAGCTGGCCGACACGTGGATTTCTTAATACGTTGGACAGATCGCACCAGTGAGGACGACACGTGGGTGCCATCCGCCTCGCTCGCAGCCTCACCACTTCTTAGTGATTATCTGGCGCGCAAGCGTGTTTCGGATGTTGATCGCCTTTCTTAAGGGGGGGGGGGAGTGTAAGGAATTTTCTCGAATTCCTTATCGGGGTTGACTGCTTCGCGTACAACCCGATTTTCGGACTTTGCACGTTCGGCCGATTTCAACGCTGCCGAGGCTCCTCGCGTCGCCTTCGGCATTTTCCCATCGCCAAACCTGCACCCAACCTCGCTCGTCCGAGGTTCCCTCCTAGCTAGGCTAGCCCTACATTAGTCTGTGCATTCATTGTATTCGCAGTTGATTCAGTCACATCCTCGTTATTCGTTTATCTGCGCACTCTCTTTTACAACCCATAACACTAACCCTAAAGTCGCCCCGAGGTAACCTCTGTGAAGGTTACCCCGAGGTGCTACTCGGGCTATGGTTCAAAGTGAACACTTGCCTCCGATGTGACCTACGGGGTCACCTACAGTTCGGGGGCAAATGTGACCGCGAACTCAACACAGTTCGCGTCGATCGGACTCAAGCGAGTCGTTTTGATTGGACCACGTCGTACATGAAATTACGAATGTAACAAAAAATGTAACACTCTTTATTGGTGATTTCAGATTACCGTATAATCGTGTTGTTATTTTAATGATTGGTTGCAAAATATCCAGAAGACTGGTTCTCCTGGATTTCGAGTGAATAATTGCATGAAAAGTCTTTAGCTCACATGCTTTTACATCATTTACGATCCAGCCATGCTTACATAACATCGTTACAATGGTGACACTTGACATTCAACGAACTACACATTAATCAGCTCCACTCAAAATCTATAACAAACAATTGATAGGAATGTCCTTGATAATTGCTTCCCTACAAAAAACAGAAAGGTTAGTTTAAGGCAGCATGGAAAACCAGACGGAATGCATCACCTACACAAGATCTTGAATAATACTTTGAATAGGATAACAAAATAGTCACCAGTACAAATAAACGAGATCGCATAACACCACACATGTTTTTCATAAGATAAAATGACAGAGATGGTAGCATGATAATTAACAGCTTACCGGTTCACAAAGGCGATATTTTTTCGACTTATTGGTTCACAAAGGCGCAAGGCACGGGTGGAAGAGCTTCCACGCGCACCTTTTCCGGGTTGTAGATATTACTGAATACAAACAAGGGGGGAAACAAGCACGAAATAGAATACACAGCACCGACTTACCGAGACATGACAGCGCCTACGGTTAAAAGTGCAGCCTCACGCTCCATATTCGGGTTGAAATTATCTTCACTGAAAAAGCACAAGGGGCGATATGCAACAATCAAATTTCGATTATAAACAGCCGATGGGAATGCTGGTAACGTGTGCAAATAGTATGCTAGCAGCTGACCATAAACTGAGAAGATGCAGTTGCGCGACGCGAGGTAAGAGGTTATTGAGGGGAAACGTGTAACATGCGAACAAGAAAATCAAGAAATAACTAGCGAGAGAGACTCTTGAAGGTGTTGCTCGGGACGAAGGAGCCGATGGAGCAGGCGAGAAGGTTGGGGTGGGGTGGGGACGTGGCGAGAACAGTACAGTTAATGGGCTGCGAAGTGGCGTGAAAAGATTCGACCACATGATAAAGTAAGCGACGTGGCGTGAAGAAAATTCCAGTTCACAATTTTATTCGTCATTCTGTGTCAGCTGGAAGTCGACCTACACAAGCAACCTGCGCGAACATGCCTATGTGGATTCAGTATATGGACGGGAAGCGACCTTGGGTATAACTTTTTTTGACCAAGAAGTACAGCGAGGCTGGAAGAAAATATCAGCCACAACAGTGCTGTGCTGGACAAATTGCGCTGGAGGTGTGGTTCGACTTTTGCAGCAGTAACATTTTCTCTGCTTGTTACCCTAGGCGAGTTTTCGTTTCACGAACAGAATTTTCGCCTGATGTAGATTGGATATTTTGAAGCCTTAGGCAAGTCTGTGGTTGACTATGTTGCGATGTTGTGAGTTCGGGTCTTGTTCAAGGCAAGTTTTGGCGAAGTTGGTGTATGTAGCCCCGAGGTAACCTGCCTTGGGGGTGAGTTGAGCCCCTCGCAATTTTTGAGACGTAGGTGGGATAACACGCCGCCCCAGACCTGCGCGGTGATGCGCGAGGTTGAGAGGAAAATGGGATAGTGATGTTGTGTTTTGACGCGGCTTGTAAGGTATGATGGAAGCGGCTGAAGGGATGAGGTGAGTGGAAGCGCGGAGGCAAGCGGAAGAACGAGGGTACCTATTGGTTGCTGCTGAAGCCGTGCGACAGCATCAGCGTCGTTTTGCTGGTCCCAATCACCCGCACGTTGTGGTGACGCAGCGGACAGTCGCACACCACGTCGCCGGGTGTCGCCGACGTCGCCATGGTCATCGCTGGCGATGAGGTTAAAGGAGGCCGTCGCAGTCGGCCGCCGGCAGAGGAGCGAGAGGACGACGATAAGCTACCATCAGGTTTGGCCGCGAGTGGAAAAGCGATGTCGACATTGTTCGCGACAGTGGGCAGACTATCTGGCGCAGACCAAGGGTCGATGTAGCGACAGATGAAATAGCCTGCTATGCAGATCCGAGAAATCACATCAAAACGCGGAAATTCTATCTCGGAGAAGTTTCTGCAGCACCGCTGACGGCGAACTGGGAGAGAATTGCCGCGGCGCGGGTTTTGGTCTCGTGAATCTTTTTTATCGCGCTCAAATTTTTACACAACCCGAAAGACACACACTCAACCTTCTATCGCGAGTGGTACGCGCTCCCAAGATTTGTTAGAAACTACAGGCAGGAATGATGAACTAAGGATGAGTTTGGGTACAAATATGAAACCCTAATGGGTTTGTACCCTGTATTGGCTACCCCACTATAGCCCACATATATATATATCACATATATATTTTGACACACCCCCATAGGCAAAGTGGGGGAGAGCAAGGGGTCACAAGACCAGTCAAGCAAAGCAAGGCAACAACAAGCTCAGGGTGGATCAAAATTTCACCACACTCTCTGAGCACAAGCAAAGGCCACAAGGCCAGTTCACATGCAGATCTATATAGAACAATACAAGCAGTACAATGATCACAACCTAGCAAGTGTAAGCATGCAGATATATATAGATCACAGTACAAACAAAGTCAAGCCGTAAGCAAGTGAGAAAACGTGGACACAAGGCCTAACGCAGTGCAGTGATGCTGATGATCACCAGGCGGAAGTGCCTTGGTGAAAATATCAGCAGTGTTGGCCTTCGAGTCCACGTAAGCAAGACAAAGCTGACCACGCTGCTGCAGCTCTCGAGCAAGAAAGTACCGGAGAGCAATGTGCTTCGTTCTGTGCTCCAGTTTGTGCTCCTGACACAAGGCAAGGGCTGCCTTGTTGTCGCCGTACAGAACTGGAGGAGAACGAGGCCGCTCACCCAAGTCAGTCAGCAGGTAGGTGAGCCAGCGTAACTCCTGTGCAGCCATGGCCGTGGCGTAGATCTCAGCCTCACAACTGGAGCTGAGAACAGAAGAAGAGCGAGTGGAACGCCAAGAGACAGAACCAGAGCCAAGGCTGAAAGTGTAACCCTGCGACGACCGCTGCGTAGTCTGGTCGACAACCCAGGAGGCGTCTGACTGTCCAGTGAGGACAATTGGGCCCCGTCCTCCAAGCACCAACCCCATGCCTGATGTACTGCACAAGTAGCGCAGCACCCTCTTAGCAGCCTCCCAGTGCTCTCGCTTGTGTCTCCCAGGCGCGACGTAGCGAGCTAGGATGCTAAGAGGGTACGCAAGGTCAGGTCGAGTGCAGGTCATCACGTACATGAGGCAGCCCACAAGCTCTGGGTACGGGCCACTCGCGTCTACGGACTCGTCCGAAGGTGGAGTTGAGAGCGAGTGGCTGGTAGACAGAGGAGTGGACTGTGGTGAGGAGAACTGGAAGCCGAAGCGCTAAAGGACCTGCTGCACCATGTGTGACTAAGTCAGTGTGATGGTGCGGCGTGCTCTGTCCCGGGTGATCTGCAAGCCAAGGTAACTGCGCAGTTCACCCAGGTCTGTGCACGTGTGTCTCTTCTGCAGCTCCGACTTCACAAGAGCAAGTGCCTCAGTATCAGCAGTAGCAAAGACCAAGTCGTCGACGTACACGAGGATGTAGAACGGCGGCAGCGACGTGTCTGTGCGCAGGAACAGTGACGGGTCAGCAGTGGAAGGAGCAAACCCAAGAGCCGCAAGTGTCGTCCTCAGTGTGTCGTGCCACTCGCGCGGCGCCTGGCGGAGACCGTAGACTGGCCGTCGGAGGCTCCACTGGGTACCAGGAGGGAACGACCCAGTGAAGCCAGGAGGACGGCGCAGCCAGATCTCCTCGTGTAGGCTGCCCTGCAAGAAAGCCGTGCTGAAGTCAAGAGAGTGAAGCTCGTAGTCACGCTGAGCAGCAACGTGCAGTAGCACCCGAAGAGTGGTCATCTTCGGGGTGGGGGAAAAGGTCTGGAAGAAGTCAACTCCCTGTCGCTGACTGAAGCCTCGAGCAACGTAACGAGCCTTGAAGACAGGCGGAGAACCCGGCGGCCGCTTCACCCTGAAAATCCACATGCCATCGACGATGTTCGCCCCGGGAGGGGGAACTGCGTCGACGTAGGTGCCTGTGAACTTCCAGGATGCCATCTCTGCGTCCATGGCTGTCTGCCACTGAGAGGAGTAGGGACCCGAGACCGCCTCTGTGTAAGAGCGGGGAGTAGGGATGTCTAGTGCATCTGGGTCTCCCTCAGGGGCAAGCAGCCAGGCCGTGAGATGAGGTACAGCAGCCGCAAGACAGTCAAAGTCCTCCTGCCTGTCCTCAAGGACGTCCGTGCCAAGAGCACACTCACCCCCGACGGACGGAGGACAGACAGACTCAGACTCAGCAACTAGACCGGCAGTGTAGTCTAGACGACAGGCAGCAGCAAAGTCAACAAGCTCAGCGACCAAGGCAGACGCAGAGGCAGACTCAAAGGACGGGTCAGTGACAACAGTAGCTAACAGACGCGTAACAGTAGGGTGCGTAGCACCAAACTGGTCAGACTCAGGGTCCGGAACGTCAGGCAGAGAGGACGCAGGGGGAGACGGCAGAGGAACACGCTGCGGAGTAGAAGAAGGACGTCTGACGACAAGGTGCGCGCTGCGGACAGCCGGCTGACGCAGACTAGGAACACGACGACCGGAACGACCAGGACGGACAGGCGAGACAGGACGCGACGAAGGCGCACGACACACAGTAGGACCTCCTGTCTGCTCAGAGTAAGGAGAAGGAGCAGGCAGCGGTGAGCCAGGCTGTAACGGAAGACCAGTAGAAGACGGGAGACTAAGAACCTGACGAAGTGCAGAGTCAGGCGGTGGCGGAGACGACGGAGACGGCAGAGGGAAGAACAGTCTCGGCTGCGCCGCGCTACCAGTACTAGCAGCGCCAGTGTCTCCAGTAGCGCCAGCACCCCCAGTAACTCCAGAACCTCCAGCACCAGCTCCACCAGTAGCAGCACCCCCAGAACCGGCACCTCCAGTCCTAGGGCCTCCAGTCGCAGCGTCTCCAGCAGCAGCACCCCCAGACACAGCACCTCCAGTCTCAGCAGCTCCAGTCCTGCCAGGACGAGCACCTCCGGGGCCGGCAACTCCAGCACCTCCAGTAGACAAAGTACCAGCACCACTCCCAGCTCCAGTGGCGTCAGCAGAAGCACCTCCAGTGGCAGAGCCCCAAGCCCTAGTAGCGCGAACCTGACGGCGACCGTACCAGTCGTGTAGCTGCTGTGAGGTGAGAGGCACACGCGGACGAAGGCGGCCACTCCAAGGAGACCGCGCACCAGAAGGCTCAGTACCCTCAGGCGCCGCACCCCCAGACTCAGCACCCCCAGACTCCTCACGCACAGGCTCAGCACCCCCAGACTCAGCACCCCCAGGCTCCGCACCCCCAGGCTCCGCACCCCCAGGCTCAGCACCCCCAGGCTCCGCACCCCCAGGCTCAGCACCCCCAGAAGCAGCACCCCGAGCAGGACCACCCTCAGCAGGACCTGAGTCACCAGTGACCTCAACCGACGCAGGCAGGGGTGGAGCATGACCGGGAGCGGGTAGGGAGTCTACCTGGGCAGCACCTGGAGCGAGGAAGAGGGGCCGGGGGGGAAGAGGGGCAGTGCGGTAGGGGAAGAGACGGTAACAGGGCACCGACTCGTCAAAGGTGACGTCCTGAGAGGCAAAGACACGGCGCGAGGTGGGGTGGTAGAACTGCCAACCAGGCGCGTCTGGGACAAAGCCAAGGAAGACACAGGGAACAGCGCGGGCGGAGAGCTTGTCCGCAGTGGTATCGCGGACAAAGGCACGAGAACCCCAGACCCGGAACACCGACGCATCGCCAACCTCCCCCGTCCACAGTAGTGTGGGCGAGGTCTCCGGCAAGGAGACACGGGGCTAGAGGTTGAGCTGATGCGCGGCGTAGCGGACCGCAAACGACCACAGAAAATGGGGGGCAGCCGCATGGAGGTACGAGCAACCCATGGCAAACGACCATGGAGGTACGAGCAACCTCCATGACCAAGCCAATGCGGCGCTCAGCAACCCCATTCTGCTGCGGAGAGGTCGGAAGCGTGAACGTCTGGCGAATGCCCTCCCCACGACAAAAGCTCTGCAGAAGGTCGGAGGAAAACTCCCCACCCCTGTCAGAGTGCAGACGCAGGACGGGAAACTCCGTCCCGAACCGCTCGCGGAGCTGGAGACGGGCAGCGTGGATCCAAGGGATCAAAACATCAGGGACCTCACCCTTGGTGCGCAAGGGGAAGACCGTGGTGTAACGCGAGTAGTCGTCGACAACCAGCAGAAAGTACCGCTCGCGGCCCTGTCCAGTGACGCGGGCTGGGCCCCACACGTCCATGTGCAGGCCGCGTCTGCAAGGGAGCAGTCGTCGGGGGAAACGAGGAGGAGTGAGGAGCGGCGCGCTGCCGCCCCTCAACACAGGGAAGACAGGGAGGAGCAGGCGAGGGTGGGAGGGGAGGGAGAACCCGGGGAAGACCAGAGACAAGGACCCGGCGGTGCATGCTACGAAGGCGCTGCACCGAGGGGTGACCAAGACGGTGGTGCCAAAGGAGGGTGTAGTGCGACAAAGCGCGACACGAGCAGGGGGCCGCTAGCTGGCCTGACGCAGAAACAGACGCAGCGACCTGAGGGGACTCAGTGGTCAGTGTGTACAGACTCGAGCCAGGCGCACGGGTAAACGTGGCCAGGTGGCGGCCCGTCCGAGCACACGTACAGTGAGTCACTCGCTGACTCGCAGGAGTGAACTGGTCAACCCCCCCATCCTGGAGGTCAGCTCCACTCACCAAGTTCGTAGAGAACGAGGGGAGGTGAAGACCTGACAGCGAGCCAGACGGGACGGCCGGACACGGCAGAACCGTGGAGTAGTGGGCAAGCCGCCAGGGAGACTGCAACCGGCCGACTAAGCGGCGTAAGTGTGGTGCAGTCGCGAAAGAAGGAGCGGGAAGCTCCTGAGTCAAGGGTGAAGGTGTGCAAGACCGTAATAGGCGCAGCACTAGAGAGAGCAGACACACCAACACCTGAAGCAGCAGCCGCACCAGCACCTAGAGCAGGAGACGCACTAGCACCTAGAGCAGCAGCCTCACCAGCACCTAGAGCAGCAGGGTCTATACCTGGGTCAGGCGGTACGCACAGGTAACAAACACCTTCCGTACTAGTAGGCAATGCATACATGGCAGTGAGAATAACATCATAGTCAAGAGCAAAGATATCTACCCTCTGCCTAAGTAGCTCCAGCCAGGTGGGGAGCTCAGCCTCGTCACCAAACTCGGTACGCCAGGCGTCACTAAGGCGGGCGAAGCAGCGGGACTGTGTGTGACCAAGTGTCCCGCAAGGCTGACCAGTCCGATCACCTGTGCGAATGACGTACGGGCAGCGAACGGTACTCTGAGACCCTCTACTCTGAGCGTACCACTCACGAAGCTGCTGGGGCGTAAGTGTCTCACGCGGACGCCGCTGCAGCTGCAGCTGGCCACTGCCAGACGCTCCCGACTGACCAGCTCCAGGGCGACAGCTACGACGGCTACCGCCACAACCCCAACTAGCGTACCACTCACGAAGCTGCTGGGGCGTGAGAGACTCGCGCGGACGTCGCTGGAGCTGCATCTGGCCACCGCCAGTAGCAGCAGTAGCAGCAGCAGCAGCCTAGTGGTAGTGACAGCACGGGCAGGCAGGCAGGCCGGCAGGTAGGCAGGCAGGCAGGCAGGCAGGCAGACAGGCAGGCAGGCAGGCCGGCAGGCAGGCAGGCAGGCAGGTGGCGTAGCAGCGCGCAAACAAGGCAGTCGCGCAGGAAGCGCGGGCAGGGCAGGTGCTCACCAGTGGCGGGCAGGGCCGGCGCTCGGTGGGCGGCGGCAGGGTAAGCGTACGACGGTGACAACAGCGTGGCCGCAACAGCAGCTGCAGAGGAGGGCCGCGTCAGCTACTGCAGGGCGGGGCCGTGTCAGCGGCAGGGCGGGGCCAGGCGGGGCCGCGTCGGCGGCAGGTTGTGTGGGGGGGGGGGGGTGGGGGGCGCTACAGCGGCAGGGCGGTACCGCGTCGGCGGCACGGCGGGGCCGCGTCAGCAGCAGTGCAGGGTCGCGTCGGCGGTAGAGTGGGGCCGCGTCAGCGACCTGGCGGGGCCGCGTCGGCGGCAGGGCGGCGCACGGGGCTGCAGCAGGCCGTACGTGGACTGCTACGGCGCGGCGCGAGCTGCGTAGGTGGCGCGCGGGGCTGCAGCGGGCCGCGCGAACGGCGGACGCGGCGCGCGGGGCAGCCGCGGGTTGCGCAAGCGGCGGACGCGGCGCGCGAGGCAGCCGCGGGCTGCGCGAGGGCGGCAGCCGCGGCGCGCGGGGCTGCTGCGGGTTGTGCGAGTTGCTGAGGCGGTGCGCGGGGCAGCCGCGGGCTGCGCGAGCAGCGAATGCGGCGCGCGAGGCAGCTTCTGGCTGCGCGAGGGCGGCAGCCGTGGCGCGCGGGGCTGCTGCAGGCTGCGCGAGCTGCTGACGCGGCGCGCGGGGCAGCAGCGGGCTGCGCAAGGCGGCGGACGCGACGCGTGGGGCAGCAGCGTGCTGCGCGCAGAATTAGGGTTTGCGCGCGCGGGCAGCGCAGCGCAGGCAAGGCAAGGTGCGCACAGGCAGCGCAGCGCATGTAACACGTGGGGCAGCTCAGTAACCACAACGGTAGGTGGGCCCGGAAAAAACGGTCCTACGGACCTACTTCTCTGATACCATGTTAGAAACTACAGGCAGGAATGATGAACTAAGGATGAGTTTGGGTACAAATATGAAACCCTAATAGGGTTGTACCCTGTATTGGCTGCCCCACTACAGCCTTCATATATATATATATACCACATATATATTTTGACAAGATTTAGCTTCATTTAAACACCATAAGGGATTTTTTTGGGGGGTTCCAATTTGTCGGTGGGCAGTTTGCTGGTTGACATCGATCTTCCCCTGCCACGCAGTATCATCCTATTGGGCATTTCGCTCCTGATAGTGTGGAA
Source organism: Closterium sp. Yama58-4 (assembly GCA_947470075.1). NCBI lineage: Eukaryota > Viridiplantae > Streptophyta > Zygnematophyceae > Desmidiales > Closteriaceae > Closterium > Closterium sp. Yama58-4. The sequence continues at coordinate 99,878 of CANIUD010000237.1, read as the reverse complement.
GTCGGTTCAGCGAAGGTAGAGCGAGTCCGGGTTCGGCACTGAGGTTCGGTTCACAACAGTGGGGGAATGGAGGCTTGTGGGGTTGAACGTGGCGAAATAAGATTGGCCAGTGTTATTTAACCATTCTGTCGTGCGTGACAGGCGCATCTACAAATACGTTACCATAAACCTGCGCTACACAACTTCATGTGTCGAGCGACTCGGTTGAAGGCTGTCATTCTGAACTCGCTTCCACGTGCGAGAACTTGCGATAGACACGTCATGCAGGAATGCACGCGAATCGTTGTGTTGGCGGCAGCTTTGAAAATTACTTTACAGTTCGTTCATATTTGCAATTATCGCGCCACTTATACATATGTATGCCACACGTCTGGGCTTGATTGGGTTTAATGTGTTCAGAAATTGGTAATAAACGCACCAGCGATCATAACACAATTCAGCCGCCGCGATTTTTGACGATACGCACCGGTGACAACCACTGCCAAGATTATGCCACCTGGGACTGACAAGTGAATTGTTGTTGTTCCTAGCTGTGATACGAAGTGTCAGGGATTTCGAGTCCATGCTACACCAACACCAGATGCAGTTCTACATGTCGTTCATACCGGTATTCGCGTCTCACCGTTAAAAAACCCGGGCAGTGGTTAACCACCTACATATTGCGAGTGGATAACATAGGTGATGTATCAGATCCACAATGGAGGAACCTTCGGCTAATGGCCGTGACATGTATGACATCATCCTAGAGCAGTTCGACATAGAGTTTGAGCCCGAGGAGGGGCCTACTATCAATGACAACGCTGCCATTGCCTCTTTGCCTTGCTTGATGATGCGGTAGTGCATAAATACGGTTTCTACATGAAGTCTACCAGAAGGGCATCGGCGCTAGCGTTGTGCAAGAGTCAAAAGCTTGGTTTGGACCCGGCTTGTCCATGGCGGTGCAGCTATGCTCGCCTCGAGCGAAACGGACCGTGGCGAATCGTAGAGATGTGAGATCCTGCAGAGCACACATGCGACCGTGTCTACCGGACCCGGTGGTGGCCGGGTATGGGACGTAAGAGGAAGTACCTTTGGCGGAAATTCGGCAACTTCGTACATGCAGCGCCGTTCAACGCCCCTTGGGTTTTCGCCAGGCAGATTCAGGCCTGCTCTGGTCCGAAGTTAACTTACAACAACGCTTACTGGTGAGCGTACACCCGACATAGGCCGAACTCGAAGACATCTTTTCTGTTAGTGACTGTGTTGCCTCCACTTTACTCATGCCCCGATACCACCCATACATTCACCTACGCAGGCTGAAGGTAGGGATCACGGCGCAGCGATTCGGCGACTGGTGCGAGTCATTCCGCTACATTCCGGCGCTGCAAGAGCGCATTCGGCAGATCGACAGCGAAGCAACCGTGGAGCTTTTGACTTACAATCACGAATTTCTCCGCTTCTTCATGGCGCCGAGTGCAACACGCGAATCACTGAAGACATGCAGGCCTCTCATCGCAATGGACGGGACTTTCCTGATCCGTGCTCAGAAGGCTACTCTGCAGTACGCCAATGCGATGGACGGCAATCAGCAGATCATCCCCATCGCGTGGGCGCTCGTTGAGAGCGAAACCAAGGACACATGGACTTGGTTTTGCCGACTCTTTGATAAGCACTGCTCCGATTGGAAGGGACGGGACGACGCGTCCATCATCAGCGACCGGGACAAAGGCCTCATCCCGGCGGTGAAGGAAGTGTTCCCTGAGAAGGTGGCGCACTACTTCTGTGGGTGGCACATGCAGCAGAACGTGAAGCGGTTCGGGAAGACTTCCGCGGACATGTTATGGTGGCTTTTGACAGCCCGGTCTTTGGAAATGTACAGAGAGCTCAAGATCGGTGCACGGGAATCCCATCCCCTGCTCACGACTTACCTCTACGGTCCGGCGGCTGTGGCCGACGCGCCTGGGCCAAACCCTACTCCACCAACTGGCTTTCGTATTCGCCGACGCAATGTTCAGCAAACACGCCGGACGCGCGCGACCGCCAACAACATTGCGGCCGAAGCGGCGGAAGCACGGCGGCATGCTCGCCAATCACAGTCGCGGCGACGCGGCCAGCGACAGAGACAGGGCGGCGCAGAACGCCCACCTCCGAATGCCACAGCGGCTGGGCATTCAGCAGCGTCCCGCCACTCCGCAGCACCGTCACCCGCTGCTGCGACGCGCACATCCGCGGCACCGTCACCCTCTGCTGTGACCCGCCCATCCGCTGCACCTGCATCATCCGTAGCGCCTAGCCCATCTGCAGCGCCAGGGGCGTCCACAGCGCCCCGCCCGTCCACAGCACCCGCTTCAGCGACACGCACATCCGGGACACCTGCATCATCCGAAGCGGCATGCCCATCGTTAGCAGCGCCACATCCATCCGCAGCACCGCCACGCGCTTCTGCGACCCGCCCTTCCGCTGCACCTGCATCATCCGCAGCGCCCTGCCCACCCGCAGTGCGAATGCCCTCTGCAACCCCTCGCCCGGCCACTACTGCAAGACCATCCGCAACACCGTCACCATCCACTCCGTTCGACCCATCTGCTGCATCAGGTTCGTTGAACAACGGTTTGTTAATGCGATCCTCCGTTCTTTCATACCATGATATGTGTGGTAGTAACGACAATATGCACGAAGTAATCTTTACATGTAGGTCAGATAGTCGCATATATGAGAGGTCGTCCTTACAAGATCGGGAGCTTCTCATATTGTACCGCAAAACACACAACCATAATGTCCTTTGCGGTGTCCCTATTGCAACCCATCTTGCAGGAACAACCGCACCATATTTTTCCTAGCCGGAGCCACCTCCACTACGACGATCTTCACCGATCGTCGTGCCTTGCGGATGGTGAGGAACAGCCGCGTGCTTAAACTTTGACAACATTGTGCTAAGAGCTGCGGTCCCGGGAGTCGTACCACCAACTGAGGCACCAATCCGGGAGCCACCACCGACCGCAACACCCACCCGCCAGCCACCACCGACCGCGGCAGCAACTCGTGACCCTCCTCCTCCCACCGTGGATCCGGGAACGGCGCTTGGGCAAACCAACGAGGAGAGGCCCAGCGTTGTAGAGGACGAGGCGAAAGTCGTGGAAGAGGACTCCCTGGAGGACGGTGAGGATGGCGTTTGGGTCCGAACAGGCTTTCGCGGTGATTAAACTGCACGAAGGAACAGAATCTGGGTGTACGAGAAGCAGTGGGCTTGATGTGCGGCCCCAGCGAGGAGATTCGGCATCTACACTAGCAACATGGCGGAGTCGACCAACGGGGCCGTAAAATCCATCCGGCGCCTGCCACCCGCGTATCTGTTAGCATCGATGTGGGACTACAACGTCAAGAAGTTTCATGAGCGACGTGAGGAGGCGAGAGCCCGGGATGACTACTTTACGGAGTGGGGCAGGAAACGGTATGAGGCGAAGTGCGAGCGGGCAAAGAACTACGAGGTGAAAATCTCCAACATCGAATTCCTGGCGGAGGTGATAAACAACGGCAACACGACGGACCCTACTCCACAAAGCTTCAACGTCGACCTACGTGGCGAGGGTAGCCGTGAGTGTGGCAATTGGACAGAGTATGCTTTTCCGTGCGCACACGCCATGGAGTTTTTCCCCTTGGCAAACAAGAACGGGTGGGAGTATGTCAGCGACTATTACACCACATTCAACCTCCGTCGCACATACTCCCACACCATCCTCCGGACCTGCATCAACACCTTGATGGCACAGACAACACCTGTGCCTCAGGGGTAGACACGGTTCAGCTCCGAGGCGAGAATCCTGCCATAGGACATGAAAAGAGATTAGCAGGTTCGCGCCAACCCGTTTACAAGCTCACTCTGCCCCTAGACTTACAAGCGAACATTTGTGACGACGGCGGTGTTGGCTGCGTGATGGCCTGTCGAATCATATAGTCACAGCTTGGGGGGGGGCGGCTCCTCACCACCGTCGGATGATGTGACAAGCGTGCTCGCGTTCTCTAGAACAAACAGGCAGAAGTGAAACCTGCAGGAAACACGACGGTAGTGGTTAGAGTGTCGTAGACGTAAGAACAAATTCGGGCGGGTGATTACAACACATACTCAGCCGCGGCAAAAATTGCCACATAGTCGAAGTGCAAGAAGGTGTCTTTGTCATCGTAGCAAGCAATGAGCTTCATTTGTGACGCCCAGTAGTCGTACGCTTTGACATCAAGCGCGATCCATGTTTTTCCATTGTCCAACTTCGGATGGCGTATGTCCAAGATTCTGCACGAGTACAGGCAGGGGGGTTGGAGCGCAAAGGATAGTAGAAATAAGTGCGGGCATTTAGGACATGGGATTTCCGACTTCCCGTCCCCATAATTTCTCCCAAGGGATGGCGGGACTTACATGTTGTGGAAGTCCAACGCTGTGTCCGTGATTGGTGCTACATCCTGCATGTGGAGTGCGTCAGCCACGTTCAACGCAGTGCCGAGCCCATGCCAGTTCGAAACCAGCTTCGTGGGCCAGTTGCCACTCTTGACCGATGGTTCTTTCCTAGCTCGGCACGCCGGGGTAATGCCCGGGAGCTGCTTGTTGCTCCGGGCCATGTCGGCTATAAGATCCTGTGCCGGAGGTAACGATTTCTGTGGTGGAGGCGGTGGTTGGAATGAATACGGTTCTTCAGTGACTCATGCTCCGTGCGCTCTAGTAGTCGGGCCCATGGTTTGTTGCTGGCCCGTGGTTTGTTGCTGGCCCGTGGTTTGTTGCTGTTCTGCACCAGACGTCTTTTGGCGTTTTTGGTGCTGGCCGCCCCTATTACGCGTGCGGCGGCCACTAACCTTCGAAGCATCTTCTCCATCCGCATCAACGTGATCCGGCTCGGCATCTAACTCAACGAAGTCGTCCTCCTCATCGTCTCCAACTTTCATAGGGTCCTCAGGCCGGCCCGTAGGCATTTTAACCCTTGCAAGGTAGCGGAGAAAGCGGGTGAGCGGTAAGGTAACGGAAACGAATGAGTAAAGCGTGCTAACTTGGCGGGCCTAAATCTCTGAATCTTGTGAACAAGGCCTATAGGGACTGCTAATGCGACAGCGTTCGAATGGGACTGGTGAAGCTTTAAACAACGAATGCAGGATAGTCGGTGTAACAGATCAGGTAATGAGTAAGACAATCGATAAGAGTGCGAGTGAACGGGGTTCTCGAATCACGAGCAAGAGCTGCATTCGATTTTGAGATTTGCGTGCTGAACACGGCGAGCTCTGAATGGAGGGAGCTCGTGAATCGAACGTTGTTTTATCCTGTTGGGAACCACAAGTGCTGTGCTGGCGTATCGTCGTTCGCTCATGCTCGCGGTCTGTTTTTTAACAAGTCGACGTTGTACACAGCGACAGGTTTGCTAGAGCAATCCCTAATGGGTGCACCTTGAAAGGTGAGAATCACACGCGAGGATTCCGATTCATGCCAAGTGGCACGCAGCTGGGATGTACATGAACGTTGTCGAAAACATTAGGATCGGTATTGCTGCGTTGTAATAACATCGTTGGTCGTTTCGCGCATGGTGTTAATGAGCACTTGTAGCACTCTGGCAAACATACTACGTGGGCAAATTAGTTCATGAACGGCTGGCTGCGAGTGGTGCTTATTTTCCAGTTGTAAAAAGCCAGTTTCCATTGAACATTGCATCCGCGTTGACGTCAGACTGGTGCATGCATGCTGTTAGTCGACAACCTTATCCCTCATTGTTTCGGCGGGGATTAACCAACGATAGTCCAACCACGTGTACAAGTTCGAGCATGCTCACGACCATTATCCCTATTGGTCCGCGTTCGCGATGCGCAGCTTCAATTGCTAATGAACCAGTCGTTTCACTAACTGCCATATGGCGCTCAATGATCCTTCGACTGCATGGCGCAGTGCCGAGCCTAAACGACGACAAGTCACACGTAGGCTTGGCAACCCAGCATTAGGCTGGTTTGGTTCCAACAATGTTGGAGGCTCTCGGTTGGGTTCCTAGCAAAAAGTTCCGATATGACCGTACACTTACATGTACAGTACCACATTGAAGTTAAAATGTCGGGAGCGCGTACCGCTCGCGATAGAAGGTGGAGTGTGTTTCTTTCGGGTTGTGTAAAAATTCGAGCGCGATAAAAAAAGTTCACGAGACCAAAACCCGCGCCGCGGAAATCCTTTCGCGAACTAGGCTACCGTGCGTGAGCAAATGGAGCGACGTTGCACCATCAAGGCGACACGAAACGAGGTGACGCAAATTCAACGAACACATAAATCTCTTGAAAGGACAACATCACACAACATAAAACCAGGGAGAGTGTAATGAATATACATTCATTACTGTAGAGGCTGCTCCTAGCGAGGACAGCCCCGAGCACTTCGCGTCAGTGTGGCTCGGCCTACACTTTCGTACCGAACCAATGCCGATAGGGAAGGATGCCGTGGTGACAGGAGCAGCGCAGTAGCCGGCCAGGAGAACGGATAGTTGCTCCTAGCGGCCATGTTTTTACGGGCGCTCCTACTGCACCGACGGATCCTTGCCCTCGACGGTCGAGATGGACCGTGGCCTCCCTCCCCCCGGGTGGCGGACAGCTTTTGCTGTCGTCGCAATTAACGTGTGAGTTAACTACTTGTGTTTTTCGCCAGCTTCGCAGTTAATGCAGTGTGGCAGCTGACGTCGGCGGGATTGCCGTCGCTGCACGTCCGAAGTTGTCGGAAGCAAGATCGTCGTGCGAGTTGCGCCGGCACGTGGTCGACAACTGCGCCCGACAAATTCGGAGTGGACTGCATGCAGCAAGTGGCGTCAGGCTTCTTCGTCACGTTGCGCATGAGTCCGTTGGAGGTCTTCGGCAAGTGACGATCGTGGTCTCTGTGCACAAAGATTTCGGAGTAGCAGCACGTGGAAAATGACTGCTGTGCGGGCAGCCAGGCGCAAGAGGAATTGCATGAGAAAAACCGATGACGAGGAGAGGCGGCGTGGCGACTGCCCGAAGAAAGCGGGGGTCTACCGTCGTTCCGCCCGGGTGCGGCAGGTGTTGCTGCAGGAGGGTGCGTCGTTGGCGTTTTCGGCAGGAGCGGCACAGTGTGGGACGGAAGTTATTTTCAAACCACCGAAAAGATCGGAAAAGGCCGCCTACGACTAGACTGTTCGCGTCAGGGTCACTTCTGTGCCTGCATCGAGATCGGCGAAAATTTCGGAGCAACAGCAGCAGCCGACACTGTGCTTCAAGCTACACAGTTTCCTCCTGATCAAGGGAAGTTGTGCCGCAGATAGGGCAGTACACCGACAGGACAACGGTTTGGTGCAGCGTTTAGACCCGCGAATTTCGCCTGGTCTACCGGCTACAATAAACGGAGTTGCGACAAATACGGGTCTGGCGAGAGAAACGGATTCCGAGCTTCAGGAGGGGAGAAAACGACCTACTGCGACGACTTTTTGCTGAGGCCGGGTTTCGCGGCTAAGCGGCGGTAGCAGAAGGAGCTCCCTACCGGCCAAAGTCTACCGACCTTTCACGTACCTCACACGAGACGGCTTCGAAGGCGATGAGTAAGTCCTGTTGGCCCCTGGATAAAAAGGTGGGGCCCTGTGTTTTAGCCCTGTGCTGGTTAGCAAGGCGCGGGTGGCGCTGGTTCGACGACAGGGCGTACAAGAAAACATTTCGTGGTGCGACACTGCTCGGCCCCGACACAAAAACGGACCATCGGCAACATTTACCCAGCCGAAAAAGTCAGGACTGAAAAAAGCGAGGCATCTGTCGGTGTTTCTCCAACTTCAACGGTCTACCCAACGGCGGTGTAGCAGCGAAGACGGAGTCCCGAAGCTGGGGAGTTTTTAAGCGCGATAGGCACGGTGGGCAGCGAAGCGGCCGACTGAGAGTTTGATATGATAAACTTGCTCCGACTACGATTGCGTTCGCGCCTTTATCGAACGCCAGAAAAATCACGAGTCAACACGAAGAATGCCTCATCCGACAAAAGCGGACGTTGGGTGAGCGGCAGCACGCGAAATTGTCGGGGGGCGAAAGCAAAAAAAAAGGAGGGAAAGTTGCGGGTGCCGTTTCAAGCTACTTGAGTGATAGGCTAAGCCCATACACCACTCCACCGTGAATTTCGGGGTCTACTCGGTGGGCGCCGGAAGGGTCGGATATCTCACACATGGAGGCACGGCGAGGGGTGTATTGCCAAGGATGCTTGGGATTTGCTAAGTAATTCCGACAGGTACGAAGATGGGTGAACGTCAGAGTATTAGGGTAAACGGCGGAAATGTCGGGGCCATAAAGCAGAAAATACTTCGGGGCTTGATTCCGCAACCATGATTTTCGGGTGCAATTTCGACGGTGGGAGACGGGTGAACGTCTGCTCGCCAGCTGTTTTACGTGTTTTACGGTGTACCTCGAGGCCATCTGGGGAAGTCCAACTGCGAGATCTGCGGCGTCGATGCAGGCTAGGTTCCGTGAAATTCGGTCCCGGTAGACCCACAGTTTTGGGTTCCGCATGGAAAAGCACCTTCTTTTTTGTGGGTTGCTAGTGTGGTTAACCACAGGCGATGAGAGTGGCGACGGGTGGGCACGCTAGATACACCGGTTCTTCCAGGGGACAACCTGCAGCTGACCAAGTTGTACGAGGATTTTCGGCACCGACACTTACGGAGTTCAGCAGCAGAACTAGGAGGTGGGTCTTAACTGAATTCGGCAGAAACGATTAACAGTTTCGTGCGAAATAGCGGGGATGCAGAAGCGCTTGGTTAAGTACGTAAAACCGACGGGAACAAAATTGGCAGTTAATTCCGACTCCATTCGGGGGCACCAGCGACACCACGGGAGAAATTCTGTAACAGGTCAAGAAGGGGGGGGGGGGGGGGGGGGGGGGGCGACTGCTGTTTTTCGCCCCTACCCGGGAGTTTTCGGCGAGTCACGACAACACCGACAATGCAGATGACGTCATCGACAATTCAAGTTCGAAGTTGAAAAATATTTCGGTGATCAGGGAGGAACAACAGCTGTTTTTCGCCTCTGGCTGGGAGTTTTCGGAGAAAAGCGAAAAAAGCCTCGGCGAGTCTGGACAAGACTGCCGGGGGTACTGACAGCTGGAGGAATCGGGGATTTCAATTTCACCACGACAATAAGAGAGCGACATTATTTTCTGGGTTGCAGATACTGCAGCAGTCGGATGATTCGCAGCTGCCACGCGGAGATTTTGGGTAGTAGTCGCTAGAAATGCTGCAGCAGCGGTCACGACTACAAGACAAGACGAAAATTTTCGTGCAGTTTTAGTTCGAGGGATTGCACCCGAGTCCAGGCGCACACGATTTACCTTCTCAAAGGACTCCGCGGTTTACCCTGGAGAGTTTTAACAGGTCAAGACAGTGAAATTTCGCCACCGACTACATACCGAGAGTGCATCTCCTAACAGTTCGACAGGGGTCATAACATTTGGTTCTTTTTACTACACTCGGTGGCGGGGTTGTTGGAGATATCTGCCTGCGCAGCTGTACTACACTAGGGGGTCTAACCTTCTCTTTTGAGGGGGGGAGAAAAGGTATTTCTTTTGCCACGTCCTTGGCAGTTCTGACAGCCTTGTCAGAACCTGACAGCCTCGACAACATCGACGGCCTCAGCTTCATCGATCTCTGACAACATGTCAGACCCCGCCAGCATCGCGCTCATCTCGTCCGTCCGAAACGCATCCGCCACATCGACGGCTTTTACTTGACATTTGCCTTCAACCGCCTGATCGACATCGGCACCATCAACGGCTGACATTCCAACTTTTTGAATTTCGCTTGGTCAACGCGGTCAGCCTCGCATCAACTTGACGGTCAACGCTTTCTACACCGTCAGATAAGCCTCAACCGAAGATCTGCAGTTTTCATGCTACTGCAAGACTCGGCTACGTATAAGGGCACCTTATTTAGAAGGTGGGAGAGTGTAATGAATATACATTCATTACTGTAGAGGCTGCTCCTAGCGAGGACAGCCCCGAGCACTTCGCGTCAGTGTGGCTCGGCCTACACTTTCGTACCGAACCAATGCCGAGTCGCCCATCACCAATCGCGACATTTCCGAGCCACGCACGTCACGCGGTTCTCGCCTAGAACGTATTCGCCCTACATTTGCTCGCTTTCTTCGTTGTTTCCTCATTCTGTAATCACGTTCTCTTTACAGAAGTCTTCCGCGCACTCTGTTGAGTACAACTCATAACACAGGGTGTCACGTAGTTATGTTGTTTTGCATGTGGTGGGTGGCTCGTGGTGCTGCAATGAGGGCTTGGCGGCGAGCTGTCTGTTTTGCTGAGGGTTGTGACGAGGGATGCGACACTCGCCAATTTCACGTCCGCCCGTGGTGTTTCGTGCCAAACCTGCTGGTCATGAAGTCTGGTTCTACAACCGAACCTAAAATGCCACCACCACTTCCAATATCAACCTTTTTAGTGCTCTAGTGCGGTATTTATTCGTTCATTCCCAACATCATGAGGCTGTGGCAGGCATTGGCAGTTCTTCCTCTCAGCACTCTTGAGTGCGAGAGGGGATTCTCAAAGCAGAACATCATTAAGACGTGGGGACGAGGCACCATCGGGGATGCCAGCCTTGGAGCCTTCACGCGCTGCTCCCTCTTGGACTACCAGGTGGAGTGGTTTGATGTCGTCGCTGTTTTCCGGGGAGAGAAGAACAGGCGCCCCGTTAGGGACTTCTCGAGCGTGATTCCAGGAGAGCAAGAGTTTGTAGACATTAGGGGGGAGCACGGCCCCAATGTGTAGAGTAGGGTTTAGCTTATTATATCTATATGTGTAGTTGTAGTTGTAGAAGTGGGCATGGCCCTATGTAGTCATTGCTATCTAATGGAAGGCATAGTATGGCCACATCAGTGCATGCTACACATGAAACATGGTAATCAGGCAAACATCAAGAAAACACCCTTACACCAACAGTGTGTAGAAAATGCTACCCTTGTGTGGACAGGGTGGAGCGAACATGACCCTAGCAGTCAGGGTGCTATCACCCTGGTACCCTGATTCTTAAGGGTGCGCTGAAACCAATAGCCCCTGCTGGGAATGAACAACGCTAGGTGTCTTCATCACGAAGAATGTTGGAGAGCGCTTGGTTGATGTCTTCATTGTGGTGCTGCGAGTTGTCACGATTTTAATCTTTGCATAGGTGAACTAGATATAAACTCGTGACTTAAAGGATAATAAGACAATACAGTAGCAAGGATAATATTAGATCGGCAGAAGGCCAAAGCGAGCGAGCCTGAATTGAGATTCGGTGGATGAAATGGTACCGTTGGAGCAATGGTAACCAGCAGTAGATACTTAAGCAAGTAGGCAGTGTAGGAGTCGTGCTTGCGTGTTTGTTTCCACGCTTATGCGTAACTTCTTTACACCATCGCTGGTAACTAAGCAAAGAGGAGCCAACAATCGCAAGCACTCCACTACACCAAGCTTCAGTCAGTTGAGCTAGGGTTTGTGCTTCCTTAGTGTCAAGCTGACTACGAGCTTATTACAAACACGCAAGGATTTAGAGTGGATGAATAGCTGGGACCTGCTACGCACCCGACTGTAGGACGACACCGTGGAACCTAAGCCTACAGCGGGGTGGCACGCAGACGCGGTCGGCGCCAACGATAAGCCGGGCCCATCGCGACCGACAACCGATTCGCCGAGATACAGACCCTCTCATCAGCGAGCCCGGGCGGTAGGAGACATCATGGACAGAGATCGCAACGCTGCATCTGACCCAGGAGATACTCCGCGAAATGCTCGATGGACGGAAGAAGTAAGGACGTGGTGGCGGAATCAAGACGTGGTGACTCCGCTGACCGGAGTGCCAAGAATGACGGTGAAGGAAGGCAGACCCGACGCTCGATGGGCATCGAAAACAGGTTCGTCGGTTGGGATGCAGAAGGGAAGTGCGCTGGTGGTGAGTGGAGACACTCAGCTACCTGACAATCGTGGCGAAGCTCCGACAACCCGGGAAGGACGCTGGAAAGCTACTAACCCGCCGAAAGTGGAGGTGGCGGAACACTACACCGGTATTCCCGGCGTAGGCCCAGGTCTGAAGAACTACCTCATGCAGCTCGAGACGGTCTTGTACAGTTGGGAAAGAGACGACTACGACCCAGCCGAGTTCTTCCGGAAGATGGTGGGAACCCTAGCAGGAGAAGCCGAGACGTTTTACCGGTTGGTGCGGGATGAGGTATTAGCAGAACTGGCGGAAGGAGAAGTTTCCAACCCCACGGCGCGGTTCACCTCTCGCCGCAGCAGCTTCGCGACTGGGTTGTTTTGCGCGGTCGGGTTGCTGGAGCTTGGAGTACTGGTGCTGGAGGTACTGGAGCTGCCGGTGCTGGAGGTGCTGGAGGTACTGGAGCTGCTGGTGCTAGATTTGCTAGAGGTACTGGAGCTATTGGTGCTGGAGGTGCTAGAGCTGGAGGTGCTGCTGGAGGTACTGGAGCTGCTGGTGCTGGAGGTGCTGGAGCTGCTGGTGCTGGAGATTCTAGAGATGGAGGTGCTGGAGGTACTGGAGCTGCTGGTGCTGGAGGTGCTGGAGCTGGAGGTGCTGGAGGTACTGGAGCTACTGGTACTGGAGGTGTTGGAACTGGAGGAACTGGCGGTATTGGAGCTGCTGGAGCTGGTGGTACTGGAGGTGCTGGTACTGGAGGTGCTGGAGGTGCTGGAGCTGCTGTCGGTATGGGTACTGCGCCGCGCCGACCGTTCTTCTACCTCCAGCCGCAGTCGTCCCTGCCACCGCCTGACTCGGCACTTCGTCAGGTTCTTAGTCTTCCGTCTTCCACTGGCCTTACTCCGCCTCTCCTGTGTCCTCCGCCTGACCAGTCACAGTCACAATTTCTACCTGGCTCTCCAATGCCTGCTCCTTCTCCGTACCCTGCGCAGACAGGCTCCTTGGCAGAGCGTCGTGAGCCTGAGTCTCGTCCTGCCTCACCAGTTCGCATTGTTAGTCGTGCCCGTCGTCCTCGTCCTCCACCTGTCCCCTGCACGCACACTATGGCACTTCGTACTTTCTCTGTTCCACAGCGTATTGCTCTGCCGTCTCCTCCGGCGTCCTCTCTTCCTGACGTTCCTGACCTCGTGTCTGACCTTGCACGTGCTGCTAGTCCTACGGTCCCCGGTCCTACGGTCTTCTTGGTTACGCTTGTCACCGACCCTTCCTTTGAGTCTATTGCCGGGACCGCCTTAGTCACTAAGCTCGTTGACTTTGCTGCTACCTGTCATCTCGACTACTTCACGAGTCTTGTTACTGAGTCTGAGTCTGACTGTCCTCCGTCCGTCGGGGGTGAGCTTGCCCTTGGCGGTGACATTCTTGAAGACAGGCAGTTTGAGCTTGAGTGTCTCGCGACCGTTTTACCTCATCTCGCGTTTATGCTGCTTCGCCCTGAGGGAGACCCGGATGCACTAGACATCCCTACCACGTGCTCTTATGCAGAGGCGATAACGGGTGAGTACTCCTCTCAGTAGTAGACAGCCATGAACACAGAGATGGCCTCCTGGAAGTCCACACGCACCTACATCGACGAGGTTCCCCCCCCTTGGGCGAACGTAGTCGATGGCAAAAGGATTTCCAGGGTGAAGCGGCCGCCGGGTTCTCCACCTGTCTTCAAGGCGCGTTACGTTGCACGAGGCTTCAGTCAGCGACAGGGGGTCGACTTCTTTCAGACCTTCTTCCCCACCCCAAAGATGAATATTCTTTGGGTGTTACTGCACGTTGCAGTACAGCGTGACTACAAGCTGCACTCCCTTGACTTCTCCACAGCTTTCTTGCAGGGAGCCTTTACGAGGAGATCTGGCTGCGCTGCCCACCTGGCTTCACTGGGTCGTTTCGTGAGGGTACCAAGTGGAGCCTCCGGCGGCCAGTCTACGGTCTCCGCCAGGCACCCCGCGAGTGGCACGACACACTGAGGACGACACTTGCAGCTCTTGGGTTTGCTCTTTCGACTGCTGACCCATCGCGGACCCATTGCTGGCCCTTCTCTGCCACCGTACATCCTCGTGTACGTCGTTAGTGAGGCGCTGACCCTTGTGAAGTCGGAGCTGCAGAAGAGACACACTTGCACTGACCTGGGTGAGCGGCGTAGCTTGTCAGAATCCCAGCCACTAACCACTGGGATAAAAGGGCTTGTTTGTATAGCGGGTGAGTGCGCCCATAACCCCCCAGGCCGCCATGCCTGTAACCCTTCCCTAGGATCAATCGGGGATCACCAGTGGACCTCTGACACCCCCCCGCACTGGGATGCCCGAAGTGCACACACCGGGAATCGAACCCGAGACCTTCGCTCTGATAACATGTCAGAATCCCAGCCACTAACCACTGGGATAAAAGGGCTTGTTTGTATAGCGGGTGAGTGCGCCCATAACCCCCCAGGCCGCCATGCCTGTAACCCTTCCCTAGGATCAATCGGGGATCACCAGTGGACCTCTGACATAGCTATCTTGGCTTGCAGATCACCCGGGACAGAGCACGGCGCACCATCACTCTGACTCAGTCACACATGGTGCACCAGGTCCTTCAGCGCTTCGGCTTCTAGTTCTCCTCGCCACAGCGCACTCCCCTGCCAACAAGCCACTCGCTCTCAGCTCCACCTTCGGACGAGTTCGTAGAGCCGAGTGGTCCGTATCCAGAGCTTGTGGGTTGCCTCATATACCTGATGACGTGCACACGACCTGACCTCGCGTACCCTCTCAGCATCCTTGCTTGCCTCGTTGTGCCCGGGAGACACAGGCAGGAGCACTGGACAGCTGCGCAGAGGGTACTGCGTTACTTGTGTAGTACATCGGGCATGGGACTCGTGATTGGAGGACGGGGCTCAGTGGTACTCACAAAACACTCAAACACTTCTTGGGTTGACGACGAAGCGACTCAGTGGTCGTTACATGGTTACTCTTTTAGTCTCGACTCTGGTTCTGTCTCGTGGAGGTCCAATCGTTCGTCTTCTGTGCTTGGTTCCAGCTGTGAGGCTGAGATCTACGCTGGGGCCATGGCTGCACGAGAGTTACGCTGGCTGACCTACCTGCTGACCGACTTGGGTGAGCGGCTTGGTTCTCCTCCAGTTCTGTACGTCGACAACAAGGCCATGATTGCCTTGTGTCAGGAGCAGAGACTGGAGCACAGAACGAAGCACATTGCTCTTCGTTACTTTCTTGCTTGAGAGTTCTAGCAGCGTGGTCAGCTTTGCCTTGCTTATGTTGCTTGACTTTGCCTTGTACTATATATATGCCTGCATGCTTGCTCTTGCTAGGTTGTGATCACTGTACTGCTTGTGTTTTTATAACTCTGCATGTGAACTGGCCTTGTGGCCGCTTGCTTGTGCTCAGACTGCGTGGTGATCTTGAGATCCACCCTGAGCTTTGCTTTGCTTTGTTCTCTTGCTTGACTGGTCTTGTGACCGTTGGTTGTGACCTCTTGCTCTCCCCCACTTTGCCTATGGGGATGTGTCAAACTATGTTTGTATGTCTGTAGGCTGTAGTGTGGTAGCCTCTACTAAGTACAACACTTTAGGGTTAGACCTAGTACTTGTACTCATCTCTCATGCTAGTCATTCATCTCTTGCACGTTATTTCTGACACCCTGATAAGGAAAACGAATTTTCCTTACAACAACCGTTTCCTCGCCTGTTACTGCTAACGGTGTTTCGCTGCCTTCGCTGCCCTGGCCCGAGTTGGCCTACAATTTAGTACTAGCCCGAGCACAAACCTCGATGTCAGCATCGCACTAGCTAGCTCGCACGCACCGCGTAACCACTTGCTTGTTTTCACTATATATGTTTGCTCATGCCTTCTCTCATAGCTCCTACTCGTTTGCCGACCTAGTGGAATCCTCGCTAGCTCGATATATTACACATGTAACACTTGGCTATCAGAGCCACTTTCTTTCGAACTGCGCATTTTCCACAACGAATAGAGAGGAACTCTTTTTTTTTTTTTTTTGTTTTTCACTCGAAGGGACTCACTCCCCTCGGCGCACTAGGAGTCGTTGTCCTCGCACTCTCTTGTCAGCACGTGCAGCCACTACTGCGTCTAGCACCTATGCCGGCCGCCATCCTTCGACACGAGGGATCGTATCACGATATCAGCCTTGCCACCCTCACGCAGGCGCGCCGGGACGCATTGACGCGCCAACTACACAAAAGCACCGAGGAAATTGTGGCGCTAACGGCAAAACGCACGTCGCTCCAAAATGACATTGCACGGGCACAACAAGCACAAACAGAAACACAAGAAACGACAGCACAAGGAGCATTATCCGCTGCCCAAGACGAGAGTGTGGGACTCGACCGCCGCTAGCGATGGCGTCGCACACAACGACATTTGCGACGACCATGAGACAACACACCGTGGGGTGACAAATGCGGCGGGAAGTCAGCGTCGCGTCAACATTTCAACGCAGATTGATCAGTCGGTACTCCCTTCACCCATGCCGCTTAAGCCAAAGCGTCTGCCATGCTTCGACCCGAGTCAACGGGATGGTCCGATAGTTCAGGTATCGAACTTCATGATGAATGTTTACTTTGACACGAACTACGTCCCGTCGAATGCGGCGAATATTCATTACGCCCTATCGTTACGCGAGGACCCACTGTGGATTGGTGGTGCATTATCGTCATGAAGCCGAGCGACTACAAAGCTCTATTGCCATGGGAAGGACCTTCGGAACCCTAGGCGCCATCCTATTTCATGGAGGTAGCCCAGTATCACACGTGAAAGAATCCGTCCTGGTCTAACTAACGCCACAGACTCAACTTAGTGACTTAAAACTAGAGCATAGGATCAATCCGACGAGCTCGTAGCAAGGATTCCGTAGCAATTTGCATCTCAGAAATTACTTGAGAATTGAGAGAGAAAACGTTGTTCATATAAGGATGGGTACACAAGTTGTACAAGGAATGAACTCTCTGTTTTCCTCTTTGGATTCTATCGTTAAAAAAAAAATGCAGAAATGTAACATTGAACTGCGCGTGACTCAACAGAAATTCAGACATAGAATAGCATCCAATTTCCGCGACGTTCGCGTTCATAAATTCGGACTTTGTCGGGTTCATTTCAACACACCGACAACGTGTGTTACACGAAACAATAGCGAGTGCAGCGAAATGTTCAAAACATTGCTTGCACTCTCGCTATTTTTGTGCGTGCGTGTGGGGCTGCTAAGTGTCGCCCTCACAAATATCCGGACCCAATCGGGGGAAAGTTTCGTTGAGTGGCAACGTGGGCAATCTGCCGTCACCCAAACTTCTGAGAACAAACCCTCCCTTGCTCTGAGTCAAGGGAAATCTTCGCGTGGGGGGCAATCCCTCCCACACACTTCCAACACTCCCCCTTGCACCCCACGTACACACAAGCATGCAACCCTACCTTAGCAAAACATGCGTGAAGAGCATCTCTATGCAAAAGCTTGGTGAGGAGATCCGCGGGTTACAAGTTGGACTTGATGTACTGAACTCGACTTCATTGTCTTCAACGAGCTTGCAAAAGAAGTGGTGGCGGATTTGGATGTGCTTGGTCCTTCCATGGAGGACCAAGTTCTTGGCTACGCCAATGGCGACTTGGTTGTCCACGTAGATGAGAGTGGGGCCTTCTTGTTTGTGCACGTAGTCTGCTTCGATGGAGCTTAGTGCAATCAAGTTTTGGTGCTTGCTTTGCCAACTTATTGCGCCACCAATGAGGGTGAATATGTGGCCCGAGGTGCTTTGGCAGGTTGATGGATCTCCCGCCCAATCTGCATCTGTGTACTCTTGAAGCATCAAGGGTCCCTTCTCGTAGGGCAACCCCGTTCGAGTGGTTCCCTTGATGTGGGAGACGCCTTGTCGCTCGCTCATGCTCGACCACGGGGCTGGACACCACACGTCCAAGCTCCCCAACGGGACAGGAGAGGTCGGGTCTGTCGAGAGAATTAGGCAAAAAGAGAGGGCTGAACTAGCAAGAATGGGGATACAAATAGCAAACCCTAGAAGGGTTGTACTCGCTACAGAGCACCCCACTACAGGCTAGAGCATAATATTCTGACACGGTCGAGTGCTCATGGCGGCGTACATGCAAAGGCTGCAATCTGTTGGCGCATGAGCAGTTAGGGCACTCAGCACAAGCACTGTGGGATGGGTTTTCCTCGAAAGGGTCTATCCTCCCGTGGCCTCGGCGAAATTAGTTGCTAACGACAAACGAATTTTACAATCAGCCCATGTTTTTTTTCGTTCACCATGCCCTGGCTGCCCAGGATGCTTAAAATATTCTTAAACAACCACTCACAAACCTTCGGCCTTTGGGTTCACCCTTGCCTCTTGTTTGGTATGTTTTTGTGGTGAGTTAATTCATCGCAAAATTTCCCAATAACAGGCGATTTTGACAGGCGCTACAGTGGCGGGCTCCCTTGGGCGCGCCAGCGAAGATTTCGTCACCATGCGCCAGTGGCGATTTTGTCACCAAGCGCCAGTGTCGATTTCGCCATGCGCGCCACTGGCGATTTTGTCAATACGAGCCAGTGGCGATTTTGTCACACATGCTAGTGGCGGGCTCCCTTGGGCGTTCATGCCATTTTCTTTGCAAGCGTGCCTACAGTTGCGGGCACGACCTAATGTTATTCTACGTTATCATGTTTACGCATACTATAGGTTCTAGAGTTAAGAATGACAAATGGAGGAGAGAATGGAAATCAACGAGTAGTTGGACTTTAATGATTAGAACTATGAAGTTCCGAAATGAAGACATAGGTGGAGGCCAAATGGCCTTCAACCCTCGTTTTGTACTCAAAAGTTGTCTCTTCCCTAGTTGCCTTGCCTCATTACGAGCTGCTGCTCTTTCACAATATGCATTTTTTGAAAGGTAGCAGGGTCCTGCGAAGAAAAATAAACGTCGCACATATCGTATATCTTGGAGGGAGGCACATGATCTTTTGCCCGATGGGGTCGGGCACATGTGCGCTGAGCGTAGTCCTTGACCTATTACGAGAATGGACCTTTGATAGGGGACGGGGCGCCGAGGAGCCAGTGAGCGCACGAGATGGCGGAACAGATCGAATAAACGGCTGACAGCGTCGCACCCAACCGGATTGAGTGTAAGAAAAAGAGGGTCGCGGTCATTGGGAGGAAGCGGCTGCAGCGAGGTTTGGAAGCAAAAAGTGTGGTACTGCCGCTAGTATAGCACATACGTGCAGATCATGGATTGGGTACGGAGGTCAACGGTGAGCGTGAGCAAGTCCAAAAGAAGTCGACAAATATTGGATTCTGCCACACATGAAATGATTCATTACAGAGAAGAATCCATACGAAGAATAATGAGGGGCGGGTTAGGTAGCCCAGCTCCACCAAAAACATGCACATCACTACCAAGTGCGAGACAATACTGTAAGCGCCTAAGGGAAGCGCAATATGATATAATATAAAAGAGGCACATGAACTACCGTCCGAGTATAGAATGGGCCATCAAAAGGCACTAGGCTTGCGGGGAACAAGGAGTGTCAGCTTAGCACATGAACGTCGGGCGTGTGCGATGACCGCCGGGATTAATGAAGGTGGGGGGAATGCGTACGCATTTTCCGTATGCCAAGTGATGGAGAAGGCATCATGTGCCACTGCCTGGGGATGGAAGGCGGGCGTACAAAACCGAGGCACCTGATGGTTGGTTGATGTCGTGAACAAGTCAATTGTATGGGGTCCCCATCGACGATTGACACGTCGAAATCAAGGAGTAAGGAGTGAGTAATCATCGTAGTGGATGACCTTGGACCGATTGTCAGCCTCTGTATTGAGCTCGCGAGGAATCCATTGGACCGTTAGAGCTGAATGATGGTGCGACAGACGAGGGTAAACTTGAACCATCAAAAGCCCCCTTTTCGCATGATTTAATAGGCAGCTTGGCTGTCATTTCGCAATAGGATGTGCTGGCCTCGGATGCACGGGGCAAAGAAGGTGAGTGCCCCGAGGATGCCAGTTTTTTCGCAAAGCGTGCTAGAGGTAGTGGACATGGCATGGGGCATCGGAGCGGAAAGCGGCTGTAATCAGGTTTTGAGATTGGAAAGGTGGCTCCGCAAGAAATATCACTAGCATCGTCGTAGATGACCGCTTCGTATGTGTGGGAGTTATGAGATTGGGAGCCATTGAACTGATCAAATTGCGCCATCCAAAATCGGAGCTCGTCGACCGAGCTCGGTGAGAGGAAAATCCTGTGACCCCAAGACGGGCATTCTGGTATTTGTGTAAGCAGATTATGGGAGAAAGCATGGGCCACAGTGCCAAGCGCAAGCGGCATGGATGCCAGCATTCGTGTAATGCGCGCGAGGTGGTGAACCGGGACGACATGTCCGCTGCTGCCCTCCAGACACGCCAAGCACATTTCTTTGCGAAGGCGCGCGCGTCGTGTTGGGTCGACAGAGAAGGACAGATAGTTGGTGTCCAAGAGTAGGCCAAGAAACTTGAGGCATTGCACTGGCTCCAGCTGGGATTTATTCGAATTGAGAAGAACTCCGGCATGTCGCAAATCTTGTAGAAAGTGTCATGAGATCGCAGTGCGCTGGTATGGGTTGTGCCCTTGACGAGGATAACATCCATGTAAGGGATTACTCAAATGCCTCGGCATCTCCATCGTTTGGCAAGATATTTGATGAGCTGAGTGAAAACAAAGGGCGCGATTGCAAGTCCAAAGGGGAACGAGAGAAACTGATATACCACACCTTGGAAAGAGAATCCAAGAAAGCACCAAAAGCTAGGGTGAAAGTCGACATGATGGTATCATGATTTAAGGTCAATTGTGAATAGCCAGTCACCCTGTTGAACGAGGCCATGGATACGATTGAGTCACTCGTGAAGAAATTCAGATGTATTCACGCGCCTCAAGTCGAGGATGAGCTGTTGTTGTACGACCACGTTCAACGGATCATAACATGTATTTCCTCTTCGGTACAAAATAACGCGCGCACCCCAGTGGCTACTTGCTCGGCAATTGCATCTGTAACGAATGTTATATGTTGGGCCACGTCAGGGTGGTTAGGTGAACGTCGAGGTGTGGGTTCGTTATTCGCCCATGGTAAATGATAACCGCGCGAGATTATGGAAAGTATTAGCTTCCTGTCGCACCACGTGGACCACCACGCTGCGCATCCTCGTATTCAACCGCGCATATGATCTTCGGTTGGTAGTGGAAGCACGGAGCGATTTAGTGTGCCTGGGGGATGGGTGTCCGCAAATCAATGCAAGATTTCAATGTGAATGGTGGATACGTATATCGTGGGCCTAGCCTACCCTTTTTACCAAAGCGGATACAAATATAGCAAGCCCCTTGTTATTGTTATTCTCTCTCTTCTCTAGTGATCTCTCTCTCTCTCTCTCTCTCTCTCTCTCTCTCTCTCTCTCTCTCTCTCTCTCTCTCTCTCTCTCTCTCTCTCTCTCTCTCTCTCTCTCTCTCTCTCTCTTCTCGAACGGTCCTTTCATTAATGTAGTGAATAGGGGGTACAAGCAACGTAAGTGGAGAATATGTGGGTAAGTACCACTGCCAGCAAGACCACTCCCCACCCTATTCCTATCTACTCTTCCAGGGTAGCAAAGCAGTCCCCTGGGTGTAGCACCCCTTCCGGCCCCCCTACTGGCGGGTTCTCCGCCCGCGCTGCTAGATTCAGCTTTTTGAGGTAACTCAAGGCCTGCCCTCGCTGCAGGGCCACGGACCATCGCTGGCGGTACTGGTGCAGCATTTTTGCCGCTTGGTAGGATGTCGGGTCCGCGTTGAAGAGGGTGCGTGCGGCTGCGTCGGCTAGCATCTTGAGGAAGGCGGGCACCTCCTTGCAGGGGCACCCGTAGGTCTCTACCGCCAAAGGGAAGAATCCTACCCAGGGGAGGCGTGTTCTGTAGTGATCAATCTTTTTGTCTGCCATCTCCCGTGCCATCCAGCCCCGTCCCTTGGTGGCGTTTTCGTCTCGGCTGCTGATTGGGTCAGTGACTGTGACGTCACACAAGTGTACCGCTCCCGAGGTACGGTCTCTGATTGCCAGGTCCGCCTTTCGCTTATCCACCGGGCAGAATGCCGTTGTCTCCTTGTGCACTGTAAAGCCCGCGTCCTGTGCCATGCGCACACATTCATCCCTAATTCCGTTGTGCGTGTCAGTCCTTCCGTGTCCTGTGCCGCAGCGAAGAAGGTGGTTGGGTAGCCGTTTGTCCAGGATGGCGGTCCTGTCACGGCAGTCGCAGCGGTCAGGTACGGAGAGGGGCAGTCCTAGCCGGAATTGGAGGGCGAAGGCGAACAGCTCGGGGCCGAGGCGGAGGGCTGGCATGTAGGGGATGGCGAGCAGCCAGTCCCCCGCGTCGTACCCGAAGCGGCTGCCCTGGACGATGAGGGCCAAGCCGTGCTGCAGTCTGTTGGTTGGGGCGGTCCGTTCTGCAGCCAGCAGCCCCCTGGCCTCTTCGCCTAACGAAGCCTCGCATTCGTAGAGCCATCTCTGCAGCAGGTGCTGGTCTGTGCTGTCGGGTGCCGGCCGCGCGAGGGTGCCAGTCAGGTGGTAGCCCGCGGGGCCTGGTAGGGAGCCAAGGAGCTTCTGTGCTTGCACGAAGCTGGCGAGGAAGCTATATCTGCCTTCAACCGAGGGGTCCGTCAGGCCCAGCCCGCCGAGGGATGGTGGCAGTGATGCCTGATCCCACACCCGCAGCTCCTCCGTGATTCCCCTCGGGTGGCGCACGTTGCAGGCGTCGAGTAGTGTGAGGAGCTGCGCCTGGCCCCATCGGGACCATTCAGCTTCAGGTAGGAGGTTGAGGGGTGTGGTGCGGGCTAGGTACGAAACCTGCCTCGAGATGCATCTTGTGAGTAGGAGGTTGGCCAGCTGCGGGTCCATCTCTGCGATGAGGGGGAGTGGAGCGGCCATTTTGGCCTGCTGGTCGCGCAGGAACGTGGCCGCTGCCTGCTCAGGGCCGATGTGACTGCCCAGGACGCGCAGTCCGTCCGCCTTATATGGGACACCAGCAGGTAAGAGTGTTTCGTCCAGGGGGCTCTGGCTCCAGGCCGAGCACTTCGAGGGATTGTGGGTCAGCCCCACCTCCGCCAGTTGAGACGTGAAATGGTCGAACGCGGCCGCGCAATCCGTCGCTGCCCCGAGGAAGGTGACGTCATCTGCGAATGCGAGGCAGAGGACGGTTGGGAAGGCTGCTGCGGTGCTGCTGAGGGCCGGATGCATGCCTGCCGCGAATAGTAGGGGGCCAAGGGGGTCGCCCTGGCATACTCCTGTTTGGCTAAGTAGCGGCTCACTATGGAAGTCGGCGTCCAGGAAGAGTTGGGACGGTGCTCTGTATGAGAGGGAGATTAGTGGTAGAAGGCTTTCTAGGGTTGTCCCCCTCACGGCCTTGACAATGGCGCCGCGGTTGATACTGTTGAATGCGTTCGCCAGGTCTGCCTGCAGGATGAGGGCGTCAGGATTCGTGCTCAGGTAAGCCCGTGCTGCATGAATGATAGCTTCGCTGCCTCCTTGGAGAGCGACACCGAACTGGAGCGGGAGAAAGAACGAGCGGGCAGTCTCGGCTATGGTGAAGAGGGCGGATTTGGCGGCAAGGCGGAGGAGGCATTCTCCGATGGCGATGGGTCTGGTGCCTCCTTCCGGTTTTTCCAAGGCGAGTAGCCTAGACGAGGTGAGTAGGTTGTTGATTTCAGCTGGGAGGGACCCACGCATGATCGTGTTGATTAGGGCGTGGAGGTGGGTGTTGACCGATTCATTGGTGATTGCTGCGTCTCTGAGGTGTTCGAACGTCATCCCTGACGGGCCGGCTCCCACCCCGTTTTCTGTTCTGCACAGGAGCTTCGTGAAGGCGGGCTTGTCAATGGAGGGAGGTGATACTGTGGGGTTGGTGGTCCAGTCTATGGGACCCTCGTTCGGGGTTGGGTGCTTGGATCGTAGGGCATCCAGCACCTCAGCCGACGCTGTAGCCACTGGTGTCGCTTCCAACGCCATCACCGCTCTGTGCAGACTTCCTTTTCGCGCCAAGCCCTCTGCTCGGGAGCGCCTGCCCAGGTTGTCAGGTTGGTGGCGAGGGGGAGGTGGCGAGTTGACAGCGTCCAGGGCTGCTGCATATAGGGCACCCCATTCGCCCGCGAAGAACTGGTTGAGTCGAGCTGTAACAGCTGGCCAATCCGGTTTCTTGTGATTTCCCTGGCGCAGCAACAAGCGCGGGATGAAAAGCAGAAGGCGCCATCCAGCGACTGACTCTGGGGTCTTGGTGAGGTGCAGCAGCGGAGTTAGCAGTGCCATAGCGAATTGGGGCCGGATGTCTCGCGGGAGTTTCCTTGATAGTGGGGGCTGGCGACTGTCGCAAAGTGGGGTCAGTGTTAAACTGTATTATGCTTGTAGGCTGGTACAACCCCAACTAGGGTTTCATATTTGTACCCAAACTTCTGCTAGTTCATCATTCTTGCCTAGTGATTCTGATATGGTATTCAGAGCAGGAGGTCCCTAGGACCTACCGACCGTTTTTTTTTAAGGGCCCACCACCGCTCGCTGCGGTTACCACGCTACCCCGTGCCCTAGCCTCGTAGCGCCCTCGTGCGCCCTCGTTAGCGCCCTCGCGCGCCCCTCGTTAGCGCCCTCGCGCGCACCCTCGTTAGCGCCCTCGCGCGCCCCTTCGTTAGCGCCCTCGCGCGCCCCTTGCTAGCGCCCTCGCGCGCCCCTTCACTAGCGCCCTCGCGCGCCCCTCGCCGAGCCGCCCGCTCGCAGCCCGCCCGCCCGCTCGCTGCCCGCTTCGCGGCCCGCTCGCTACGCAGCCCGCCCGCCCGCTCGCTGCCCGCTTCGCGGCCCGCCCGCTTCGCAGCCCGCTCGCTCGCTGCCCGCTTCGCGGCCCGCCCGCTTCGCAGCCCGCTCGCTCGCTGCCCGCTTCGCGGCCCGCCCACTTCGCAGCCCGCCCGCCCGCTCGCTGCCCGCTTCGCGGCCCGCCCGCTTCGCAGCCCGCTCGCCCCGCTGCCCGCTTCGCGGCCCGCCCACTTCGCAGCCCGCCCGCCCGCTAGCTGCCCACTTCGCGGCCCGCCCGCATCGCAGCCCGCTCGCCCCGCTGCCCGCTTCGCAGCCCGCCCGCCCGCCGTGCTGCCCGCTTGCAGCGCCGCCTGCCCGCCGCGCTGCCCGCTTCCCGGCCCGTCCGCCGCGCTGCCCGCTCGCAGCGTCGCCCTCCCGTCGCGCTGACCGCTTGCAGCGCCGCCTGCCCGTAGCGCCAGCCTCGCCCGCTGCTCTCTATCCGTGCACAGTCGCCTTCCCCTGCTGCGGCAGCTTGCGTTACTCTGTCACACTGTCACTATGGCTTCCATCCGCGTGCTGTCGTTCGATGCTGAGGGCCGCCCTGTGCGGTTCACCGCTTGGCTAGATGACCTGCAGCTGTTCCTCCTGAGCGATAGCAAGGAGCATGTGTCGCTCTATGATTACGCGTCTGGTGCTGCGCCTGCCCCTCCTGCCACAGCTGAGCTTAGTGTTCGTTCCCACTGGCAGACTCGTGACGCAGCTGCTCGCCTAGCCATTCGCAGTCACCTGCCGTTAGCTGAGCTAGAGCATTTTGGCGACTGCAAATCCGCTAAGGCCCTGTACGACGCTGTCGTCGCTCGCTACTCCTCGCCTGCCACAGCCGAGCTTAGCCGCCTCATGCTGCCGTACCTGTTCCCCGATCTGTCCACCTTTACTACAGTCGCCGATCTTATCACCCACCTTCGCACTAGTGATGCTCGCCTGCGTGCCGCCCTTCCCACCGAGTTCTGCGCTAAGAACCCCCCTCCACTGTACTGGACACTCCACTTCATAGTCACCCGTCTCCCTGACACCCTCCGCTCAGTTCGAGACCATTTCCTTGCTCGCTGTCCCACTGAGCTCACAGTCGCCCTCCTAGAGGAGCACCTGCTCGCGGCCGAAAAGAGCATTGTAGCTGTCGGTGCTGCTCGTGGCGCTCCTCGCACCCCCATCTTTGAGGGGTGTTCTCCCTCTCCCCTCGCTCCCTCCTACGCTGCTGCTGCTGCTGTTGACTTCCTTGGTGCTGAGTCTGTTGGCGCTGCTTCTACTCCTGGTGGGAGGCGCCGCACCGGCAAGGGCAAGGGGGGCAAAAGTGGTGGTGGTGGCACTGGGGGGGGAGGAGGTGGGGGAGGTGGGGGGGGAGGCGGTGCTGGAGGGAGCGGTGGCGGGAGCGCTGGTGGGAGTGGGGTCGGTGGTGGAGACGGGGGCGGCGGAGGAAGCAGTGGCAGTAGTGGCGGCGGCGGCGGTGGCGGCGGTGGCGGCGGTGGCGGTGGTGGCGGTGCCGGTCGGAGCGGTGGTAGTGGTGGCGGCGGAGGTCGGAGTGGAGGCACTGGCTCGGGCCAGAGCTCCCAGCAGCAGCAGCGTCCCCAGACGACCCAGCAGCTTCGTGAGTGGCTTGCTCAGCGTGGGACGTCGGGGGCCAGTGCCCGCTGTTCTTATGTCATTCGCACAGGTGACCGCAAGGGACAGACGTGTGGGAGGTTCCACACCCCGTACCGCTGCTTCTCCCGCCTTGACGACGCTTGGCGTGAGGAGATGGGTGCGGATGTTGAGCGCCCCCGCTGGGCTGAGCTCATGAGGGCTGGTGTTGATGTCTTTGCTCTTGACTATGATGCTATTATTGCTGCCATGTATGCATTGACTGTTAGTGCCGAGGGAGACTGTTACTTGTGTGTGCCGCCTGACCCAGGTATAGAGCCCGCTGCCTTGGGTACTAGTGAGTCTGCTCTCTCTGGTATGGTGCCCCCTGTACTTGCTCCCCCCAGTGCTGTCCCGGCTGGTTTCGAGTCTGCTCTCTCAGGTACAGCACCCACAGAGACACCTCTCTCAGGTACCACACCGGCTGAGGCCTGTCACACCTTCACCCTTGACTCAGGTGCTTCCCGTTGCTTCTTCCGTGACAGTACTGAGCTCACACCGCTTCCTGCACCGGTCCTAGTCTCCTTGGCTGACCCCTCTGGGGGCCCAGTCCTTGCCCAGTCCACCACTGTCCTCCCTTGTCCGGCGGTTCCGTCTGGCTCGTTGTCGGGTTTCCACCTCCCCTCGTTCTCGACGAACCTGGTGAGCAACGCTGTCCTCCAGGATCAGTGGGTTGACACCTTTACCCCTGGCGGACAGCGTGTGGCGATCTGCACGTGCTCCAGGACCGGCCGTCACCTGGCTACGTTCACCCGTCGGCCGGGGTCGAGTCTCTACACACTGACCACTGCGTCTCCCCAGGTAGCTGCTGTCGGTCAGGTGTCTGCGTCAGGTCTGGTGGCCCACGCCTGTGAGTGTCGTTCCCTGTCGCACCAGACTCTTCTTTGGCACCACCGCCTGGGTCACCCCTCCTTGCCACGCCTTCGTGGCATGCACCGTCGCCTCCTTGTGTCCGGTCTTCCCAGGTCCCTCCCTCCCCTCCCTGCCTCGCCTGCGCCGCCTTGCCTTCCTTGCGTCGAGGGGCGGCAGCGCGCCGCCCCTCACTCCTCCTCGTTCCCCCCGACAGAGGCTCCTCTGGAGACCCTCCACCTGGACGTGTGGGGCCCAGCCCGCGTTCGTGGTCAGGGCGGTGAGCGGTACTTTTTGCTGGTTGTCGACGACTACTCGCGTTACACCACGGTCTTCCCCTTGCGCACCAAGGGTGAGGTCCCTGCTGTTCTGATCCCTTGGATCCGCACGGTTCGTCTCCAGCTCCGCCGCCGTTTCCGGACGGATCTTCCTGTCCTGCGTCTGCACTCTGACAGAGGTGGTGAGTTTTCCTCCGATCTCTTGAGGACCTTCTGTCAGGCGGAGGGCATCGAGCAGACCTTCACGCTTCCGGACTCCCCACAGCAGAATGGGGTTGCTGAGCGCCGCATTGGCCTGGTCATGGAGGTCGCTCGTACCTCCTTGGTCCATGCGGCGGCTCCCCATTTTCTGTGGCCGTTTGCTGTCCGGTACGCCGCGCATCAGCTCAACCTCTGGCCCCGTGTCTCCTTGCCGGAGACCTCGCCCACACTGCGTTGGACGGGGGAGGTTGGCGATGCGTCGCGCTTCCGGGTGTGGGGTGCTCGTGCCCTTGTCCGCGATACGTCCGCGGACAAGCTCTCCTCCCGCACGCTTCCCTGTGTCTTCCTTGGCTTTGTCCCTGACGCGCCTGGCTGGCAGTTTTACCACCCCACCTCGCGCCGGGTCTTCGCCTCTCAGGATGTCACCTTTGACGAGTCGGTCCCTTTTTACCGTCTCTTCCCCTACCGCACTGCCCCCCTCCCTCCCCCGCCGCTTTTCCTTGCTCCTGGTCCTCCTCCGGTAGACCCCCTTCCCCCTCAGGGTCCTGCTCCTTCAGGTGTCTCTCAGGTAGACCCTCCTCCCGTCGCTGAGCCTGTCGAGGTCACAGGTGACTCAGGTGCTGCTGCGGGTGGTGCTGCTGGGAGTGCTGAGCCTGGGGGTGCTGAGCCTGGGGGTGCTGGGCCTGGGGGTGCTGGGGCTGCAGGTGCTGGAGCTGAGGGTACGGTGCCTGAGAGTACGGAGCCTGGGGGTGCTGCGCCTGGGGGTGCTGAGCCTGCGGGTGCGGGGCCTGGGAGTGCTGGGACTGCGGGTGCTGGAGCTGAGGGTACTGTGCCTGAGAGTTTGCCGCCTGGGGGTGCTGCGACTGGGGGTGCTGAGCCTGCGGGTACTGAGCCTGCGGGTACTGAGCCTGGGGGTGCTGCTACTGAGCCTACGGAGCCTCGGGTTACTGCGTCTGGGGGTGCTCCGGTTCGGGGTGCTGAGCAGTCTCTCACACCGCAGCAGCTTCGTGACTGGTACGTCCGACGCTTTCGCCGTCCCAGTGGCTCGGCTGGAGTTGGGGGTGCTGGAGCTGCTCGTCCTGGGGGTACTCGTACTGGGGGTACTGGAGCTGCCGGGACTGGCTGTTCTGGGAGCACTGCGACTGGAGCTGCTGGAGCTGGGGACTCTGGCGCTGGCGGTGCTAGCGGAGTTGGAGCTGCCGACTCTGGGGGTGACGCTGCTGCTGGTGCTGCGGACCCACCTGGTGGAGCTGCTGCTGGTGCTGAGGAGTCGGACGGTGGAGCTGCTGCTGGAGCTGGGGACCCGGCCGGTGGAGCTGCTGCTGGTGCTGTGGACCCGGACGCTGGAGCTCCTACTGGTGCTGAGGACCCGGCCGCTGGAGTCCCTTCTGCTTCTGGAGACGCTGCGCGGCCGCGACCGTACTTCGTACCGCTCCTTCAGCAGGTTCTTGGGCAGGCTCCTCCTCCTTGTCCTCCTCCCTCCGTAGAGTGTCCTCCGCCTGTCCAGCCGCAGTCACAGTTACCGCCTGCCTCGCCTCTCCCTGCTCCCTCTCCTTATACTGGTCCCACAGGAGGTCTTACAGAGCGTCGTGAGCCTGAGTCTCGTCCTGCGTCGCCTGTTCGTCCTGCTCGCACTGGTAGTCGTGTCCGTCGTGAGCGTCCTCCTCCTGTCCCAGGCACTCACTACATGACTCTGCGTCCCTCTACTGCTCCTCGGCGTGTCCCTCTACCGTCTCCTCCTGCGTCCTCTTTGCCTGCCGTTCCGGACCCTGAGTCTGACCGGTATCGCGCTGAGCACCCTACAGTCACGCGTCTCCTTGCTACTGTTGTCACTGACCCCACCTTTGAGTCCTCGGCTGCGTCTGCTCTGGTCGCTGAGTTGGTTGACTTTGCTGCTGTCTGTCGTCTAGACTACGCTGCTAGCCTTGTCGCTGAGTCAGAGTCTGCGTCTGTCTGTCCTCCGTCCGTCGGGGGTGAGTGTGCTCTTGGCACGGACGTCCTTGAGGACAGGCAGGAGGACTTTGACTCTCTTGCGGCTGCTGTACCTCATCTCGTGGCCTGGTTGCTTGCCCCTGAGGGAGACCCGGATGCAGTAGACATCCCCACTCCGCGCACTTACGCAGAGGCGATCTCGGGTCCCTACTCCTCTCAGTGGCAGACAGCCATGGACGCAGAGATGGCATCCTGGAAGTCCACAGGCACCTACGTCGACGAGGTTCCCCCTCCTGGGGCGAACATCGTCGATGGCATGTGGATTTTCAGGGTGAAGCGGCCGCCAGGTTCTCCGCCTGTCTTCAAGGCTCGTTACGTTGCTAGAGGCTTCAGTCAGCGTCAGGGGGTTGACTTCTTCCAGACCTTCTCCCCCACCCCGAAGATGACCACTCTTCGGGTTCTGCTGCACGTTGCTGCTCAGCGTGACTACGAGCTTCACTCTCTTGACTTCAGCACAGCGTTCCTGCAGGGCAGCCTGCACGAGGAGATCTGGCTGCGCCGCCCACCTGGCTTTACTGGGTCGTTTCCCCCTGGTACTCAGTGGAGTCTCCGCCGGCCAGTCTACGGTCTCCGCCAGGCGCCACGTGAGTGGCACGACACACTGAGGACTACACTTGCGGCTCTTGGGTTCGCGCCGTCTACTGCTGACCCGTCGCTGTTTCTGCGCACAGACACGTCGCTGCCGCCGTTCTACATTCTCGTGTACGTCGACGACTTAGTCTTTGCTACTGCTGACACTGAGGCACTCGCTCGTGTGAAGTCGGAGCTGCAGAAGAGACACACCTGCACTGACCTGGGTGAACTGCGTAGCTACCTTGGCTTGCAGATCACCCGGGACAGAGCTCGCCGCACCATCACCCTGACTCAGTCACACATGGTGCAGCAGGTCCTTCAGCGCTTCGGCTTCCAGTTCTCCTCACCACAGGCCACACCTCTGGCTACCAGCCACTCGCTCTCAGCTCCACCTTCGGACGAGTCCGTAGAGCCGAGTGGCCCATACCCAGAGCTTGTAGGCTGCCTCATGTACCTGATGACTTGCACGCGACCTGACCTCGCGTACCCTCTTAGCATCCTTGCTCGTTACGTTGCGCCTGGGAGACACAGGCGAGAGCACTGGGAGGCTGCTAAGAGGGTGCTGCGTTACCTGTGCAGTACATCAGGCATGGGGCTGGTGCTTGGAGGACGCGACAGAGTTGTCCTCACAAGTCACTCGGACGCCTCTTGGGTGGACGACCTGGCTACGCAGCGGTCGTCACAGGGTTACACCTTCAGCCTTGGCTCTGGTTCTGTCTCGTGGCGGTCCACCCGCTCTTCCTCTGTTCTCGGCTCTAGTTGTGAGGCTAAGATCTACGCCACAGCCATGGCTGCACAGGAGTTACGCTGGCTCACCTACCTGCTGACTGACTTGGGAGAGCGGCCTAGTTCTCCTCCAGTTCTGTACGGTGACAACAAGGCGGCTCTTGCCTTGTGTCAGGAGCACAGACTGGAGCACAGGACGAAGCACATTGCTCTTCGCTACTTTCTTGCTCGAGAGCTTCAGCAGCGCGGTCAGCTTCGGCTTGTGTACGTGGACTCGAAGGCCAACACTGCTGATATCTTCACCAAGGCGCTCCCGCCTAGTGATCATCAGCGGCACTGTACTTCTTTAGGCCTTGTGTCCACGTTTCCTCACTTGCTCACTGCTTGACATTCTTTGTACTGTACTTTATATATATCTTGTTGCTTGCTTGCTAGGTTTTGATCACTGTGTTGCTTGTCTTGTACTATATCTAGCACTGCATGTGAACTGGCCTTGTGGCCTTTACTTGTGCTCGGAGTGTGGTGACGTTGTGATCCACCCTGGGCTTTGCTTTGCTTTGCTGGACTGGTCTTGTGACCCTTTGTTCTCCCCCACTTTGCCTATGGGGGTGTGTTAAACTGTATTATGCTTGTAGGCTGTAGTGGGGTAGCCAATATGGGGTACAACCCCAACTAGGGTTTCATATTTGTACCCAAACTTCTGCTAGTTCATCATTCTTGCCTAGTGATTCTGATAGTCAGGTCCCAGGTTCCCACTTCGTCAAAACGGGATTGGTCCTTTGCCAGCTGTTATGGCGAAAATTGGCGGGGAGTGTCAGCGGTCGGGTTTTGTCCAGGTACGTTTTGCGAATTTCCCCTCCTAGCAGCAACATTTTGAGATGCGGTTCGATTTGGTGTTGGGAAATTCCTTCGAAGTCGTCCATCCTGGTTCTCCTCCGCTGCATCAGCACTTCCTTCTGTCGATGACTCTTCCACGCTCTCTTGTACATAAGTTGCATCTCCCGCCTCTTCATCATCATTAGTCGCCTCCCTTTCGTGCCTATTTAAAGCCCGAAACGCAGCCCTTTGGAATCCGTTCGTTGGTCCCCCGTTCGTCGCGCCTGTGCTACGCCTTCTGCCCTCCTGATCTCCGCGTGCTGTGCGCGCCGTCTGCTGTGGTGTTAGCGCGTTTGCTAAAGCTCTCTGTCTCCGCGTTAGTGGGGCGCGCGTCTCACCCGCGGTCGCATCCAATGGCTGCTGAGGCTGCGCAATCCGGGGTGGAGCTCCCTGCTGCTCTTGCTGCCGCGGTGGGGAGTTCCGCGGAGAGTGCTCTTGCCCCTGCATCGCATCTTGTTCCGTCTGCTCAGCCGCCAACTCCTGCGCTCGCGCATTCCGCTGATGTTGGCGGCGTGGCGAAGCCTCTGTCCTTGCACACGGACCATTTGCAGCCTCCCGCGTCTCTTCCAGTGGCTGTCGCAACGTCCGCCCTGCCGTCTGTCGCTCAGCCGTCGCCGGTGGCGCAGCCTCCACAGGCTGCCGTCACGGTGTCGGCGCAGGTGACAACGGTGGGCGCCGGCTCCGACCCTGCCCGCGTGTTGCCTCCTGAGCCATCGCCGCCACAGCAGGCGGCGCCGCCCTCCGCTCCAAACGATCAGCGCGCGGGCTCTGAGACTCGTGCTGCTGCAGGAGGACACGCGACGTCTCATCGGGGGCGTGGTTCTCCTCGTCGCCGCCCCTCGCCCTCGTACCGTACCGCTCATCGTGGCGGCCGTGGCGGCTGGAGGGGAGGTCCCGGTCGCGGCCAAGGCGGCGCAACGGAGGTGCAGCAGATGCGCACTGACCTCCCGTGGATGTTTGCCGCTGCCATGCGCTCCGCGCAGTTTGGGTCGTCGAGCCATATTGGCTCGCAACTCCCGCATGGTGCTGCTCCTGCTCCCGCACCTGACGCTGAGCAGGCTCATGTGCCTCTGGCGCCTCCTCCTGCCGCCCCGCCAGCCGTTGTGCCCGTGTATGAGAGGATGGCAGCGCATCCGTACCCGGTCCTCCCGTGGGTTCCTCCCGTGGTCGGCATGGAATTTGTGGGGGCGGGAGGCGGAGCGGGGAGGGCCCCGTTTGTGCCTCCTCGTCGTGTTGCTGAATTTGTTCCCGTTGATCCTGCTCCTCCTCGTAATTTCTCTCTCTCTCTCTCTCTCTCTCTCTCTCTCTCTCTCTCTCTCTTTCTCTCTCTCTCTCTCTCTCTCTCTCTCTCTCTCTCTAATGGTCCATGTATTGATTAGGAGAAAGGTACAAACATGCAAAGTAAGGTTTCTAACATAGAAATAGCAAGCAAACACACACCTAACTACACATAGCACATGTCTATATATCCATGAGAGGCTCTAGCACAGTACAGCAGTCCCCAAGGTGGAGTTCGGACTGCACCCCCCCCACTGGGGGGTTCTCGGCCACAGCTGCCTGGCAAGACTTGATGAGGTACCCCACGGACTGTGCTCTCTGGAGAGCCACGGACCATCGCTGCCTGAAGAGATGGAGGAACCGAGCTGCATGATATGAGGTTGGTTGGGCGTTGAAGTGGCGCCTAGCAGGTGTATCCGCCAACAACTTCAGAAACTGTGGGACCTCGGCGCAAGGGCAGCCATACGTCTCAACTGCCAGCGGAAAGAAACCGTCCGTTTCGGGCCGGTTAGCGTAGTGGCTTATCTTCTTGTCCGCTGCCTCCCTTGCTGCCCACCCCCTCCCTTTGGTAGCCTTGGGGTCCCTAGTGCTAATGGGGTATGTGATCGTCACGTCGCAGAAATAGACCGCCCCTGTGCTCCTGCAACGCATGGTGAAGTCAGCGGTCTGTTCTTCTATGGGGCAGTATGCCGCTGATTCCCTTTAAACTATAAAGCCCGCGTCTTGTGCCACCGTGATGCAGGCGTCCCGCAGTTCGTTGTGTGTGTTGGTCCTGTGCTTTCCTGTACCGCAGCGGAACAGGTGGTTAGGAAGCCGTGGGTCTTTGATCTCCGGGTGTTTAGAGCAGTCACAATTTTTCGGTGTGGGGAAGGGAAGACCGAGCCTGAAGCGGCAAGCATTGGCGAAGTGCTCTGTCCCGGCGCGTCGGGTTGGTTCTATTGGCACTGCTGTCAGCCAGTCCCCTGTACCGTAGCCCGTCAGTGAGAAATACCGCTGTGTATGGCCTGACAGTGGGTTTAGCCTCATGTGCCGTGTTGCCTGCACTTGGGAGGCGTATCTGCTGCCCTGCACCCTCACTCCAAGCTCGTGCTGCAGCTTCAGCCCCGATGGCTCAAGCCGTTCTTTCTCCAGGATGTCTCTGGCTTCCTGTGGCAGGGACGACTCACACTCGGCCAGCCAACGGTGCAGGTCGGTAGATATGTCTCCCGGCAGCAGCATGTGGTCCCTAACCGCCGTCAGGGCCGCCTCTGGTTCTAGCGGAAGGGAACTAAGGAGTGATGCCTATGTAAAGCTGGCTAGGAAGCCAAATGCGCCCTCCACCGTGGGGTACGTGAGTCCTATGCCCCCTAATGATGGTACGGCGTATTTACTCTCCTTTTTGTCCGCTTGCATCCTCGCTGCCCATCCGGATGCCTTACGGGCGTACTCATCTTGGTGGGAGACGGGGTCCGTGACAGTGATGTCATAAATCCACACCTAACCGGTGTCGGGATGGCGGATAGAGATATCCGCTTTGAGGTTTTCGACCGGTGAGTATGCCGTTGTTTCCTTATGCACTGTGAAGCCCGCTTCTGCTGCTATCTTTGCGCACTCATCCCGCAAGGCATGGGGAGTGGCAATTCTCCCCCCTCCCTTCTCACACCTCATCAGGTGGTTCGGCAGGCGATCATCAGGGAAGGTGGTACGGTACCGGCAGTTGCAGCGTCTCGGCACAAGTAGAGGCAGGCCTAGGCGGAAGGAGGCTGCTGAGGAAAATTGTAAGGGAGGAGATTAGGGGGACGGCGAGCAACCAATCCCCTGCTCCAGGGCCAAGGAGGGATTGCAGCCTCTGGGTGTGGCCTGACAGCGGGTTCAGGTCCATCTTCCGCGAGTCGTCGAGCAGCTGAATGAACCGGGCTGTGTTGGCTAGACCATCTCTGGCGGAATTGATGTAGCAGCTTAATAGCCTGGTAAGATGAGGGGGCCGCGTTGAAGTGCCTGCGTGCGGCGGTGTTGGCTAGCAATTTGAGGAATTGGGGGACCTCCGCACATGGACAACCGTAGGTCTCAACGCCAGAGGGAAGAAATTGACCCATGAGGTCGTTGAGCCCTCATAGCCGGATATCTTCTTCTCAGCTGCTTCGTGGGCCGCCCAGCCCCTTCCCTTGTGGGGTCCGTGATCGTCACGTCCCCAATCCAAACCGCCCCCGATGTTATGTCTTAAATGGCGATGTCGGCCTTCTTTCAGGTAACCGGACAGAAAGTTGTTGTCTCACAGTGAGTCATAAAACCTGCATCAAAAGCCATCTGCACATACTCATCGCGCAGTTCGTTGTAAGTACTTGCCCCCCCCCCCCCCCCCCCCCCCCCCCCCCCTTGTCGCAGCGCAAGAGGTGATTGGGCTACCTCCTATCCGTGATTGCCACCTCCTTGTGGCAATCGCATGCGCCTGGTGCTGAGGAGGGAATCCCTAGCTGGAGCTGCAGCGCGTTGGCAAAGTGTGCTGGGGCAAGACACAACGACTTGTTGAAGGGGACAGCATTGAGCCAGTCCCCTGCCCCGTACCTTGACAGGAAAAGCATACACTGTGTTGCCCGCTGACGGGGTTGAGCGGCATGATGCGTGTGGCCTGCACCTGTTCGGCGTAGCGCTGACCGTGGACCAAAATTGCCACTTCGTGCTGCAGCTTTATGCCCTTTGGGTCAGCCCGGTCACTCTGCAACAACTCTTTCCCATCATCCGGCAGGGACTCCTCGCACCTCTCCAGCCAGTCAAAGAGGGGCGCCGTGTTGGGGAAGGTTCCAGCCATCAGAATCCGCGTTTCCGCCAGTGCGCCGACCGTTGATTCATCAATCGAGGTGAGCAGGTGCTGCGCTTGAGTGTAACTTGAGTCTGTAAGACCCAAGCCTCCGAGCGAGATCGGGAGCGAGGCTTGGGCAAGGTACATAAGATCTCTTGGGTGTCGTATGTCGCAGGCCGTCAGCAGTGTCTCAAACCGTCTCTTACCCCAGTCTGACCTTTCCTCGATCGGCAGGGCGGAGATAGGCGTGGTACGAGCTACATAGGAGATGCGCCATGAGATGCAACGCGTGAGCAAGAGGGATGCCAGCTGCGGCTCCATCCGCGCGATTAAGGGGAGGGGGCCGCCCATTGCATCAAGGCTGTCGCATAAGAACGCAACAGTAGCTTCGTTGTCACCAATAAAACTGCCAAGCATGTTCACCCCGTGGTCCGTGAATGGAACGCTCTGCAGAAGTGCTGCTCCCTGTCGACCTATCTGAGACCATGCGGCACATTTTGGCTAGGTTGTGAAGTGATCAAACCCTGCCGCACACGCAGCTGCTTCACCAAGAAAGATAACATTATCTGAGTAAGCCAGGCATACCACGGACGGGAATGCGAGTGCCGCATTCGTCAGCGAGGGTGTATGGCGGCAGCAAACAGCAGCGGGCCAAGGGGATCGCCTTGCCGCACTCCGGTTTCGCTCATGAGCGGTGGGTGAGAAAATCCGGGCGTCCAGGCATAAGGCCGAGGGCTGGCCAAAGGACAGCTTTACCAGCGACAGAAGAGGGGCTAGCGGAGAGCCGCGGAGAAATGTTACGATGGTCGTCCGGCTGACGCTGTCAAACGTGTTCGCCAAATTCAACCTGTAGTACCAAGGCTCCCTGGTTCGCGGTGAGGTAAGTGCGTGTGATATGAATAATCGCCTCAGCGCCTCCCGGTACCACCACGCTGAACTGGTGCGGGAGGAAAAACTCTCGAGCAGCGCCTACAGTCAAGGTAAGGGCTGTCTTGGCTGCGAGGCATGTGATGCTTTCGCTAATAGCAATCGGCCGAGTACCCCTATCAGGCTTGGTAAGGGCAATCAGACGTGAAGCGATGAGGCGCTGTGCTAGTGCTGGTGAAAGTTTTCCTGTGAGTATCGTATTGTTAAGTGCGTGTAGGTGTTTTCCCACCGAGGTGTTGATCAGCGCTGCATCGCGCAAGTGCTCAAACGTTGTCCCCGAGGGGCCAGCCCCAACTCCCATCTCACAGCTTCCCAACTCCTT
This sequence comes from Closterium sp. Yama58-4, assembly GCA_947470075.1. Taxonomy (NCBI): domain Eukaryota; kingdom Viridiplantae; phylum Streptophyta; class Zygnematophyceae; order Desmidiales; family Closteriaceae; genus Closterium; species Closterium sp. Yama58-4. The sequence goes on along the minus strand of CANIUD010000237.1, from coordinate 62,717 downwards.
GCAGAAGACCGCGAATGGGTGCAGACAGGAGGGGGTTTAGTGTAGGGAATGACCAGTCAGGTGGGAGGTGGGCGCAGGTGGGTGCTTGGCGCGCAGGGCTTCCAGCACAGTTGGAGAAGGTATGCAAACTGGGGTGGCTTCAAATGCCAACACGGCTCGTCGTAAGCTGCCACGTCGAGCCAACCCTTCTGCCCTAGCAATGACACCAATGTCATCGGGCTGGGGCTTGGTGGCTGGGGCCACAAAAGTGAGTCTACAGTGTCGGTGAATAATTTGTCCCATTGGCCTGACATGAACAGGTGAAGCCAAGCACAAACAGCCTTCCAGTCAGGTCGCCTAGGGGACTGTTGGCGAAGGGTCAAACGTGCAAGAAACAGAAGGACCTTCCATGCAAAATGTGAGTCGGGATCTTTCGCCAAGCGCAGCAGCGGCACCAGCATGGCCATGGCGAAAAGTAAGCGATGGTCTGGTGAGAGGTGGCGGGAAAGTGGGGCGTGGCGTCTGTCACGCAATTTCGTCAAGTCCCATGCCCCAACGCTAGCGAATAGGGCGTCGTCCTTGGCGAGCGTTTCAGGGGATTTTTCTTCCGGAGGTTGGGTTGGGACGGGGATACCGCCAGGTGCAGATTGTGGGGCGGGTTGGGGATGGTTTGGAGTGTGGGAAAGTGGGGTTGGGCTTGGTGGCGTGGCAATGTTACCTCACGCGGCTCGGATTGGTGTTGGGGGTCCCCTCCTGGTGGATCTCACATCTGAGGTTCCTCCCGCCATGTGAGATGGTGTTGCCCTGTCCCCTCGAGCGGGAGTTTGAGGCTGCCCCTCCTCCACGGACTCGGAGCTGGAGGTAGAGTCCGTGGATTCAGCAGCTACAAAACTGTTGTCTACAGTACTCATATCAGAATCGTCGATCAGTTCCGTTAAAGCCCGCCTTCTCGCCTGCTGGTATACGTTCTCCAGCCCGCCGCCGCGAGCTCTCCCCCCCGTCCTGCTGCTCTCCCTCCGCAACCTGTAGGTCTTCCTCCGTCGCATCTTCCGCCGACAGCGGGCACACTATCTCCCCGTCGCCTCGCCGCGTTCACCCCGCTCACCACGTTCGCCTCTCCGTGCGACGTCAAAAAGCCGATCGCCTGATCGTCGGTCGCGTCGTCACCAATCGCCTGAATGGCTATCGACACGTCACCGGTCGCCTGGTCAGCACGCCTCTCGACACCGGTCCCCGGCTCCGTGGTCGCCGCGGCCGTCGAAGCGCTAGCGAATCTACTCTCCTCGTCGCGGGGAACGATCCCTTGACCGCCGGGGGAATCGCGGTTCGTCTCGCCAGCAATCGCCCGTGCGTTCAAACGCAAGTGGTCGTGGGCGTCGTAGGCGGTGTGGGGGATACGGTCGTGGCGCGGCAGCAGCTCCAGCGTCGATCGTGATGGAGCGAGTCCTTCAGAAACTGAACGGCGTGGAAAAGGTCGCTTCATCGTTCGCACGCGGGATCGTCGTCGCAGTCTGCGCCTCCAGCAGCGCCTGTTGTTCCCCTCGCTGCACTTCTGCCGCACAACCCAATGGGGTCGCCCGTGCATTCCGATCATCCGCTGCCTGCGGGGACATGCTTTGTGGGCGCGGGTGGCGGGGACCCGTAGGCTCGGTTCGTTCCTCTGTATCCTTGTCCTCCTCTGCGAGATCTCGCCGTGTCGTCCCGCCGAGCTCGTGCGTCAGCAATGCTGCTGGTTGAAAGTCTGCACAGTCTTGAGCTGATTCTGCAAGAGTCACATGACTCCATGACGGTGACCCTTCTGAGCATCTACTCTCAGAATCCGCGAGCAAGGTGTCACGCGGCGACGTCAGCGCTATTTGCGTTTGTATCGCCACTGCAGGTTGCGCCCTCGCCGCGAGTAGTCTCGACCACCCTGCTGGCAGAGTCGGCCCTAGGTCTGAAGACGATTGGAGGAGGCCTCGCAACTCCTGTTGACATTGTCGGCGCCACCGTGTCAGTGGTCCGCTTGATGTGGTTGACCACGCGCGAAATGTTCGGTGAGCTTGGGGCGGACCGCATGTAGGACCGCCCCTCGCGCGCGTGTAGACCCACTCCATGTATGCTTGTCTAGATGCCCGTGCTTGTCGATGTTGTAGTCGTTGTCATGCTAAATGTCTTGAAAGTGGTGGTCTTGTCATCCGTAACTTGCGGCCGAAGTCCACGTCCGCGAGCGCCGGCGAATTTGGAGCACCATATGAATAATGAGCTAGGAAAGAGGCCGAGAGGCCATTATATAGCGGGGCAAGGAGGGGGAGAGGCTAGGAGGGAAGAGGCTAAGTCACCCTGTCTCTCTTTCTCTCTCTCTCTCTCTCTCTCTCTCTCTCTCTCTCTCTCTCTCTCTCTCTCTCTCTCTCTCTCTCTCTCTCTCTCTCTCTCTCGCTCTCTCAAACAAAAGAGCCGGAAAATTGGGAGCACAAAATGAATAATAAATCATTTTGTCACCCTGTCAGGGAAGATAATAATAATAATAATAATAATAATAATAATAATAATAATAATAATTTAGAGGGAAGAGGCTAAGTTACTCTGTCTTGCTCTCTCTCTCAAGGTACAAGCAACTTAAACTGGGGCCACTAGGTCTTAGACCCGCCGACGAGTGTTAACATACAGGCTAGAACCTACAGTCTATATGCCTAGTCCAGCCCCACTGTCCCTTTGTGCAAAGTGTCGCTTGCTCCTACGCTCGCTGGCCCGTCTTTCACCTACCTACCGTGTCGGGCGCCTGGTGAGAGCCTCCCTGGCGGCTCTGTGAGCCGGCCCTTACACACCCAGGGCGGGTCCCTAGTCCAGGCCGTCCTCAAGGACCTGCCAGAGGTCCCCCAGGCTGGGCTCCCATGGGTCCACTGAAGCTTGAGGGAATGCACGTTCGGTCGCTCTGTTGGACTTTGCCAACAGGGCGTTGGCCTGACTCCGTTGGAGCATCACCGACCAGCGCTATCGGTAGTGTGCTGTCAACTTAGAGGCAACTGCTGTTAGCGTCCCTTGTCTGAACTTCTTCTTTGCTGCCTGGGTGCCAAGGATGCGGAGGAACCTTTGGGTGTCCTGCGCTAAGGCCCCGTAGGTTTTCACCGCTAGTCCAAACACTCCTACGAAGTCCGGCCTCCCCTCGTACATGGCCCTCTTGCTCGTTGCCGCTTCCTCTGCTGCCCAGCCGGGCAGCCGCGTGGCCATTGTGTCGCACCGTTGCAGCACGGGATATGCGACCGTGACGTCCGTCATGAAGGTTTCGGCAGACTCACGATCCTTGATGGCGGTTCCGCTCGGTTGGGAGAGTGAACTCGCCGCTGAAACAAATAATGAGAAAGCGAACAAGGCTCTAGAGCCTTTATACTAGGGAGCGGTTGGGCTAAGAGGCTAAGGGAGTGGCCTAGGTGCCTCTCTCTCTCTCTCTCTCTCTCTCTCTCTCTCTCTCTCTCTCTCTCTCTCTCTCTCTCTCTCTCTCTCTCTCTCTCCCTCTCTCTCTCTCTCCCTCTCTCTCTCTCTCTCTCTCTCTCTCTCTCTCTCTCTCTCTCTCTCTCTCTCTCTCTCTCTCCCTCTCTCTTTATATCTCTCTAAATGAGTATTGTAACTTCATCCAATCAACATTTCCCATGCCCACAAAGTATGCATTTAGATCTTATAAATCATTCTCGAGACGCAAAGGCAAACAATCAAACTATGCGCGCGAGCTGGTTCACTTGTTGCTCGCGCTGGGGGCATTGAGCAAAGCCGTGGCCCAGCTCGCGACGGATGAAGCAATGCTCATCCTCGTTGCGACGCCACTTGTTCCAAGAGCAGTCGTCGTTGCCCCTGCCGAGGTTATTCCGGTTGTACCACTGGGGGTAGGAGGTGTTACGTTTGGAGCGACCCTTTTTCATTGCCGCCACACTTTGAGCGGTAGATTTAACTGTCTTATCCTCCACGACCTCGCCATATTTAATATTCAGGGCCACATTGGCCTCATCAAAGTCGCGTTGGTCAGCGGTGAATAAAAACATAATCTTTTCCTTGGCCCCTTGTTTAATATCTTTTATGTGGAAAGACTTCTGCTCGCATCCCTCGTGAGGCAAGGCACTTAACGTGTGGTGAATGATAATTTGAGTCCTTTCAAAACCGAACATTTGAGTACAAACACCGTCGCTCTTAACGAGAGACGATTGCAATTGAGGGCATGCACGCGGAATGGGGATGAGTGCCGATGATACAGCCAAATGCTCAGACCCGATTTGTTGCCTCGAATGATCTCCGAGACCCGATTCAGACCCTCGTATTTGAATTTGGGGACTTGAAGGTGTTGATTGATCTTGCGTAGGTCGAGGATGAGGCAACATTTGTCACGTTGTTCCACCACGTTGAGTGGACTTACGCACGAGAGCGCAGTCCGCAAGGAGACCTTCATTGCCGCGCCCGATGTGATTAAGTCGCGAATGGCCTTACGAGTGAACGTCGTGTGTGCGTGAACACCTATGTGGTTTGTGGTTTCGAAGGGTGGCGGTTCTGTAGCTCTCCAAGGCAGCCAATATCCCCTGGCAATAATTGAGACAATAAAACTGTTGTCGCACCACGATATCCACCAGTGCAGTTGGTTACGCAATCAGTTGCGCATGAACTTCACCGTGTCGTTTGTGACTGCGTTCTTGTATGGGTCCCACTCCGCCTCTCGCCACTTGTCGTCCACCACTGCACGTGGGGGGCAACCGGGGTATGGTGTATTGGGTTAATAGCCTTTGGTCATAGGACTGGCCCTGGGGCTTATACATACTTGGTGCTACGCCTTCCGTATCTCCTTGTACCGTCCTTCCTCTAGTCCTTCCCCTCTCCATATTCTCCTCTCTCTCTCTCTCTCTCTCTCTCTCTCGCTCTCTCTCTCTCTCTCTCTCTCTCTCTCTCTCTCTCTCTCTCTCTCTCTCTCTCTCTCTCTCTCTCTCTCTCGAACGAACCTTGCATTTATTGGAAGGTGGTACAAAGGATGAAGCAGGCGCATGCACGCAAAGCAAACAAACACACCCATCTACCACACCATCTCCTACACACGCCCCCTGTCCGACCCTAGAGGTCGAACGGGGGCTCAATCAGCTGGTGCGGCTGTCCCTCGTTTCGGGGGGGCCATGGTCCTTGCAGGCCGAGCTCGTGCACCGCCAGGGCCTCGTTGGTCTTGGTGCGGAGGGCGTTGGCCTGCCCCCTCTGGAGGCACACGCTCCAGCGCTGGCGGTACTCCGTCAGCAGCTTGGCTGCTTTCCGAGAGTTCGGGGCCGCGTTGTAGCAGATTTTAGTAGCCAGCTCCGCATACTGCCGTAGGTAAGCTAGCACCCCTGGCGATGGGTAGCCGTAGGTCTCAACGGCTAACGAGATCGGTCCTTCGTATTAATGTCAGCAAGGTACACACAAGGTAAGGCACATACACGGCTACGCAACAGCAACAAACTACAAACCCAGCACCACTACAACCGCCCCTTTCCCTTCCGGCCCTAGTGGCCAGAGGGGTCTTCTATCAATTGAAACAGCTGCCTCTCGCTCATAGGAGTAAACGGCCCTTGCAGGCCAAGCACATCCGCTGTAAGAGCCTCATGGGTCTTGTCCCTAAGGGCGTTGGCTTGAGCTCTCTGCAGGGTCACGCTCCATTGCTGCCGGTACTCGGTGAGTAGCTTGGCGGCTTCCCTCGACTTGGGAGCAGCGTTGAACCGCCGCTTGGCCACTAGCTCTGTGTAGCTGCGAAGGAAATCAAGGACTCCAGGTGAGGGGTAACCGTTATGTCTCCACTGCCATGGCATAAAAGCCCACCCAAGGGCTCCGCCCGGCGTATTTACTCTCCTTTTTGTCCGCTTGCATCCTCGCTGCCCATCCGGGTGCCTTACGGGCGTACTCATCTTGGTGGGAGACGGGGTCCGTGATGGTGATGTCACAAATCCACACCTCACGGTGTCGGGATGGCGGATAGAGATATCCGCTTTGAGGTTTTCGACCGGTGAGTATGCCGTTGTCTCCTTATGCACTGTGAAGCCCGCTTCTTCTGCTATCTTTGCGCACTCGTCCCGCAAGGCATGGTGAGTGGCTATTCTACCCCCTCCCTTCTCGCACCGCATCAGGTGGTTCGGTAGGCGCTCGTCAGGGAATGTGGTACGTTGTCTACAGTTACAGCGTCTTGGCACAGGCAAGGGCAGGCCTAGGCGGAAGGAGGCCGCCGTGGAGAACTGGGAGGGCCGAGGCGAAGGGGGAGAGATCAGGGGGACGGCGAGCAGCCAGTCCCCCGCACCAGGGCCTAAGATAGATTGCAGCCTCTGCGTATGTCTACACAGCGGGTTCAACTCCATGTTTCGCGAGCTGTCCAGTAGTTGAATGAACCGAGCTGAGTGAACCGCGAGGGAGAGCGACTGCTGCAGCATTGGCCCGTCCGGCTAGTCTCCCCACCTGGAGAGCCTCAATCCCGTCAGGTGGCAACTCGGCTTCTAGAGCAGCAAGGCGTCTCGGGAGGAGGGAGGTTGACTCTCCGTTAGCATCCATCAGCGGCAGGAGTCCTGTGAGAGCTGGGTTTGCATAGTCACCAAAGGAGCGCATCAGGTGAGCAGCAGCGACGACTGATGCCAGGTAGGCATATCCCCCTTTCACCGCAGGGTTGGAGATGCCGAGGCCTCCCAAGGACGCGGGCAAGGCGGCCTGGTGCCAGATCCTTTCCCTCTTGGTCCTGTCTCTGGGGATTGTTGTGTGTGCTGCGACAAGGTAGGTGTGGAACAGTGCTTCCCCCAAGCCGACCATTCCCCCAATGGCAGGGCCTCCAGTGGCGTGGCTCTGACTAGGAATGAAGCGCGGCGACTCACACAGCGGGAGAGTAGAAGCAGGCAGAGTTGCGGGTCCATCTGTGAGAGGAGTGGGAGCGGCTCAGCTGCAGCAGAGAGGCGGGTCCCGTACTCGAGTAGCGCAGCCAGTGGTGGGACCGACAGGGCTGCCTAAGATACGAACACCGTCCGGGGAGATTGTGACGCCGGGGGGTAAGTTGGCGGGCTCCAAGGTGGCGGCGGACCATGCTTCGCATTTCGCGGGGTTGTGTACCAGGCCGTGGCTGAGGAGGGCCTCTGTGAGGTGCGTGAAGGACGCAGTGTAGTTCGCTGTCTCGCCTAGCAGCGTGATGTCATCTGCATACGCGAGAAGCACCACCCCCGGATGAGCCGCCGCCGTTGCTTCGAGACAGGGATGGATGCCAGCCGCAAACAGCAATGGTCCCAGCAGATCCCCCTGGCGCACGCCTCTAGCGCTCGGCAGAGGCGCTGCATCGAAGTCGTGGCCGAGGTAGAGGGCGGATGGGCGGCCGTATGAGAGGTGGACAAGTGGTACCAGAGTGTCCAGTTTCGTCCCCTTCAGTCCCTCAAACACCGCCACGCGCTCCACTGCGTTGAAGGCGTTTGCTAGATCAATCTGAAGGGCCGTTGCGCCAGGGAACTCCTCCAGGAAGGTGCGGGCCGCATGAACAGCCGCCTCAATGCCCCCGGCGACTGCGACTCCAAACTGCAGCGGGGAGAAGTGCTCACGTGCTGCAGGGGCTGCCAGAAAAAGCGCCGCCTTTGCAACGATTCGCAGCAGACATTCACCTACAGCTATCGGTCTCGTTCCGCCCTAGGGTTTCAAGAATGCTAGTAGACGCGACGCTGTGAGTAGATCTACCGCATTTGTGTCAGTTTCCAGCTAACGCTATGTTGATGAGAGCGTGTAGCTGCGTGAAGACGTCGGCGAGGGCGCCTCTCTCTCTCTCTCTCTCTCTCTCTCTCTCTCTCTCTCTCTCTCTCTCTCTCTCTCTCTCTCTCGCTCTCTCTCTCTCTCTCTCTCTCTCTCTCTCTCCCTCTCTCTCTCTCTCTCTCTCTCTCTCTCTCTCTCTCTCTCTCTCTCTCTCTCTCTCTCTCTCTCTCTCTCTTTGCAAGTCTCTATCGGGCTGCCTCACATCCTTATGCGGGCCTCTTGGGCAGGTGAGGGCTTGGTTGTTGTTGTTGTTGTGTGTTGTTGTTGTGTTGTTGTTGTTTGTTTTTTTTTTTTTTTTTTTTCTTTCTTTCTTTCTTTTCAATCACGAGCCTCTTTGTCGTGAGGCCTCCCTCCGTCGCCCTCCTTCTCTCCCTCGTTCTCACTCTCTCTCTTCTCTCTCTCTCTCTCTCTCTCTCTCTCTCTCTCTCTCTCTCTCTATCTCTCTCTCTCTCTCTCTCTTTCTCTCTCTCGCTCTCTCTCTCTTTCTCTTCCTCTCTCCTTCTCTTCCGTTCTCTCCCGTTTTCTCTTCTTTTCAATCTCTTTCTCTCCCCCTTACTCTCACGTTTTCTTTCCTATCTCAATTTCTTCCTCTTTCCTCCTTACTCTTCCCTTCTAGTCAGGGAGTTACTTGGGCTGCAAGGTGGCTGCCTTGGTTTAGCTTGCTTTCTCTCTCACTTTTTTTTTTTTGAATTAAAACAAGAGGAGATTTTCATTACTGTACTCTACACATGGGTACATCGCATGTACTACCCCCATATCCGCCCTCATGGCTAGGGATTTCTAAGGCCTTCAGCCCGTACCCCATGCTAACTACTAGCCACGCACCCTCGGTGCTCCCAGCTACGCCCCCCGGCATAGTGGCAAGGGACGCCGCCCCGTGTGCCTCCTCACACTATGGGTGAGGGGCCTTGAGCGCCTCGCCCTCCCATAGGGCAAGCATTTGCCATATGGCCAGGTTGGCCGCAGCGGAAGCACACCTCTTAGAAGCGGGGTTCGTGGCAGCTTGCGGGTGGCATACCCTTTGTCAGAATCCCAGTCACTAACCACTGGGATAAAAGGGCTTGTTTGTGTAGCGGGTAAGTGCGCCCATAACCCCCCAGGCCAACGTGCCTGTAGCCCTTCCCTAGGATCAATCGGGGATCACCAGTGGACCTCTGACACCCCCCCGCACTGGGATGCTCGAGGTGCACACACCGGGATTCGAACCCGAGACCTTCGCTCTGATACCATGTCAGAATCCCAGTCACTAACCATTGGGATAAAAGGGCTTGTTTGTGTAGCGGGTGAGTGCGCCCATAACCCCCCAGGCCAACGTGCCTGTAGCCCTTCCCTAGGATCAATCGGGGATCACCAGTGGACCTCTGACACCCTTGCCTTCCGTTTCGCCCTCTCGGGTAGGCATGCGATTACCACGAGTGTAGCCGGCACGTGCACGTTTGAGAGCCGCCACATCCGCAATCGCGAGCTTGTATGAACGCGAGGACATCACGCTCGTGGACTGGTATAGCTGAAAGCGATCAGCAGCCTCGAACCCTGCCTCGTCCGCCACCAAGAGGACTTCGAAGCGCTTGTTGATGAGCGTTTCGATTTCTGCGACGTTGACGAGGGCGCTTTCGATGTCGCCGTGCTGGAGCTTGAAATTGACGTGCTTCAGGTGTGCCTGGATAGCAGAAAAAACCTCCGCCTGATCACGCACGCCTTAGCGCATGGAGGTCGTAGGTGCGGGTGTGGGGTTGAGGGGTGGGAGAGAGGGAGCGGGTGCGATAATACGACGACGGGTAATGTTGTTGGGGGCCTCACGATCGACGTTCTCTGGGTCGTCGCTGTCATCTTGGGCGGCGATCGGTGCAGGTACGGGAGCGAGAAGAGGTGCGACAGTGGTCTCATTGACGCGAGCAGCCTTGTTTGCGCGAGGAGCGGTGACTTGATTCTGATTTTCAATTTTTGCAGGTGCTGAAATATAGTCGGAAGAAGTCGCGATTGTAACCGGGGCGTGCTGCTGTAACACCGAGAGCAGGGCCTGCATCTGCTGCGTAGTGAGGGACGCGAAGGGGGTTGACTGTGGTGGCTTCTGATGGGGTCGCTGCCTTCTGTCACTTCTGCAGAGTGGGCCCCAGCTGACCAGCGTCGCCGTCCGCGTCGGCCGGCGTTGACTTGACCGGACCGCGCGGCTGCCTGGCAGCCACACGCTCGTCAGCAAGAGGCACGCGCGACTGTTTCACAGTCGCGAGTGCTTCTTCAGAGGGGCCTCGGGAGTTGCTCCCGAGCAGCACTTCGACGCCTGAGGTGCCCTCGCTGAAATTATCTTCAGCAGTGCGTTTTCCGTGGCGGTCTGGTGCCCCGGGCGCGTTTGCGTGCTCCGAAGCGTTACCCAGGGTAGTGGTCTTTTCCGCCTCTGAATTAAGTGTAGTGTTGGCGGGAGCCATATTCGCCAGGTTGTGTTGAAGAATGTCGGTAAGAAGGGTCGACGGGGACTTGAACCGCGGGAGAGACTGCGTCGTCGCCAGGATGGACGAGAACTGAGAAAGTAAAACTAGAAATTGGAAATGAAGAACGTGGGTGGAGCTACTGGAATCACGTTCCTCTTTTGTAGGCAAAAGAGGGGTGCGTAGCGTCGAGCCGCTACCTTTGCTTGCTGGCCACGTCTTCGCTTTCACAATACGAAATTTGAAAAAGTGTTACAGTTTTTAAAATGATAAATTTTCCTATACGTTCAAGGTCGCGGCATAGCATCCCCGAGAAACCATAAAGTCACTAGACAAATGTATCGATTTGGCAAATGCCTTTTATTTTATAAGAAGAATACGAAACGTGATTGGTAAGTTTTCAGGAGTGTGCCTTCCGTCCATGTGCCTCAAGTGCAAGGAACTTGCACTCACGAGTACTTGCTTTTCAAGATGGCGGCAACAAAAATGGAGCGGTCCACTTGTTCGAGACTTTCTAGATCTTTGAGACACTGGAACAACATGAGGTAGGCATGCGGTTATGCTCCTAATGCTGTTAGGAGGGTTGACACTTCGTAGCGAGAAATGCAAGACGTGGGTGTTGGTGGGTCTTGAATTTGAATGTTCACAAATTTCAACGTGCCTTTGACCTTCTAAGTTGGAGTGGGGTGGAGAGATTTCGTGCGATCCCCTGGTTACATATGAGATTCACCGTAGCCTACGCCATTCGATTCGCCGAGAACTCCGCTGCTTAGGGGGCCGTAACCTACGTCGCTAGATGTGCCAAAGATTCCGCTGCTTAGATTTCTCGCCTGCACCGTTTTGATAGGTCGTAATTTTTGCTACTTTGATTCGCTGAAAGTTAACCATCTTCATCCGCCGTAATCGTTGCTGCTCAAATTCTCTGAAGCTTTACGTTGTCTCTCAACTACCGTCTTTGCAGCTTACTTTGGTCTCCTCGCCGTTACTTGAGTGAGTGAGATAACATTTTGTGGTTTTCTAAATCGAATTTGCACAGGCTATCAAGTTGGTTCTTGGTTTCAGAACCCACAGAATACGGAGGGTCTTTTATAGGAGCATGACTTCTAGTGGGATGGAAAGGAAATAGTCATACCACATATGGGGAACCTGCGGAATAACGTCTTACAAGAAGTGCATGCCAATTAATATAGTAAACACTTCGGAGTTAAGAAAACCCAATGGACATTGTCTAACGTATACTGGAAGCCACGGCTGGGCAATGAGGTCCAGTAGTTTGTAACACACTGCGACGCGTGTGCACGTAATAAACCGAACACACAAAAACCCAGTGGTTTGCTTCAACCACTCGAAATTCTTTGTGAACATGTGAGAGGGTATCAATAGACTTCATCACTGATCTCCCTAAAACACGAAATAGTTATATAACGATCCTTCCCTCTGTGGATCGTTTGACCAAGATGGTGCACTTCGTGCCTACAACCACTAACGTTTCAGCGGAAGATACGGCTGAGTTGTTTATTGCACATGTTTTCCGTTTACATGGTTTGCCCCGTGTGCTAGCGTCTGACAACGGGGCCGTAAAACAAAACGTGAGTTCCTCATCAAGTGGAAAGGCTTCGGGTCTGAACACAATTCTTGAGAGCCAGAAGAACACATGGTTGAACAGCAGTTCAAGATTATATGAAATCACAAAAATCCAGCGTCCAGAAAGCCGATGAGAAGAGTTGCGTTGGAGCTTTTTCAAATGATTTATAAACGTAGGGTTTCAAATGCTTTTTAAGAAAGTATAGGCAATTTTCCAAATGCTTTGTCGAATACCTTTCAAATGCTTCTCAAGTGCTTCTCTATTCAAAGCTGCATCTTGAATACATTCGACTGAAGTTTGGTACGAGTTTTCGCGAAGTGATTTTGGAGATTAGATCTCATTGCATTTTACTCTTTAGTGAGTTTGTATGTTGACTTCATACTGCTTATAATTGGACATTCCACAAATGTTATTAATTATAACAATTCATGATTCTTGTCTAATTGGGTTCAGATTTTCCATTAATAGAAATGTCAACAATATGTAAAATATATCCATAGCACAATGGCAGATAGAAATATATGGAACTACCCTCGCCTACTGTGGGGGGTGATCTACGCCTTATAAATGATTTGGGCATGGTCTTGACTAAAGACAAAACCATCTGCAGATCACTAAATAACCCCTACAGTTCACCATAAGAGTTAGCCATGATATTTAAACCAGTGACATGTAAATTGAATGCTTACCAGAAAAAGTAGTTGAAACCGGAGATTAATAGGAAATATAAAACCGCCTGCCAGCGAAATAAACGAACAAATACGAAAACGTTTCATTAGCTAGCAGTTCGGATAAGCGCAAGAGTAGGAACTAGCGTGACCTCAACCTGGAAACCACGCGACCTGCACAAGGGGATAACAAAGAATTAAAACGCGGAGAGAGATATGCACCGCGGAGCACAAGGCTACACTAAGTAAACGGACTGCATGAGAGTAGAAACACAGCCAACGACATTAGTTAGATAACAATTCCCGCTAACATAGAGAAGGATCTGACGTGACTTTAATCAGAAAACAGCGCGACCTGAGCTTGGACCTGCACATGTTGATCAAGAGGAATTTAAACGAGGAAAAAATACGTACCACGGAACACACACCTACACAAAGTAAACGGAGTGCACGAGGGGAGAGACACACAACCAATTTGGCGCACTCGTGGCAATTGCAGAAAATAACGAGCGACTGGGATGGTTGAGACTATGGCGACAGTTGAAACTACGGCGACGGTTGAAACTATGGCAACGGTTGAGACTATGGCGGCGGTTGAAATGACGAGATTGGAGTACGTGCTAAGGTAAGGAAAAACTAAACTAAAATCTGTCACAGCCACTCTAGAATAACAAAATGAGAGCCCACTTCACCTTTTTTGTGCAAGCGTAACGGGTAGAGTGCCAAGAGGTGGTGTGGATGGGGTGGGTTAGTTGGCCTGGATTTTGTTGAGGTGGATGCAATGCCGGCTTTGATTGGTTGGATTGCTGAGCTGGATTGATTGAGGCAAATTTGGTTGGTTGGAGCGATTTCTGGGCTGGTTGGGGACCATGGCGTGATGTTCAAACTATGATGCTAGGAAAATGCGCGTTCGTGATATATTAATAACAGCATTCGACATGTTCGCGATGTATCCATTCTGGTCCAGTCGATTTGGATACTTGGCTCTTGATCGAAAGATCGGTGTTTGAATCCCGACAGCGGATTTTGGAACTTGACTTGTGTCCCCATCTCAGTTTGATTTTTTTACCTTACTGCCACTCAAAATTAAGGAAGCATAATGAAGTTGCAACTATATCTATCAATCATAACATAAATTGATTATGAACACACAAATTTATGCAACCTTATTATTGTTTCAACAAACATCATCTGACAAACAAACCATTGAAACATTGGTAAACCATTAACAAAACATCAGCATAACATTTGGTCTGACAAAAACGCTATACAAATGGTAATTATATGATTACTGAAAAAGTGTCTAACGTTTTTGGAACCCTTGTTTAAAAAAAATAATGGTCGAATGATTTCCAGACACACACATTTTTGTGAACCAGTGGATGGTGTTGACACTAGTCCTAATGTGATACGGCGTGTTCGCAACGCTCTTCATCAAAAGCACTCCATAGCAACAAGGACATTGCTATCTGGAGCGGGAGGAGTGTAACGCATCACCTACCTACCCCGATAGTTGCACTAACCATAGCTTTCTGAAGCGCTACATACGTAAGGTAGTGACTTACGGGATGAAAGTTTTGGAGGGGATGAAGGGTGATTGATCCACAATTGTTGTCAACCACCCACTAAAAGACAAACAAGGCTGGGAATTAACCCAACCTCCACATTGGTTGGAATTCCAACACAAAACAGTTGAACATTGTTGTTACAAGTTACAACAAGTAATCAAACAAAGATTATCACAATTGTGTTGCTCTCATTGGTTGCAAATCCAACCACTATACCATATAGGCAAATTCACCTCTAAGAGCTCCTTGCCCTTATTGCCATGGAGGAGTTGGAGCTCCCCAAGGAGTATTGTGGAGGGGGTTTGGAGCTTCAAGCTCATTCTCTCTTTCCCAACTCCAATGCACCAAATCGGAATTGGGATATTTTCTTGCTAAGTATAAGATTTCTTCCTCACATGTGCTCTATGCCCCAGCAGCTCTCTTGATGAAGCTACTCTAACACTCTCAATATCTCACTTACCAAATCTTCAAGACTCAAGGCTAGCTCATCTTGTGTATGTGTGTTCTTGGCGTTCTATAAGCCTATTATGGACCTTTTTATGGGCATTGACTTATAATCCTGAGTATTTGATGATTCAAGGGCATTTCTCATAAGTCCGTATTACATTTGGTATTTAGAGCATTTGTTATCCTTGGCCCTATGTGGCAACTATATACATATTTTTTTTAAGGATTCTCTTGATCGTAGATCTAGAATAGTCTCAAGCTCTTTAAGAGAAGAGTTGAGAAACTCTCAAGACTGAACATTGTCAGAACACCCACTTTTCTGGTCAAGCCACCCTCACTCGTCGTCAAGCCCAATGGGCTGAACCCCTTAGCAGTTTCATCTACGATATTCAATATCGGGCAGGTTCGACGAACAAACATGTTGTCGTGATATAAATATTCATATGTATCTATAATTGCTTGTAGTTGTAGTTATAGTTTATTGTTGCGCTTATTGTTGGTGGTGCAATATTTGTTGGCTTGCTCACTTCTATATCTTGTAACCTTTTCATTATTGAAAATATCTTTGAAACTTACTCTACTATTTCAACACATGTCTGACCCGCCGACAGGGGCAGCCAACAAGCTTGAGAACATCAACTATGCTGCCGTCTTTGCAGCTCACTTTGACATCTCTTAGAAACTAGGCATGAAATCGATGCAAGTGTCGAGTGAGTTTTGGTACAAGGAGAAAACCCTAAGGGGTTGTACCCCACTACAGCCTACCCACAAATATAACATATACATATGTTTGACACACCCCCATAGGCAAAGTGGGGGAGAGCAAGAGGTCACAAGACCAGTCAAGAAAAACAAAGCAAGCTCAGGGTGGATCACAACGTCACCACACACACTGAGCACAAGCAAAGGGCCACAAGGCCAGTCCACAAGCAGAGGTATAAATACAACAAGAACAATACAGTGATCACCACATAGCAAAAGCAAGCATGCATGTATATATATATATCACAGTACAAGCAGAGTCTATAGCAAGTGTGGAAACGTAGGCACAAGGCCCAACAAAGTACAAAAGCGCTGATGATCACTAGACGGAAGTGCCTTGGTGAATATATCAGCAGTGTTGGCCTGAGTGGCCACGTGAGCAAGGCGAAGCTGACCCCGCTGCTACAACTCTCGAGCCAGGAAGTAACGCATAGCGATGTGCTTCGTTCTGTGCTCCAGTATGTGCTCCTCACACAAGGCGATGGCGGCCTTGTTGTCGACGTACAGAACTGGAGGAGAACGAGGCCTCTCTCCCAAGTCGGTCAGCAGGTAGGTGAGCCAGCGTAACTCCTGAGCAGCCATGGCTGTGGCATAGATCTCAGCCTCACAACTGGAGCTGAGAACAGAAGACGAGCGGGTAGAACGCCAAGAAACAGAACCGGAGCCAAGGCTGAAAGTGTAACCCTGTGACGACCGCTGTGTAGCCTGGTCGTCAACCCAAGAGGCGTCTGAGTGCCCAGTGAGGACCACCTCACTCCGCCCTCCAAGCACAAGCCCCATGCCCGATGTACTGCACAAGTAACGCAGTACCCTCTTTGCAGCATCCATGTGCACCTTTCGGTGCCGACCAGGAGCCACGTAGCGGGCCAGAAGGCCAAGAGGGTACGCAAGGTCAGGACGAGTGCAAGTCATCAGGTACATGAGGCAGCCCACTAGCTCTGGGTAAGGACCACTCGGCTCTACGGACTCGTCCGAAGGTGGAGCTGAGAGCGAGTGACCTATAGCCAGAGGAGTGGACTGTGGCGAGGACCAGGTGAAGCCGAAGCGCTGAAGGACCTGCTGCACCATGTGCGACTGAGTCAGTGTGATGGTGCGGCGTGCTCGGTCCCGGGTGATCTGCAAGCCAAGGTAGCTGCGCAGCTCACCTAGGTCTGTGCACGTGTGTCTCTTCTGCAGCTCCGACTTCACCAAGGCGAGAGCCTCAGTGTCAGCAGTAGCAAAGACCAAGTCGTCGACGTACACGAGGATGTAGAACGGCGGCAGTGAAGTGTCGGTGCGCAGAAACAGAGACGGGTCAGCTGTCGAAGGCGCAAACCCAAGAGCTGCAAGTGTAGTCCTCAGTGTGTCGTGCCACTCACGAGGTGCCTGGCGGAGACCGTAGACTGGCCGCCGGAGGCTCCACTGGGTACCAGGAGGGAACGACCTTGTGAAGCCAGGTGGGCGCCGCAGCCAAATCTAATCGTGCAGGCTGCCCTGTAAGAAAGTTGTGCTGAAGTCCAGAGAGTGAAGCTCGTAGTCACGCTGAGCGGCAACGTGCAGCAGCACCCGAAGAGTGGTCATCTTCGGGGTAGGGGAGAAGGTCTGGAAGAAGTCAACTCCCTGTCGCTGACTGAAGCCTCGAGCAACGTAACGTGCCTTGAAGACAGGCGGAGAACCCGGCGGCCGCTTCACCCTAAAAATCCACATGCCATCGACGATGTTCGCCCCAGGAGGGGGAAACTCGTCGACGTAAGTGCTTGTGGACTTCCAGGATGCCATCTCTGCGTCCATGGCCGTCTGCCACTGAGAGGAGTAGGGACCCGCGATCGCCTCAGCGTAAGAGCGCGGGGTCGGGATGTTTGGTGCATCCGGGTCTCCCTCAGGGGCAAGCAGCATGGCCACGAGATGAGGCGCAGTGGCCGCAAGACACTCAAGGTCCTCCTGTCTGTGGGAGGTTGTCCTCCTGCAGAAAGACCTTACCCTCACCGTCGAAGGGGAGCTGCAGAAAGAACCTGGCGGTGGCTGAGACGACGGAGACGGTGGCGCGAAGAACTGGCGCGGCTGTGCAATGCCACCAGTACCAGCAGCTCCAGCACCTCCAGCAGCTCCAGAACCCCCAGCGCCAGCTCCTCCAGGACCAGCTCCACCAGCAGCAGCACCCCCAAAACCGGCACCTCCAGTCCCAGGGTCTCCAGCCTCAGTGTCTCCAGCAGCAACACCCACAAGCACAGCGCCTCCAGCCCCAGCAGCTCCAGTACCTCCAGTACGAGCGCCTCTGGGACCAGCAATGTCAACAGAGGCACCGCCAGCGGCAGAACTCCGAGCTCCAGTAGCGCGACCCTGACGGCGACCGTACCAGTCGTGCAGCTGCTGTGAGGTGAGAGGCACACGCGGACGAAGGCGGCTACTCCAAGGAGACCGCGCACCAGCAGTCTCAACACCCTCAAGCGTCTCACCCCCAAACTCAGCACCCGCAGGCTCAGCACCCCCAGACGCAGCACCCCCAGGCGGAGTACCTCTAGTCTCCTCACGCGTAGGCGCAGCACCCCCAGGCTCAGCACCCTCAGGCTCCTCACGCTCAGGCTCAGCACCCCCAGACTCCGCACCCCCAGGCTCAGCACCCCCAGGCTCCTCACGCTCAGGCTCCGCACCCCGAGGCTAAGCACCCACAAGCTCCGCACCCCCAGGCTCCGCATCTCCAGAGACAGCACCACCCCCAGCAGGACCGGAGTCACCAGTGACCTCAACAGACGCAGGTACAGGAGGGTCTACTTGAGAAACACCTGAAGGAGCAGGACCTGGAGCAGGAAGGGGGTCTACCTGGGGAGCACCTGGAGCAAGGAAGAGCGGCGGGGGGGTGCGAGGGGAAGTACGGTAGGGAAAGAGACGGTAAAAGGGAACCGACTTGTCAAAGGTGACGTCCTGAGACGCAAAGACACGGCGCGAGGCGGGGTCGTAAAACTGCCAGCCAGGCGCGTCAGAGGGAAAACCAAGGAAGACGCAAGGAATGGCGCGAGCGGAGAGCTTGTCCGCGGTGGTATCGCGGACAAAGGCACGAGCACCCCAGACCCGGAAACGCGACGCATCGCCAACCTCCCCCGTCCACAGCAGTGTGGGCGAGGTCTCCGGCAAGGAGACACGGGGCCAGAGGTTGAGCTGATGCGCAGCGTACCGGACCGCAAACGGCCACAGAAAATGGGGGGCAGCCGCATGGATCATAGAGGTACGAGCGACCTCCATGACTAAGCCAATGCGGCGCTCAGCAACCCCATTCTGCTGCGGAGAGGCCGGAAGCGTGAACGTCTGGCGGATGCCGTGCTCCGCACAGAAGGCTGCCAAGAGGTCGGAGGAGAACTCACCACCTCTGTCAAAGTGCAGACGCAGGACAGTAAAGTCCAACTGGAAACGCTCGCGGAGCTGGAGACGAACAGCACGGATCCAGGGGATCAGAACATCAGGGACCTGACCCTTGCTGCGCAAGGGGAAGACCGTGGTGTAGCGTGTGTAGTCGTGGATAACCAGCAGGAAGTACCGCTCGCGGCCCTGCCCCTGGACGCGGGCGGGGCCCCACACGTCCAGGTGGAGAGTCTGCAGTGGAGCCTCTATGGGAGGGAACGAGGAGGAGTGAGGAGCGGTGCGCTGCCGCCCCTCGACGCAAGGAATGCAGGGCGGCGCAGGCAAGGGAGGGAGGGCAGGCAGAGTCATGTGAAGACCAGAGACCAGGGAGCGAGAGTGCATGCTACGAAGGCGAGGCAGGGAGGGGTGACCAAGGCGGTGGTGCCACAGGAGAGTGTCGTGCGACAGGCGGCGACACTCACACTGGGTAGCTACCTGAGCAGACGCGTACAACTGTGGAGACAAAGGGGTGTAGCGTGAAACAGTGGTGAGGGTGTACAGACTGGACCCCGGCTCACGAGTGAACGTGGCCAGGTGGCGGCCAGTCCGAGAGCAAGTGCAGATCGCCACACGCTGCCCTCCAGGAGTCCAGGTGTCAACCCAGTGATCCTGAAGGACGGCGTTGCTCACCAGGTTCGTAGAGAACGAGGGGATGTGGAGACCTGACAGCTCACCAGACGGGACCGCCGGGCACGGAAGCACAGTCGTGGCTCGTGCAAGCACTGGGCCCCAAGAGGGGTCAGCCATTGTGACAGGGACAGGTGCAGGGAGGGGGGTGACGGTGGTACTGTCGCGAAAGAAACAGCGAGAAGCACCAGAGTCAAGTGTAAACGTGTGCAAGGCCTGAGCTGACGCAGTACCAGAGAGGGCAGACTCACTAGCACCTAGGGCTGCAGTCTGATTCCTGGGTCAGGCGGGACACACAAGTAGCAGTCACCCTCAACAGTCAATGCATACATGGCAGCAAGGATTGCATCATAGTCAAGATCATAGATAGGTACATCACGCCTAAGCAGATCTGCCCAGTTGGGGAACTCAGTGGCATCAGGAAACTTGGCGCGCCAGGCGTCGCTGAGCCGAGCAAAGCAGCGGTACTCAGTGTGAAAGCCGTTGCATGTGCGACCCTTGCGGGGGCCAGTGAGAATGATATAGGGGCAGTGACCAGGACCCCCAGACGCCCCACGCCTGGCATACCAGTCATGGAGCTGCTAAGAAGAGGGGGTCTGGTGCTGCTGCTACTGCTGCTGCTGCTGCTGCTGCTGCTGCTGCTGCTGCTGCTGCTGCTGGCCCCCACTGGAGCTCCCCTTCTGGCCGGTCCCACCCCCGCCCCCACCTCCACCGCCACCACCACTGCCTCCTCCCCCACTACTGCCACTGCCACCTCCACCACTCCAGGTCCCACCGCCGCCCCACCCACCGCCTCCACCCCCACGGCCACCCCCACCACCTCCACCACCCCCGCCGCCTCCACCACCGCTCCCTTCGCCGCCACCTCCACCACCCCTGCCACCCTTGCCGCCCCTGCCACCGCCGCGCTTCCCACTAGGAGCGGAAGCCGCTGCGACCTTCTCAGCACCGAGGAGGTCGACTGCAGCAGCAGCTGAGGCGTAGGAGGGGGCAAGAGGGGAGGGGGAGCACCCCTCAAAGAGAGGAGTGCGAGGTGTGCCACGGGCAGCACCTACAGCGAGGATGCTTTTCTCTGCTGCTAGGAGCTGCTGCTCGAAGTCGGCTAGAGTGATAGTGGTAGGGTCCTTGGCGAGGAAATGGTCCCTGACCGAGCTAAGAGTGTCAGGGAGGCGGGTGACGAGGATGTAGAGGGTAAAGTATAGCGGGGGGGGGGTTCGTGGCAAGGAACTTGTCGGTAAGAGCAGCACGAAAGCGGGCTTTACTAGCGCGGAGGTGAGAGATGAGGTCCTCAGCGGTGGTAAACGAGGACAGGTCGGGGAACAGGTAGGGCAGGATGAGGCGTCCTACGGCTGCAGTGGCTGGGGAGGAATAGCTCGCAACTACAGCGTCATACAACGCCTTAGCAGTCTTGTGCTGGCTAAAATGCGCGCGCTCAGTGATCGGCAGGTGGTTGCGAATAGCGAGGCGCGCAGCAGCATCGCGAGTCTGCCACTGTGAGCGGTCAAGAGCAGGAGCACTGTCAGCAGGAGCAGCGGCAGTGCCAGAAGCGTGATCGAACAGGGAAACGCCGTCTTTGGCATTCGTCATAAGAAACAGCTGCAGTTTGTCAAGCCAAGTGGCAAACTCTATCGGGCGACCGTCAGGCTCAAATACGAGAACATTCAGTGTCGCCATTAGAGTCGCGCAGGCAAAAGCAGCAGGCCAAGGCAGGCAGGCGCAAGGCAGGCAGGTGCACTTCAGGCAGGCAGGCGCAAGGCAGGCAGGCGCACTTCAAGCAAGGTGTAAGGCAGGCAGGCGCACTTCAGGCAGGCAGGCGCAAGGCAGGCAGGCGCACTTCAGGCAGGCAGGCGCCCTTCAGGCAGGCAGGCGCAAGGCAGGCAGGTGTACTTCAGGCAGGCAGGCGCAAGGCAGGCAGGTGCACTTCAGGCAGGCAGGCGCAAGGCAGGCAGGCGCACTTCAGGCAGACAGTTGAAGGCAGGCAGGCGCACTTCAGACAAGGTGTAAGACAGGCAGGCGCAAGGTGAGCAGCGTGCGGCTAGAGCGGACGCGCGGCACACGGGCGGCGAGGTGCGCAGGGCAAGGCGGCTGCGCACTAGTAGGGCAGGGCGCAGCGGCGACGGGTGGCGCACGGGCAGGGCACACAGCTGCGGGCTGCGCGGGGCTGTGGGCTGCGCGCGGCAGCTGCGGGCTGCGCGCGGCTGCAGGCTGCGCGCGGCTACGGGCTGCGCGCGGCTGCAGGCTGCATGCGACGGCGGGCTGGGCACGGCTGCGGGCTTAGCGCGAGGCAGCAGCGGGCGTGTGGGCAGCTGAGCGCGGCGTGCGAGGCTGCAACGGGCTGCACACGGGCTGCAGCAGCGGGGCGCGCTAAAAAAAAATGATGCGCGCGTGTAGTTGAGGCGCGCGCGGGCAGCAGGCAAGGCAGCCAGGCAGGCAAGGCTGTAGGTGAGGTAACGTGGTAACCGGTGGGCCCGAATTCTAGGTCCTAAGGACCTAATGCTCTAGATACCATCTTAGAAACTAGGCATGAAATCGATGCAAGTGTCGAGTGAGTTTTGGTACAAGGAGAAAACCCTAAGGGGTTGTACCCCACATTATCTACCCCACTACAGCCTACCCACAAATATAACATATACATATGATTGACAGCATCCTCGTCGTTCGGCTCGAGTGAGTGAGATTACCTTCTTTAGTTTTCTAAAACAAATCCGCACAGGCTATTAGGTTGATTCATGGTTCCATAACCCACAAAATAAGAAGGGTCTTTTATGGGAGCATGAGCTCTGGTGTCATGGAAAAGAAATAGTTGTACTATATGTGGGGAACCTACAGAATGACATCTTACAGAAAATGCATGCTAGTAAATATGGTGGACATTTCGGAGTTAAGATAACTCGATGGGCATTGTGTGACATATACTGGTGGCCAAGGTTGGGCAATGAAGTCCAGCTTGTAGCACACTACGTCACGTGTGCACATAACAAACAGAGCACACAAAAACCCGGTGGTTCGCTTCAGCCACTCGAAATGCCTTATGAAACTTGGGAGAGTGAATCAATGAATTTCATCTCTGATCTCCCTAAAACACGAGATGGTCATACAACAGTCATTGTTTTTGTAGGTAGATCGTTTGACCAAGATGGTGCACTTCGTGCCTACAACCACTGACGTATCAGCGGAAGATACGGCTAGATTGTTTGTTGCACATGCTTTCCGTTTATATGGTTTGCCCCGTGTGCTAGTGTCTGGCCAAGACCCTCGTTTCACAAGCCGGTTCTGGCAGTAGGTCATTCAGACACTAGAGACGAAACTGAAAATGTCGTTTGCATTCCACCCTCAAACGGATGGGCTGACCGAAAGCACAAATTGCACTATTGAACAAATGCTTTGTTCGGTTATGGGCCCAACCCAAGATGATTGGGATGAGTTGTTTCCAGTCGTGCAGTTTGCTGTAAACAACTCGGTGCAAGAGAGCACGAGCACCCATAAAAAAACCATTCATCTTAAACTGTGGTCGGCACCCATAAAAAAACCATTCAACACCTCCTACGCAAAGTGTCAGTGGCTTGAAAATTTCAGTCGCTAAGGGCTTTGTTGGCAAGCAGCAAGAAGCGTTTAAGTCTGCCTGTGGTTTGTTTCAACATGCCCAACAACGCCAAAAATCTTATGCCAACATAAAATGCAGAGACGTCTTTTTTCAAGAGGGAGACAAAGTTTTGTTGAGTACGAAAAATATTCGACTCAAACTACCTGGGGCGCGAAAGTTGTTTCATCGTTGAATTGGGCCACTCGAGGTCTTCAAGCGGGTTAGGGCTGTGGTGTATAAGCTTAAGCTACCTGATACTTTGCAGATTCACAATGTCTTTCACGTGTCTCTGTTGAACAAGTATGTTGCTGAAGGCACATACTTACCACCACCAACCACCGTCCTAGGTGAGGAAGTCGAGCATGTGCTTATGCACCATGATCGACTACGCGGCAGTAAAACAAAACATGACTTCCCCATCAAGTGCAAAGGCTACGGGCCTGAACACAATTCTTGGGAGCTAGAAAAACATATGACTGAAACAATAGTTCAAGCTTATGATTTGGATGGGACCTTCCCAGATGCTCTACGAGCTCCTTCAAGAAATTGTCGATGATGCCCAGCTTTGGGACTGCAATTTCGGTGTCTCTAGCAGCCAAGGCCTACCTTTGTAGAGGAGAGTTAAGGATTGTTAAGAAATGCCTGTCAGTCAAAGTGATAAAGTATCACACATCAATCAACACATACTATGAACACACTCACCGTTGTGCGATGCAATGGCTGGAGAAAAGGTGCAGAATTTGAAGACGCAACCGTGCCACCAACCCGTTCAAAGAACCAACCATCATCCTCGCCCCATCCGTGCTAATCTCGGCAACTCTGCTCAAGTCGATGCAAAGGGTCTCAAGGTGGGACAGCAAGAGAGAAAGAAAAGATGCAGCATTGCATTGCTCCACCATCAGAAGCCCGATAAACTCACTAACCACACATGAGTTACGGTGTGGCAAACACAATCAGTACTCTCATCACATGTACGCCCGATAAACGGACTCGATTGCAACCCATCATCCTGCCAAGCACAAAGATACGTAGCTGTACTGGCGACTAGTTTTTGAAAGCCATATCCGCAAGGATCAGGAGACGAACACGCAAGTAAGGAAATGCCCAACAACATACGATGGGCCAAAGAATGAACAAGGTAAAGCTCATGTCATGTAGTAAGCACCATAGCCGTTCTTGGGAAACCGTGGTGTTTGCCGTCGTGCACGGTGCCGAACGAGATCTACCCATATCTCAATTGGTGCGTCAAAATTCCAAATGAAAGAAGCGTCTCCAATAGTTCGATGATTCATTTGCGTTGAATGTCTCTAGTATTGGGGCAGTCGGTGATGCGCATCTGGTTCTTTTTGTAACGAGAGCCTCTTAACTTAACCGTGGCGGTAGGGCCAATGCGAGCTGCTCCAGGTATGACGGCGTTTTTGTTACAAGTACTAACACGGGAAGGCATGACAGCGTAATTTGTTGAAGTATGAAGGGAATCATGCTTAGCATTCCCAAAGGTGCAGCAATACCGCGCCTGCCATTATTGAAGCAGCGCTTGCAGTAATGTCGGATCAGCCCGTATCAAGGGCAGGAAGGTCAACAGTCGCAAGAGTCAACTACCGCGACTGTTGACCATCTGGACCGACGGTTGACTCACCATCGAGGAATAGCAACAGGCGGAACCGTACGCACGGTTACACGCAGCGACTCGGTAACAAGAAGAAGAGCAATAATCAGAGTCACTGTAGAATTGCCTATGAAACAGTTAAAATAAGGGAATGTACCCCTTAGAGTACATGGCTAGATAGGACTATTTATTTGCTTGTACTCTATCCTTTGATTAACTTTGTCATCTACATTCAATATGATCAGAGTTCTTACAAAAGACTTCCGCTAACAACCTCTTCTAAGGCACTTCCTATCCTATCCAAGATCCTCACTCTAACATGGTCTGAGAGCCACTTTGGATTATAGGATCTGCCAAAAAGTCTCTCGACAATACAACTTTTAATATAACTTACCATTACATCAAGGGCTATCAACATGCCAGGCGCAGGCTGCAGAGAGGCTGGATAAAATCCAGTACCACCTCCCACCAATGTCGCCTCTGGAACGACAACGGTGGATACAGCTCTACTCGAGCAATTAATCTCCTGCATCAGCGCTCTGGAAACCCATCAGCCAATGAGCATCGAAGGCTCAAGCTACGCCTGAAGACCTCCAGATCCTCAAGGAGCCCACTCCGAGCGATCCTTCACCTTCGACAATCGCGGAGCTCAAGGTCCTGCACAAGGACAACAACAACATTACGAGCCAATGGCGTCAGTGCAGAGCAAGTTTCTCTCAACATCGAAACTCAGAACCATCCTACCCTTTGACGGGAAGGATTTCTACACCTGGAGTTTTGAATTCGAACTCCTTGCTCAAGGCGCTCAAATCTGGATGTACTACGACGGGTCTTACCCATTCCCAGCCAACGGCTCACCTCAGGAGAAAACTCAATACTACAACGAGTCACTGTTGGCCTTCACTGTCCTGATTCGGAACCTGACGCCCGAAGAACAGTTGAGCATCACCCGTTCAAGAACGAGTGGGCACCAGCACATCAAGCCTGGGAGCACCTGCGCACCCGCCACATGGCAACAGACTCGGTGGCACTTAGTCGCCTCCTCAACCAGCTCAATGATGTCAAGATGTTACCCGGCGAGAAGGCCGGACCATACATCAACCGCTGCAGAAATCAGAGGGACAAATTCAAGAAAAGTGGCGGAAACTTCCCTGACGATATGTTCATCACCATCATCCTCGCTGGTCTGAGTCCTGAATGGCGCCACTGCAAATCGCTTCTCCGCACGCAAGGAACCCAGAGCGAAACTTCCCTCTTCGCGTCTCTTCTCGCGGAACAGCAGGATATCGACCTCTATAACAAGAGAGGCAACAAGGAGAAGATAGCATTTTACACGCAAGCGCCACCAGACAAGAAGTGACTCTTCTGCAAATACTGCAAGAAGACTGGACACACGATTAAAGAATGCTGGAAGCTGAACGGCAACAACAACTGGAAGAGTGCTGCAACTCAACAGCAAGGGGGAGCTCCAGCACGCAACTAGACAATGTCACCGCTAGTCGTCGCAAGCACGTCTCAAGCTCCGGCACGCATCTCTGCGAACACCAACGACAAGGGCAAAAGCAAGGTGTTAACTTGCATGGTGCGTCACGGACCGCCTCGCCCCAACCGACACTACCGCTTCTTCCGCAGCTGGGAAGACATGTTCGCAGATCCACCGCAGGAGTGACCCGAAGGATCAGTTGAAGATGAGGAAGAAAACGATCCAACATACGACGGGCTGACAGTTGGACGAATTGAGTATGATTGGGAAATGCCGTTGTGGATCCAAGAGTCGCCACCTGCACGCATAGCATACGACGACGAAGGGTGTTATTACGATTACGAAAACGAGCACGACATGGAGCATCATATCACTCCAAAACTCGCAAAACTTGCCAAGGCGAAGAAAGAAGTAAACACGTGGTACCTGGACAGCTGCTGTGGCCAACACATGGTGTCGTCAGACATCTTCATCCTCAACAGTGAACAACTCTTCAACGAAGTGGAGATCACCGTCGCCAACAGTCAAACCATCTATGCCAGAAGCCGCGGACAGGTCCAATTGGAGTCACACGACACCGGCTACTGCATCCACATCAGCGACGTCCTCGTCGTGCCTGAGCTCCGGTACAATCTCTTGTCCCTCTACCAGCTGATGAAGTGTGGAGTCGGCCTGCAAACAACCGAAGACGAGATGCACCTAATATACAATGGAATCTTCATCGGGAAAGCGGCGAGTGTGGAAGGAGTATTCGTGCTCGATTTCGAGTCACCCAAAACCTTTGGCGACAACGAGCACATCCTCGTCCTTGATCCGCCAGGCCATCCGTCACCACCAAGGTGGAGCCACCCAAAAGAAACCGACTATCAGCGACCCAGTCTCGACGGCACCTTCCGCGCTCTTGCCGTGCCCGCCGCCTGAACCACGAATCCTGCTGACACGGGACCACAAGCGGTGGAAGAAGGTGAAGAAGCCACGTCAGAAACGACAGTAGTAGCAACCGAAACAACAAACATGGAAACTACACAGCCACCCTGGCCCACCGTTCCACAACCCACCGGCTGGAAGACCACCAAGGGCTGGGACGCCGTGGACGTACGTTGGGTCACAGAAAACACCGCGCTGGGAGAAGCCGTTGCAGCTGAAACTGGATGGGCAAGCGTCGCCAGAGAATCTGCAGTAGAAGAAGCACGCACAGGAGAAGTACCAAAAGTCACTGAGGAAGCACCAAAAGCAGAGGAAGAAGAGTCATTGACTGAGTACGGCCCTCACCTCATCCCCATTACAACGGACGGCAGGGACTATCTCCGCATCGAGACAAGGGGAGCGATCGGCGACACCGACTTCGACGAAGTCACGCAACCAGAAGATCATCACCCGTGAATCTCGTCACCGCCTCCCGAACGGCCACCAGAGCTTCCAGTGACAATCGACACTATTACCATCGGCGATATCAGCGGAACGTACAACGGCGCAACACTTCGAGCAGCGGCAGTTCAAGTCGCCGTACCTGACGAACCTGCGGAACAAGCTGGGAAGGAAACCGCAGAAGCAATATCAGCACAAGAAAAGGAGCTCTACGCGCGCACCAAAGGATATCGCACCGACGGCGATATCTGGCATCAACGCTTCGGAAATCCATCAATTGAAGTACTCAACAACTGCATCAACGCAAATGTCTTCGCGGCAGACGCACTATTTCTGCCGCATGGAAAACTACTCAAGCCTCGAACCGACTTACCTAATTGCACCGTCTGCCCGACAGCAGCGCTACGTCACACGCCCTTCGCAGAGAAGATCCCTGGAGCTGAACGTTATAAACCACTGGAGAAAGTCTATAGTGACTTCCTGGTGCTCACAGCGAAGGGAGTTGGAGGGGAGCAGTACACACTCACCTTCATCGACGCCGGCACTCGCTTCGTATGGGCTGTCAACATCAGCAATCTCTATCTCGCCTTCCAGTGTTTCGAAGTTTGGGTGCACATGGCGGAAACTCGGAGCAACGGGGAGAACCTAAAGGCATTTTAGACAAACGGAGCTTTAGAGTACCAGACAGAGGAGTTCAAAACCCTCTGTAGACAGAAGGGCATCAAGAGGATGATTTCGCTTCCCTACACTCACGAACAACAAGGATTGGCCGAGCGGACCAATAGGAGCCTCGCGACAAAGATGCGAGCTCTCATGAAGCAGTCAGCTGTGCCAACCAAATACTGGCACTTCGCAATGGCGCATGCAGTTCGGCTGCACAATATGCTTTCCTCGAAGGCACTGCCCAACAACAGCTCGCCCTTCAAGGAGTGGACCGGAAAACACCCCGACACGCGCATGCTGCGAGTCTTTGGGTGTATGGTACAGTACCGACCTCACACTACCCAGACCGAAAAATTTGAAGACCATGCCCGCTGGGGCATCCACCTCGGAGTCGAATCTGAATACCACGCCTGGACGATTCTAGACTTCGCCACCCACCAGCTCACGCGTTCACGTGACTGCATCTTCTACGAAAGACTGACCCTGCCACTGTACCGGCAGCACCGCACTGCTCAAAACGCACCAGACAACATCTTTTAGGGACAACACAGCTTCGCCAATGACAAGGACGACGTCGACGTGGCAGGCGAACAATCAGAAACCGAGGATAAGGCACCTTTTGTACCCGTTACAGAGCAGTTCAGGACACCCACATTCCTTCCAACCAACACTGATCCACATGAAGCAGTGCAGACTTAACACGATTACGCTAGTGCAGAAATGCACTCACCCATAGACGAAGACCCATCTCGCAATTCTTCTCACGACACCGTTCGCAACATCCCTGGCGACGACGACGATGACGTGGTCGAAGTAACCAATGCAGCTGAATCCAACCTTACAGGTCTTCACATCCTTGGACTCGCCGTCGCCGTACGGGGTAACCAACAGCTGGTCGAACCCACCACCGTTCGTCAGGCCCTCAGCGGGCCCGATGCCGAGAAGTGGAGAGCTGCCGTGGCCGCAGAAGTCGCTGCCCTCCAGCGGCGTGGAACCTGGAAACTGGTACCACGATGACACGCAAAGGGGAGAAAAATTCTCACAGGAAAATGGGTTTTCACGATCAAGACCCTTGCGGACGGAAATGTCGACAAGTACAAGGCGCGTTGGGTCGTCCGCGGATTCGAGCAAACTCAGTTCGTGGACTACAATTAGACATTTGCACCTCTCGGCCGCCACACTTCTATGCGAATTCTCCTCTGCATCGCCGCCAGAAAGCAGCGCCTTCTGCGCAAGATCGACGTCTCCAATGCCTTCCTCTATGCGATCGTCGATGGCATCATTTACGTCGAGCAGCCGCACGCCTTCGAGGAAGACGACGACGCCATCTGCCTCCTCCAGAAGTCCCTGTACGGCATCAAGCAGGCACCACGCCTATGGCAGCAGTACCTCCACACCATCCTCATCGAACTCGGCTTCCAGCAGCTCCCTCACGACCCGGGGATGTACCGTCTAGAATCTCCCAACAGCTTCATTCTTCTTGTTGCCTATGTGGACGACCTCCTCTACACCGGGAACAACGCGGAGCTGCTCGACCGCTTCGAACGCAAAATTTAGGAGAAGCTGGAAGTGACCATTGATCACGAGGTCACTCAATTCCTTGGTCTCAACGTCACCCAGAGTGCCGACTCCATCTCTCCGCCGCGAAATACGCCGAAAACCTCTCTAAGAAATTCAGCATCGCTCCCATCGGCATCACTACCCCGTTCTGCACTCCTCCACCTAATCACGTGCCCGACACCACCCCGCTCTCCCCGACCGACCATCGCCTCTACCAGCAGCAACTCGGTTGCCTTCTGTTCGCCACCGTCACATGCCGCCCTGATCTTTCCTACATCGCCAGCCAGCTCGCCCAGTACCTGCGCCGACCTGAAGGGGAGCACATGGCAGACCTACGACGCGCCCTATATTATTTCATCTCCACGCCCGACGTCGGCCTCACCTACAAGGCAAACTTGTCGGCTAATCTATAGCTTACCGGCTATGTAGACGCCGACCACGCTGGGGATGCAGACAACAGGATGTCCCGCACAGGATTCATCTTCAAACTTGAGCCTGCAGGAACCATCTCCTGGAACTCACAGAAGCAGGAGCTCATCGCCCTTTCGTCAGCAGAAGCAAAATTCATCGCAACAAGTGCAGCAGTTCGCGAAGGACTCTACCTCACGGAGCTCCTACAGGAAACAAAAATGGCGATGAACAGCTTCTTCAAGTTACTCTGCGACAATCAGATTGCGATAAAAATCGCAAACAAGCCGGGCTTCGTCAACCACACGAAACACATCGCCCTGCGTTACTTCTTCGTGAAGGACGAAATCGACAAAGGGAAGGTCCAGCTCACCTACTGTCCAACAGGCGAAATGGCAGCCGACTTCCTGACAAAGAAGCTGCTACGTCAGAAGTTCCAGTACTGCTCGAACTTGTGCGGAGTCGCTCGAAGGAGCCACGTGGCGCACCTCCAGGAATGAAGGGGAGTGTTGAAGTATGAAGGGAATCATACTTAGCATTCCCAAAGGTGCAGCAATACCGCGTCTGTCATTATCGGAGAAGCGCTGGCAGTCATGTCGGATCAGCCCGTATCAAGGGCAGGAAGGTCAACAGTCGCAAGAGTCAACTGTCGCGACTGTTGACCATCTGGACCGACGGTTGACTCACCATCGAGAAATAGCAACAGGCGTAACCGTACGCACGGTTACACGCAGCGACTCGGTAACAAGAAGAAGAGTAATAGTCAGAGTCACTAAAGAATCGCCTGTAAAACAGTCAAAATAAAGGAATGTACCCCTTAGAGTACATGGCTAGATAGAACTATTTATTTGCTTGTATTCTATCATTTAATTAACTTTCTCATCTACATTCACTATGATCAGAGTTCTTACCAAAGATTTTTGCTACCAACCTCTTCTAAGGCACTTCCTATCCTATCCAAGATCCTCACTCTAACATAATTTCCAGATGATCTAGCAGCAGGTGAAACAGTCAGTAAAGCCGGCACGGCGGAGGAAAGGTTGCAAGAAGTCCAGACCTGTTAGACCACGTGGTCAGCTAGAAACGCAATGGTTGGCCGATACTACAGGTGCTTCAGCCTTGTTTTCATTGGCCATGACTCCTATTGAATGAGTCAGCCGAGATAAGCCACTGATGCTACATCAACTTGTTGGAGGAAAAAAATGGATGGAAAGGCAAGGCAGATCTTCACTGAAACTGAAACTTTTAGTGCCACATGTCAGAATCGAAAGTGTTGGTTTCATAAATGCAGGTTGGGGTACATATAACAAACCCTAACATTTGTACCCCCTAAGACAAACCTCACTACAGGCTACAACATTTGACACACCCCCATAGCCTAAGTGAGGGGTGTCAAGCAAAACCAAAAGTGTACGGTCACAAGACCAGTCACAAAGAAACAAAGCTCAGGGTGGATCACAACGTCACCACACACTCTGAGCACAAGCAACAGAGGCCACAAGGCCAGTCCAAGAGTTCACAGAGGTATATAGCAAGTGTACAAGCAAAGCAAACAGTAAACTCAAGCCTACGCAAGACGAGAACCAGTGTCAACAAGGCCTAACTGCACACAACACCTCTGGTGGTCACAAGGCGGAAGCGCCTTGGTGAAGATGTCTGCAGTGTTGGCCTCGGACTCCACAAACTCAAAGCGAGCCTGTCCACGTCTCTGCAACTCTCGCAGAAGAAAGTACCTGACGTTAATGTGCTTCACTCTGCTCTCCAGTCGCGGCTCTCGACAGAGGAGAATCGACGCCTTGTTGTCAGTGAACAAGGTCGGTGCAGAGCTCGGCCGCTCACCAAGGTCGGCGAGCAAGAAGGTCAACCAACGCAGCTCCTGTGCCGCCATGGCACCAGCGTAGATCTCAACCTCAGCGGTAGAGGTCGAGACCAAGGAGGAACGCGTGGACCTCCAAGAAACAGCTCCAGAACCCAGGCTGAAGCAGTACCCCTGAGTAGACCTGTGAGTCTCAGCGTCGTCAGCGTAAGAAGAGTCACAGTGACCAGTAAGTACGACAGACTGCTGTCCTCCAAGAACTAGCCCCACGCCTGATGTCGTCGCTAGGTACTTCGCCACCCTCACAGCAGCGGTCCAGTGAACAGGACGGTGTCTCCCTGGCGCAACAAAGCGAGCAAGGATGCTGAGAGGGAAGGCGAGGTCCGGGCGAGTACAGGTCATCAGGTACATGAGGCAGCCCACCAGCTCTGCGTAGGGACCACTAGGCTCAAACGGCTCGTCAGGAAAGGGTCCAGTGAGTCTGTGGTCAACAGCAAGAGGTGTGCGCTGTACTGTGGAGTGCTGAAGCCCGAACCGCTGAAGGACCTGCTGCACCATGTGTGACTGTGAGTGTGTAATGGTGCGTGCGGCTCTATCCCTAGTGATCTGCAGGCCAAGGTAGTGGCGCAGCTCACCTAGGTCAGTGCACGTGTGTCTCTTCTGCAGTTCAGACTTCACGTCTGCCAAGGCAACCCTGTCAGCAGTAGCGAAAACCAGGCCGTTGATGTAGACAAGAACAAAGAACGGTGTGGAACCACGACGAACGAACAGTGACGGGTCGGCAGAAGACGGCTGGAAACCAAGGTCAGACAGGGTAGAACGAAGGGTGTCGTGCCACTCACGAGGAGCTTGATGGAGACTGTAGACCGGTCGCCTCAGTCTCCACTGGGTCCCAGGAGGGAAAGTGCAAGTGAAGGCAGAGGGACGACGCAGCCAGACCTCCTCGTGTAGGCTACCCTGAAGGAAGGCAGTGGAGAAGTCGAGGGAGTGTAGCTCGTAGTCTCTCTGCGCTGCTACGTGCAGTAACACCCGAAGAGTGGTCATCTTCGGGGTAGGCGCGAAGGTCTGAAAGAAGTCAACTCCCTCACGCTGACTGAAACCTCTAGCCACGTAGCGCGCCTTGAAGACTGGAGGAGATCCTGGTGGCCGCTTCACCCTGTAGATCCACATGCCATCGACTACGTTCGCCCCGTGGGGGGGAACCTCGTCAACGTAGGTGCCTGTGGATCTGTAGGAGGCCATCTCTGCGTCCATGGCAGCTCTCCACTGAGAGGCCCAAGGCCCTGACACTGCCTCAGCGTAAGTGCGAGGAGTCGGTATGTCAAGGGCGTCGGGGTCTCCCTCAGGGGCGAGGAGCATGGCACAGAGATGAGGGGAAGCGGCTGCCAGGAACTCTAGCTCAAACTGCCTGTCCTCTAGGGCGTCACAGCCAAGGGCAGACTCACCCCCGACGGCCAGAGGACTGGTAGGAGGAGCAGCCACAAGACTGTTGGCGTAGTCAAGGCAGCTAGTAGAGGCAAACTCAGTGATTGCGGCAGTAAGAGCGGAGACAGAGGACAGAGAGGCACGAGGGTGGGTAATAAGAGAGGCGAGAACACGAGAGAGAACAGGACGGTACATGCGGTAGTAGTCAGTGACAGGAGTAGAGAGGGAAGCAGTGAGGGCCAATTCAGGGGGAGAAGGAAGCACAGACGGAGAGGAACAAGGCGGACTAGGACGGAACAGGGCAGTACGAAGGTCAGTGAGAGCGACACGGGACGAGGGACGAGCACGAGGAGAGCAACGAGAGGGCCAAGGGTGGGAAGGAGGAGGAGACAACTGAGGGGGAGAACAAGGGAAAACAGCCAGAGAGGAGTTACGAGGAGGAAACGTGGGACCGTAGACGAGAGCAGAGGGGGAGGAGGAAGGAGAGCGAGAGGGGAGACCGAGGGTCCGAAGACCAGAGACAGGAGGAGGAGGCAAACAACTCGACGCTGCTGCTGCTGCTGCTGCTGTCACTGCTGCTCCTCGAGCCGCAGCAACTCGCGCTCCTCTCTCTCCAACTCAAGCTGCTCCTCACGGGCATGGCAAACACGAGCCTGGTGGCGGGTCGGGTAGGGGTGGGGAGGAGGAGTAGTGTCCGGGGCCGCAGCAGCCTCAGGACCGCCCTCCAGAGCACCAGGCGCACCACCCCCAGAGTCAGCACCAGTAACAGCAACACGGCCAGGCTCACCCACACCCCCAGACGCAGCACCCCCAGACGTAGCACCAGCTCCCGGAAGAGTAGGGTCGCCTGCAACCACGGGCTCAACCTCAACTCCAGCACCCTCAGAACAAGGACTCTGCACAGGTACGCTCTCTGCTCCCACTCCAACGCCTCTAGAGCTAGCACCCGCAGGGTCCTCGCCACGAACACCGGCTCCCGCAGGGTGGGCAGTAGGATGTGAGGAGGATTGCGGGGAAGAAGGGAGCACCTGAGGGGCTACCGAGGGGGGAGGGGTAGCGTGGGACACACCTTACGAGGCTAGACCAGGGGAGGCTGTACTGGGGGAGCAGAAGGGGGAGCGGAAGTGAGGAAGAGAGGGGGAGGAGGAACCGGGAGACCTCGACAGGGGTACCTGACGTAGTAGGGGGTGGACTCCTCAAAACGGACGTCACGGGAGTCAAAGAACCGGTGAGAGGGAGGGTGGTAAAAGGTGAAGTCAGAGGAGTCCTCAGGGAAACCAAGGAAGCGACAGGGAATGGCGTGAGGCGAGAGCTTGTCCGCGGAGGTGTGACGAACAAGAGCCAAGCAACCCCAGACACGAAACCGCGACGCAACACCAGGGGACCCGGTCCAAAGACTGGTCGGTGAAGCCTCTGGCCGAGAGACACGTGGCCAGAGGTTCAGCTGGTGAGCGGCGTACCGAACCGCATAGGGCCACAGAAAATGGGGGGCACGGGCGTGAGTCAAGGAGGTGCGGGCGATCTCCATGACCAAGCCTATGCGGCGCTCAGCAACCCCATTCTGCTGTGGGGACTCCGGAAGCGTCCAGGACTGACGAATGCCCTGCTCGCGACAGAATCCAGCAAGAATGCCTGAGCGAAACTCACCCCCACGGTCGGAGTGAAGACAGCTGACACGACGACCACGAGTGTCCTCAGTGGTAAGCAACCACCTGATCAGCATAGAAGTCACCTCAGACTTCTTCGCCAGGGGGAACACCGTGGTGTAGCGGGAGTAGTCGTCAACGACCACCAGAAAGAAACGCTTGCACTGAGGGCCAGGGCGAGGGGCGCGACCCCAGACGTCCAAGTGGAGTGTCTCAAAAGGCTCGGTGGCCGGACGAAGGGAGGAGTGAGGGGTGGCGCGCAGCCGACCCTCGACGCAAGGACCGCACGGTGGCGCAAGGGACGGCGGCAGCGACGGCAAGACACGCGGGAGGCCTAGGACAAGACGCTGACTAGACATAGCGCGCAGACGAGGAATGGACGGGTGCCCCATCCGGTGGTGCCACAGAATGGTGGGGTGGGCAAGCGACCGGCAGGAGCAAGACGCAGCAACTGGGCCAGACGCGGCTACTTGAGGGGACGCGGCAACCTGGCGAGACGCAGGGAGCAAAGCAGGGGAGGGACAGGGGCCGGGGGCACGGGCGGCTGCTGCTGCTGCTGGCGCTCACCAAAGTCAGTGTGAAGAGTGTAGAGACCGGAGCCCGGCTCAGCAGTAAAGGTGGTAAGAGGCTGGTAAGGTTCCCCGTCAACACACACTGCGGTCTCTCCTAAGGGCTCAAACCAAACACCTACGTGCTGACTCACGAGGGGTCTCACGCCCACCAAGTTCCTGGAGAATGAGGGGACGTGAAACCCGGTCATCGACCCGGAGGGAACAGCTGGGCACGGAAGAGTGGTAGAGTAGCGAGCAGTAATTGGTCCTGAGGTGGGATCAGCCAGCGCCACAGAGACAGGCGCATGAAGTGGTGTGAGCATCGTGCGGTCGCGGAAGAAGCAGTGCGAGGCTCCAGAGTCCAGAGTGAGAGACAACGACCTGTCCTCCGAAGCAGCTGCTGGACTAGAGTCTACACAAGAGCCTACACTAGCAACAGGCAACTCAGCAAGACTAGCACCTAAGCTAACAACACTCGAGTAAACAGAGTCAGAAGCACTAGAGTCAACAACAGCATACATAACATGAGGATTTCCTAAGAGATGAACTAGCTGATCAGCTGACATGCCCCACAGAGCGGAGCCGTACCGCTGAACAAGAGGAAACCAGTCAGGGGCAGGACCCCCGACGCCGTAGACCAAGCAAACCGTGTCAGTAAGCTGAGCAAAGCACTGACCAGGAGGGTGAGCGCGTCCACAAGACTGGCCCCGGCGAGCACCTGTCAGAACCTGATAGGTGCACGGAGGGTGAGCAACACCTCGCTGGAGCTGACGCTGTCCTGACCCCGAAGGCTGCTACTACTGCTGCTGCTGCGGGGGCTGCTGCGAGGGGAGGGGCTGCTGCTGCTGCTGCTGCTGTCGCTGAGTCAGGTACCACGCCGCTGCTCCACCCACCGCCGCCGGGGGGCGACTGACGAACACGGGAGTCGCCACCACCAGCTGGAGCAAGGGAGTCACTGGCCGCTGCACGAGACGTCTCTCTTGACCCTGCACTCCCGCCACCACTAGTCGTGACTCCAACCCCACCACCCCCGCCTCCACCGCCGCCGCTGCCCGTACCCTGACCGCCCCTTTTGCCACCCCTACCCCAAGACCGTGACGAAGTCGTAACAGTAGCTGCGGTCAGGTCAGTTGCAGCAGTGGCGAGAGAGGCAGTAAAGGTGGGCAGCTGTGGGACAGTGCACCCGTGAAACAGGGGAGGGGGCACAGCACCAGAGGCGGCGGCAACAGAACAAAGGTTGCTCTCGACGTCCTTGAGTGCTGACTCAAGGACCTCGATAGTGAGCTCACTAGGGTGCTTCAGAAGAAGCGTGTCACGAAAGAGGCAAGGCGGTCAGGGAGGCTAGTGGCGATGAAGTAGATAGTAATCGCCATGGGGGGAGGAAGCAGTGCAAGCTGTGCCTCAGTACAAGCAGCGCGGCAGCTAGAGTCGAGCGAGCGGAGGTGAGCAATCAAGTCAGCAGAGCGCTCAAACGAGGCGAGATCAGGGAACAGGAACGGTAGGAAGAGTCGGCCAAGAGAGACAGTGGTGGGAGTAGCGTAGCGGGCCTTAATCGCAGTCAGGTACTCGCTAGCAGTGCGAACCTGAGTGAAGTGGGCCTCCTCAGACTCAGGGAGGAGGCTGCTGAGGGCGATGCAGGCCGCAGCGTCACGCGACGTCCACGCCATCAGGTCAGCACGCTGGCGGGCAAAGCGGTCTCTGGCGGCGTCGTCAGGGTCAGGGCCTAAGGGCGTAGGGTCAGGGGGCGCAGGGAGGACACCACTAGCGTGGGCCCAGAGGGTCTCGCCCGACTGAACCTGACTCTCTAACAAGCGACGCGCGCGTAGGAGCTAGACCGGAAACTCGAGTGTTCTGCCGTCAGCGTCAAAACGAAGGACCCGAGGAGTCGCCATAGCGAAACTAGAAGCAGCTAGAACGATAGGTCCCACGGCAGGCCTGTCGAGAAGGCGCGGCGGCGGGCGGAACGAGCAGGCGCGGCGACACTAAGGGAGGGCCCGCGGCAGGCCGAACGAGCTGACGCAGCGGCTGGCAAGACGTGCAGGCACGGCGGCCAGCGTGGTGCGCGGGCGCAGCGGGAAGGGCGGGCGCAGCGGGAAGGGCGGGCAGGTAGGGCGGGCGGGTACAGAGGGTGCGGGTAGGGTGGGCAGGTAGGGCGGGCGGTTAGGGTTTGCGCGACAGCCAGCGGGGGGGGAGGGCGCGACGTGACGCGACGCGTCGGGCGACGGGCGACGGGACGTGACGCGACGGGCGACGGGCGCGACGCGACGGGCGACGGGAGAGGGGGCGACGCGACGGGCAGGGGGGGGAGAGCGCGACGCGACGGGCAGGGGGGGAGAGCGCGACGCGACGGGCAGCGGGGGAGAGCGCAAGGCGACGGGCAGGGGGGGAGAGCGCGACGCGACGGGCAGCGGGGGAGAGCGCGACGCAACGGGCAGGGGGGGAGAGCGCGACGCGGCTGGCAGCGGGGGAGAGCGCGACGCGACGGGCAGGGGGGGAGAGCGCGACGCGGCTGGCAGCGGGGGAGAGCGCGACGCGACGGGCAGGGGGGGAGAGCGCGACGCGACGGGCAGCGGGGGAGAGCGCGACGCGACGGGCAGGGGGGGAGAGCGCGACGCGACGGGCAGCGGGGGAAGGGCGCGACGCTAGGCTAGTCGGCGCAGCGGGCTCTAACGAACGGGCGAGACTAGATCGGGCCGGCGCTAGGCTTGGGCAAGATGGGTACTACGAGTACGATAGAGCTAGACAGGCTCGGGCGGAACGAACGTGGACGGGAGGAGCGGGATCCCACAGGATCCTAACCTAGGTGATACCATGTCAGAATCGAAAGTGTTGGTTTCATTGATGCAGGTTGGGGTACATATAACAAACCCTAACATTTGTACCCCCTAAGACAAACCTCACTACAGGCTACATCCATTCGACACCACGGTAGGAATGAAATTAACGACGGAATTAGTTTGCAACCTTGCAACGTGTGATACGATTGCACGGGACAAAATCAGCAAGGAAAAACAAAATTACTTTAAAACACCACTCTCCCTCCCCCTCCCCCCCCTCCACCCCCTTCCAGCCCCGCTCATTCCCTCTGTATACGCGTCAGGGCATTCCTCATACTTCATCGTGACGCCTCAAGGAAAAAAAAAAGAGGACAAACATCCTGAAATTTCAGGAAAAAATATACAACAATCAGGGTAATAATCAAAGTCGTTCTGAAATTACAGGGTGAAATCTAAACCCCATTCTGAATTCCTGTAATCAGGATGTTTTATCCTGATATCTAAGGCCCTGCTGCGGACAATGTAGAGTGAAGTTTAATGAAAAAGGTGGGGGTAAACTTCTAACGCGAACATATCTGGGTTGGGGAGACGAGTTGGGTAGGCCGCCCCGTTTGACATTCGTGTGTTTCTGGCATCCGCCGACTCCTTCGCGATCGCCCGCGCAATGCGGGGATTGCTGCGCTCTTTTCCGCCTCGCCTGACTCCCATGATTGGACCACATCGCGCGTCCACGTCAGCTCTTGCTTCCGATGCTGCTGCCACCGCTCTTGACCCCTCTGTTGCTGCCGCAGCTCTGCCATTACGAGCCTCTCATGCCCTGCCGCGCAAGTGCCACGTAGTTCTCGTTTGTCCCCGTTACAGTGCACCTCTTCCCATAAGCCCATATCGAACAGTCCCGACCGCCGGTGGAAGCACAGAGTCGGATAGCCGTCATTTTTCCTCTACATCCGGAAACAACCTCTCACATTCTTCCTGTTCCACCTTCGGGAAAGCGCAGCGCTCGAGAGCCAGACGGCTAGCCGTTAGCATGTCTACCGGCGCGGGTGATGCGGACCCCTTTAGACGCACAACTGGCGCCGACAGTGAGCCGCCGCTTGGCGGAGCGGCCGCGAAGGGCGGAGAGGCGGCGGAGCGAGGAGGGAGGGCTGGCGACGGCGTGGGGAGGGATGGGGTGGGGCGAGAAAGCTTGGGGAACGATGGCGTGGGGAACGATGGCGTGACGGGAGACGAGGAGTCGCGGCGGCGACTGATGCAGTCAGAGCTGCTGTTTGACGTCGGGGAGGAGAAGGTGAGAGGGGGAAGGGGGGAGGGGGGAGGAGAGAAGGTGAGGGGGGGCGCGGGGAGAGGAGAGGGGAGGAGTTGAAGCTGCTGTTTGACGTTGGGGAGGAGAAGGTGAGGGCAGCGACGGAGGAACGAAGGCGAGGGGAGAAGGTGGGGAGGCGACAGGAGTGAAGGTGCGGGCGGAGGCAGACGGGAGGACAAGGTGAGGGCAGCGACGGGGGAACGAAGGCGAGGGGCGGGGGGGGAAGAGAGGGCGAGGGGGGGGGGGGGGAAGAGAAGGGGAGACAGTGGGAAGAGAAGGTGAGAGAAAAGGGGGGAGAGAAGGCGAGAGAGAGGGGGGGGAGAGAGGGGAAAGAAGATGACGGGCCGGGTGTGGAGAGAAGGTGGCGGGGGGGGAGAAGGTGAGGGGCGGGGAAGAGAAAAGGTGAGGGGCGGGGAAGAGAAAAGGTGAGGGGCGGGGAAGAGAAAAGGTGAGGGGCGGAGGTTGGCGAGAAGGGAGGAGTTTGAGCTGCTGTCTGTTGAAGGGGGTTCCGCGAGGAGAGAGGGGGTGGGGAGAGAAGCGGGCAGGGAGGGGGGAGGTGGGAAAAGGTGGGGGTGAGGAGATAGGGGATGAAGAGATGGGGGTGCGGGGAGGGTGGTGGGGAGAGAGGTGATAGCTAAAGTTCGGTTGGTTCTCATAAGCTGGGCTGCGTTCGCACTTTCATTATGAGGGGGCAAGTTGGGAATAGAGAGGCAGGGTCGGTTGTGGGTGAGGCAGGGTCGGTTGTGGGTGAGGCAGGGTCGGTTGTGGGTGAGGCAGGGTCGGTTGTGGGTGAGGCAGGGTCGGTTGTGGGCGAGGCAGGGTCGGTTGTGGGTGAGGCAGGGTCGGTTGTGGGTGAGGCAGGGTCGGGGGATGTCGCGTACTTATGACTGACAATAATCGCGTACTTCTGTTGGCGTGTGGAGCATGTGAGCATCACTGCACTGCGTTTCACATGGGCTTCCCTTTGCCCCTGTGCTGTCGTGTGCTGTCTTGACCTTGGCGCCCTGTTCTGCCTGCCTATGTGACGCAGAGCCCACTGGTGTACTGCGATGACTACAACGTGCGCCTCTTTGGCATCGAGAAGCTGTGAGTGCGCTTGCCCTGCCTCATCCTGCTGCCATACTACCGGCCAAACACCCACGTGCCGACGCACCATGGGGCTCATACAGCCCTCCACCATGGGGCTCATACAGCCCTGCACCATGGGGCTCATACAGCCCTGCACCATGGGGCTCATACAGCCCTGCACCATGGGGCTCATACAGCCCTGCACCATGGGGCTCATACAGCCCTGCACCATGGGGCTCATACAGCCCTGCACCATGGGGCTCATACAGCCCTGCACCATGGGGCTCATACAGCCCTGCACCATGGGGCTCATACAGCCCTGCACCATGGGGCTCATACAGCCCTGCACCATGGGGCTCATACAGCCCTGCACCATGGGGCTCATACAGCCCAACCCCTCTCCCTCCCCGCCGCTTCCCGCTTTTTGCTTCTATCCTCCTTTCCTTCTTTTCCCTCTGCCTCCCCGCCTTGCTCTGTGCTCCACTGTCACTGTTTGTTCCCCCAACCTCACCCCCGTTTTCATTAAGGCCCCTCACTTCCGAACCTGTCCCATCCTCCCTATAGCAACTCCTATCGTACCCGTTTTCCAACTGCTTCCCTTTCTCTTCCGCTTCTCTTCTCCTTCCCTCCGCCTCTCTCCTCCTCACCGCCGCCTCCATGTCAAACTACTCGTCT
This sequence comes from Closterium sp. Yama58-4, assembly GCA_947470075.1. Lineage (NCBI taxonomy): Eukaryota > Viridiplantae > Streptophyta > Zygnematophyceae > Desmidiales > Closteriaceae > Closterium > Closterium sp. Yama58-4. The sequence continues at coordinate 21,599 of CANIUD010000237.1, read as the reverse complement.
GACTCAGTCGTGCAAACGCCTTGCATCGCTCTCCAATCGCACACGCCTTGCATCGCTCTCCAATCGCACACGCCTTGCATCGCTCTCCAATCGCACACGCCTTGCATCGCTCTCCAATCGCACACGCCTTGCATCGCTCTCCAATCGCACACGCCTTGCATCGCTCTCCAATGGCACACGCCTTGCATCGCTCTCCAATCGCACACGCCTTGCATCGCTCTCCAATCGCACACGCCTTGCATCGCTCTCCAATCGCACACGCCTTGCATCGCTCTCCAATCGCACACGCCTTGCATCGCTCTCCAATCGCACACGCCTTGCATCGCTCTCCAATGGCACACGCCTTGCATCGCTCTCCAATCGCACACGCCTTGCATCGCTCTCCAATCGCACACGCCTTGCATCGCTCTCCAATCGCACACGCCTTGCATCGCTCTCCAATCGCACACGCCTTGGGTTTCCCCCTCCGATCCACAGCCCGCCCTACTCCTCCCTCGCCTCCCCTCAATGCTTTCTCTCTCTTATGACCCTACACCCATCAGGCACCCCTTTGACTCGGGCAAGTGGGGGCGCATAGTGCGATTTCTCATTGACGAGGGGCGTGTACAGCCACACCAGGTGGTGAACCCCAGGGCTGCTACTAACGACGACCTGCTGCTGGTGAGCGTGACTGACTGACTGACTGACTTCTGTCCCTGCTGCTGCACTATCGTGTGGGCGAGGTGCGAATACAGTCACACCAGTTGGTTCACCCCACGGCTGCTTCCAACCATGATGTCATGTGCTGCTTCCAACCATGATGTCATGTGCTGCTTCCAACCATGATGTCATGTGCTGCTTCCAACCATGATGTCATGTGCTGCTTCCAACCATGACGTCATGTGCTGCTTCCAACCATGATGTCATGTGCTGCTTCCAACCATGATGTCATGTGCTGCTTCCAACCATGATGTCATGTGCTGCTTCCAACCATGATGTCATGTGCTGCTTCCAACCATGATGTCATGTGCTGCTTCCAACCATGATGTCTTGTGCTGCTTCCAACCATGATGGTTTTCTTGTGCTGGTTTTCTTGTGCTGGTTTTCTTGTGCTGGTTTTCTTGTGCTGGTTTTCTTGTGCTGGTTTTCTTGTGCTGTTGCGCCTCTGCCTGCTTGCTTGCCTGTGTGCTGTGCTGGCGCGCTGTGGCTTGGATGACGAGCTTCGCGCCACTGCTCATCGCACAGCGTTGACAGTGCTTCGAAGACTTGCCGTGCCACCATGCCACGGACCTCCATGGCGCTGCCACCATGCCACCCAGTGCGTCCCAGTGCAGTGCGTCCCAGCGCGTCCCAGTGCAGTGCGTCCCAGCGCGTCCCAGCGCGTCCCAGCGCGTCCCAGCGCGTCCCAGCGCGTCCCAGCGCGTCCCAGCGCGTCCCGGCGCGTCCCAGCGCGTCCCGGCGCGTCCCAGCGCGTCCCAGCGCGTCCCAGCGCGTCCCAGCGCGTCCCAGCGCGTCCCAGTGCGTCCCAGTGCGTTCCAGTGCGTCCCAGTGCGTCCCAGTGCGTCCCAGTGCGTCCCAGTGCGTCCCAGCGCGTCCCCTTCACATTGCACGAATGCTTCCCCTGCGCTGCCGTCATGCCCCATCAGGTGCATTCTCAGGAGTACCTGGACAGCCTTGGAAGCAGCTTCAATCTCGCCACCATTGGGGAGGTGAGGCGCGTGGTGTTTAGGAGGTGAGAGGCAGTGCCATGGGGATGGCGGATCATGCTTGCGGGGGGGGGGATGGTTGTTTGGTCACGCGACACAAGCTGCTTCTCTTCTTTGCTTGCGTTCTTGTGTGAGTTGCTTTGCTGCATGGCATGCCATGGCATGGCATGCACACGAAATGATACCTTTCTGAATCCGCCTTGGAAAACGTCTCCCACTTCTCCCGCTTCTCCCGCTTCTACTTGATCCTTAATCCCCTAATCTACCCCACCTTGCATATCTCCCCCTCACTGGTGTCGCCTCCAGCTGCCCCCACTGGCCCTCTTCCCCAACTTCGTCCTCCAGCATCGAGTTGTGCGCCCCTTTCGATACCAGGCAAGGTGATAGTGATGGTGATGGTGATGGTGGTGGTGATGGTGATGGTGATGGTGATGGTGATGGTGATGGTGATGGTGATGGTGGTGGTGATGGTGATGGTGGTGGTGATGGTGATGGTGGTGGTGATGGTGGTGGTGATGGTGATGGTGGTGGTGATGGTGATGGTGGTGGTGATGGTGATGGTGATGGTGGTGGTGATGGTGATGGTGGTGGTGATGGTGATGGTGGTGGTGATGGTGATGGTGGTGATGGTGATGGTGATGGTGATGGTGATGGTGATGGTGATGGTGGTGGTGATGGTGATGGTGGTGGTGATGGTGATGGTGATGGTGATGATGATGGTGATGGTGATGGTGGTGGTGATGGTGATGGTGGTGGTGATGGTGATGGTGGTGGTGATGGTGATGGTGGTGGTGATGGTGATGGTGGTGGTGATGGTGGTGGTGATGGTGATGGTGGTGGTGATGGTGATGGTGGTGGTGATGGTGATGGTGGTGGTGATGGTGATGGTGGTGGTGATGGTGATGGTGGTGGTGATGGTGGTGGTGATGGTGATGGTGGTGATGGTGATGGTGGTGGTGATGGTGGTGGTGATGGTGATGGTGGTGGTGATGGTGGTGGTGATGGTGATGGTGATGGTGATGGTGATGGTGGTGGTGATGGTGATGGTGATGGTGGTGGTGATGGTGATGGTGGTGGTGATGGTGATGGTGGTGGTGATGGTGATGGTGGTGGTGATGGTGATGGTGGTGGTGATGGTGATGGTGGTGGTGATGGTGATGGTGATGGTGATGGTGATGGTGATGGTGGTGGTGATGGTGATGGTGATGGTGATGGTGATGGTGATGGTGATGGCGATGATGGGGGTGGGGTGCGAGTGGGGTGGAGGTGATGGTGGAGAGGATGGTGATGGGGTCGTGTAGTTGTCTAGCAGAGCTGGTACGATATCTCTTTCCTCTCTTCTGCCCTCTGCCTCTCACCTCCTCTATCCTCCAATCACCCACTCGGGGCAGGTGGGGGTGGGGGAGGGGGCAGTGTGCTGACAGAAAAGCTACCAGTGGAGAGGGGTGCAGCCTTATGTCCTTTCTGTACCCTCAGTTTTCCTTACCATCTCCTGTCCTTTCTGTACCATCTCTTTTCCTTACCATCTCCTGTCCTTTCTGTACCATCTCTTTTCCTTACCATCTCCTGTCCTTTCCTCTCCCTCCACCTCTCCCAGCAGGTGGGGGGCAGTGTGCTGGCGGAAAAGCTACCAGTGGAGAAGGGCGCAGCACCATCTCCTTTCCTTACCTCCTCTTTTTGTTATCATCTCCTTTCCTTTCCTCTCCCTGCCTCCTCTCCAAGCAGTTGGGGAAATTGTTTTGGCGGGCAAGCTTTCAGTGGAGAGAAGAGCAGCGCAATATCCTTTCCTTAATTTCCCCCTCTTCCCTCCCGTGTCGTCCTCACTCCTCTCTCCACCACTCTCACCCTTTCCTTGCCTCCTCTCCGTGCAGGTGGGGGGCAGTGTGTTGGCGGCCAAGCTGGCAGTGGAGAGGGGAGCAGCGGTGAACGTGGGAGGGGGGCTGCACCACTGCAGCCGCCACACAGGCATGGGCTTCTGTGCCCTCGCTGACATCTCAGCCATCATCACCTTTGCGCGCGCGTTCCTGCCAGTCAGGAGGTGCGTGCCTGGCAGTCAGGAGGTGTGTGCCTGGGAGACAAATTAAAGGGTACTTCTGGTGTGTATTCATCATGTATGTATGCTTCCCAGTCTCCCTCTAGATCGCCTAAAATAGTGACCGCGTGTTGCTCTTCTAGTTGTGGACCTTGATGCACCTCACCCCAGGGTAGGGTCCACTCATCTGTTTCATCCCCTCTTCTCCTGCCTGCCGCAGGTGAAACAGTTTATCCAGATTCTACTTGCGGACATTGACCCCTCTGCTCCGCCTTCCTTGCTGCTCCCCCCTCCGTCCTGCCCCGCCTTCTTACCCTCCTTGCCCTGCCAGGGTGCTGTTAGTGGACATGGACGCACATCAGGTCTCACTCACCTCTTTCATTACCTCACATCCACCTCAATCGTCCCCCCCACCACCCACCCTCCCCGCCCTCCTCACCCTCCCCTCCCTCCTCGCCCTCCTCGCCCTCCCCGCCCTCGTCGCCCCATCAGAGTGCTGATAGTGGACTTGGACGCACATCAGGTCTAGGGAGACAGGTTTCATCTTCCCTTTCTCCCTCCCTCCCTCCCTCTCCACCCCCCTCCACCACCACCGCCCCTCCTTGTCCTCCTCGCCCCATCAGAGTGCTGATAGTGGACTTGGACGCACATCAGGGCAACGGCCATGAGACCGACTGGATGGGCGATGGTGGGTGGTGATGGGTGGTGATGGGCGATGATGGGTGATGATGGGCGATGATGGGCGATGATGGGCGATGATGGGTGGTGATGGGCGATGATGGGCGATGATGGGTGATGATGGGTGGTGATGGGCGATGATGGGTGATGATGGGCGATGATGGGTGATGATGGGTGATGATGGATGATGATGGGTGATGATGGTGTGAGGGAGATGGTGACAGGATGGGCAGTGGGCTCTGTGATGGTAAGGATGGGTCCCATAGCCCCCGGCTCAGACATCTGCTCATGATGTTGCATGGTATTTTTAAGAATTCTCAGAAATACCCTGCAATGTAAGGATGGGTCTCATAGCGGCATAGCCTCTGGCACAGACATCTGCTCATGCCTGCTATGGGTGGTGCGAGGGAGAGGAGGTGAGAATGGGTGATGGGTGGCATGAGTCAGGCAGCACCAGGCGGGTGGAATGGGGCGGCATGGCAAGTGGCACAGGGATTGGATGGGGATGGAAAGCTGAAGCTGGAGATGCATTCTCTACTTCTGCCAAGCACCTCCCCCTATGATGCTCCGCTGCTTTCACCTTAAGAAACTGCTCAATTCACTCCCTTGTCTGTTTTGCTACGCCAGTCATTGTTTCATCCATCCTCTCATGCTCCATCGTCTCATGCTCCATCCTCTCATGCTCCATCCTCTCATGCTCCATCCTCTCATGCTCCATCCTCTCATGCTCCATCCTCTCATGCTCCATCCTCTCATGCTCCATCCTCTCATGCTCCATCCTCTCATGCTCCATCCTCTCATGCTCCATCCTCTCATGCTCCATCCTCTCATGCTCCATCCTCTCATGCTCCATCCTCTCATGCTCCATCCTCTCATGCTCCATCCTCTCATGCTCCATCCTCTCATGCTCCATCCTCTCATGCTCCATCCTCTCATGCTCCATCCTCTCATGCTCCATCCTCTCATGCTCCATCCTCTCATGCTCCATCCTCTCATGCTCCATCCTCTCATGCTCCATCCTCTCATGCTCCATCCTCTCATGCTCCATCCTCTCATGCTCCATCCTCTCATGCTCCATCCTCTCATGCTCCATCCTCTCATGCTCCATCCTCTCATGCTCCATCCTCTCATGCTCCATCCTCTCATGCTCCATCCTCTCATGCTCCATCCTCTCATGCTCCATCCTCTCATGCTCCATCCTCTCATGCTCCATCCTCTCATGCTCCATCCTCTCATGCTCCATCCTCTCATGCTCCATCCTCTCATGCTCCATCCTCTCATGCTCCATCCTCTCATGCTCCATCCTCTCATGCTCCATCCTCTCATGCTCCATCCTCTCATGCTCAATCCTCTCATGCTCCATCCTCTCATGCTCCATCCTCTCATGCTCCATCCTCTCATGCTCCATCCTCTCATGCTCCATCCTCTCATGCTCCATCCTCTCATGCTCCATCCTCTCATGCTCCATCCTCTCATGCTCCATCCTCTCATGCTCCATCCTCTCATGCTCCATCCTCTCATGCTCCATCCTCTCATGCTCCATCCTCTCATGCTCCATCCTCTCATGCTCCATCCTCTCATGCTCCATCCTCTCATGCTCCATCCTCTCATGCTCCATCCTCTCATGCTCCATCCTCTCATGCTCCATCCTCTCATGCTCCATCCTCTCATGCTCCATCCTCTAATGCTCCATCCTCTCATGCTCCATCCTCTCATGCTCCATCCTCTCATGCTCCATCCTCTCATGCTCCATCCTCTCATGCTCCATCCTCTCATGCTCCATCCTCTCATGCTCCATCCTCTCATGCTCCATCCTCTCATGCTCCATCCTCTCATGCTCCATCCTCTCATGCTCCATCCTCTCATGCTCCATCCTCTCATGCTCCATCCTCTCATGCTCCATCCTCTCATGCTCCATCCTCTCATGCTCCATCCTCTCATGCTCCATCATCTCATGCTCCATCCTCTCATGCTCCATCCTCTCATGCTCCATCCTCTCATGCTCCATCCTCTCATGCTCCATCCTCTCATGCTCCATCCTCTCATGCTCCATCCTCTCATTCTCCATCCTCTCATGCTCCATCCTCTCATGCTCCATCCTCTCATGCTCCATCCTCTCATGCTCCATCCTCTCATGCTCCATCCTCTCATGCTCCATCCTCTCATGCTCCATCCTCTCATGCTCCATCCTCTCATGCTCCATCCTCTCATGCTCCATCCTCTCATGCTCCATCCTCTCATGCTCCATCCTGCCTCTCGTTCCCTCTTTCTCCGTGTCATGTTCCTTCCCCCCTACCTTCTTCACTCTACCCCTCACCCCCTTTTTTCCGCACTCTTGCCATCTCACTTCCTCCTACCCTCCTTTCCCCGTTTTCCCCTCCGCGTACCTTCTCTCCCCCATCCCCCTGCCTTCCTCCGCACCCCTCTCCACCCCTCCCAGAGGACGTGTTCATAGTGGATGTGTACAATACGGCCCTCTTCCCCCTCTGCCCTCCTCGCCCCCATCTCTCTGCCTCCCTCCGCACCCCTCTCCACCCCTCCCAGAGGACGTGTTCATAGTGGATGTGTACAATGCAGCCATCTTCCCACGGGTCAGTGCAGGCAGGCCAGGGCGCATTGGGGTATCTGGGGGTACTTGAGGCGCCTCAACACAAGTCTGAGGCGCCTCAAAACAAATTGGAGGCACCGACACAGTTCATTGTAGGTGTGTACAAGACAGACCTGAATGGTGTTAGCCGCCCAGTGCTGCAGCTGCCTTGTGAGGCGCCTCAAAAGACCTTCACAGACAGTTCATAGTAGCTGCGTACAATGAGGTCGTCTTCCCATCCCACCCACCCACGGGTCAGTGCAGGCAGGGCACTTTGGGATACCTGGGGGTATTTGATTTGATTTGAGGCGCTTCAAATAAAATGTGAGGTGCCTAAACATTCAAAAGTGGATGTTTAGCAGCAATGTAATGCAGCCATCTTCCCACGGGTCAGTGCAGGCAGGCATGCACCGCTCAATAGGGCACCCAGGGGGTTGGGAACAGATGAGATGAGAGGGTGAAGGGAAGGCGGAGGGGTGAGGGGATAGAGCGTGCAGGGGTGGTTGTAAGAGGGTGAGGGTGGGGCGAGGGTGGATTTGGGGAAAGTGGAAAAATGTGTTTGTGGGTTGGTCGTGAATGTTACTTGCCATGGCTGCTGGCTAAGTCACCTGCGGTGCATGTGGCAAGGTGTGCATGTGGCAAGGTGTGCATGTGGCAAGGTGTGCATGTGGCAAGGTGTGCATGTGTGCGTGTGGAGAGGTGTGGGTGTCGGTGATACGGCATCCTTTTGTTCACTGTCATCCTTTGTGACGTCTGAGTGTTGTTCGCTGACATCCTCCTATCCATGCGCCATGCCACCATCCCATGCGCCATGCCACCATCCCATGCGCCATGCCACCATGCCATGCGCCATGCCACCATGCCATGCGCCATGCCACCATGCCATGCGCCATGCCACCATGCCATGCGCCATGCCACCATGCCATGCGCCGTGCCACCATGCCATGTCGCCATGTCACCATGCCATGCGCCGTGCCACCATGCCATGTCGCCATGCCCCCATGCCATGCGCCATGCCACCATGCCATGCGCCATGCCACCATGCCATGCGCCATGCCACCATGCCTTGCGCCATGCCACCATGCCATGCGCCATGCCACCATGCCATGTCGCCATGACACCATGCCATGCGCCATGCCACCATGCCATGCGCCATGCCACCATGCCATGCGCCATGCCACCATGCCATGCGCCATGCCACCATGCCATGCGCCATGCCACCATCCCATGCGCCATGCCACCATGCCATGCGCCATGCCACCATGCCATGCGCCATGCCACCATGCCATGCGCCATGCCACCATCCCATGCGCCATGCCACCATGCCATGCGCCATGCCACCATGCCATGCGCCATGCCATGCGCCATGCCACCATCCCATGCGCCATGCCACCATCCCATGCGCCATGCCACCATCCCATGCGCCATGCCACCATGCCATGTCGCCATGCCACCGCAGGATCATCAAGCCAAGGCGGCCATTCGCATTGCCAAGGAGCTCAGAGTGAGTGAGTGTGCCTTGGTTTTGGTTCATGTGGGACACAGGAGTTGAGTTGAGCACCATGCAGCACGGGGCCATCGTGGACAGGTCTTGCTGCTTCACGTTCATTTCTCCACCATGCTTTTCTCCACCATGCTTTTCTCCACCATGCTTTTCTCCACCATGCTTTTCTCCACCATGCTTTTCTCCACCATGCTTTTCTCCACCATGCTTTTCTCCACCATGCTTTTCTCCACTGCACCACACACACCATGCGCATGCACCACACACACCATGCGCATGCACCACACACACCATGCGCATGCACCACACACACCATGCGCATGCACCACACACACCATGCGCATGCACCACACACCATGCATCCTATACCTTGCATTGATTGCTGCACGCCTGCCTATCCCACTGGCCCTGCAGAGTGGCACGGGCACCACACAGTATCTGGATGCTGTGGCGCAGGCTCTGCAGGAGGTGAGAGACCTGGGAGCGGTGAGAGACAGGGGAGGAAGAAGTGAGTGGCATGGGAGGGTGAGGAGGGGAGAGGTGAGGAACAGGGGAGAGGTGAGGAACAGGGGAGAGGTGAGGAACAGGGGAGAGGTGAGGAACAGGGGAGAGGTGAGGAACAGGGGAGAGGTGAGGAACAGGGGAGAGGTGAGGAACAGGGGAGAGGTGAGGAACAGGGGAGAGGTGAGGAACAGGGGAGAGGTGAGGAACAGGGGAGAGGTGAGGAACAGGGGAGAGGTGAGGAACAGGGGAGAGGTGAGGAACAGGGGAGAGGTGAGGAACAGGGGAGAGGTGAGGAACAGGGGAGAGGTGAGGAACAGGGGAGAGGTGAGGAACAGGGGAGAGGTGAGGAACAGGGGAGAGGTGAGGAACAGGGGAGAGGTGAGGAACAGGGGAGAGGTGAGGAACAGGGGAGAGGTGAGGAACAGGGGAGAGGTGAGGAACAGGGGAGAGGTGAGGAACAGGGGAGAGGTGAGGAACAGGGGAGAGGTGAGGAACAGGGGAGAGGTGAGGAACAGGGGAGAGGTGAGGAACAGGGGAGAGGTGAGGAACAGGGGAGAGGTGAGGAACAGGGGAGAGGTGAGGAACAGGGGAGAGGTGAGGAACAGGGGAGAGGTGAGGAACAGGGGAGAGGTGAGGAACAGGGGAGAGGTGAGGAACAGGGGAGAGGTGAGGAACAGGGGAGAGGTGAGGAACAGGGGAGAGGTGAGGAACAGGGGAGAGGTGAGGAACAGGGGAGAGGTGAGGAACAGGGGAGAGGTGAGGAACAGGGGAGAGGTGAGGAACAGGGGAGAGGTGAGGAACAGGGGAGAGGTGAGGAACAGGGGAGAGGTGAGGAACAGGGGAGAGGTGAGGAACAGGGGAGAGGTGAGGAACAGGGGAGAGGTGAGGAACAGGGGAGAGGTGAGGAACAGGGGAGAGGTGAGGAACAGGGGAGAGGTGAGGAACAGGGGAGAGGTGAGGAACAGGGGAGAGGTGAGGAACAGGGGAGAGGTGAGGAACAGGGGAGAGGTGAGGAACAGGGGAGAGGTGAGGAACAGGGGAGAGGTGAGGAACAGGGGAGAGGTGAGGAACAGGGGAGAGGTGAGGAACAGGGGAGAGGTGAGGAACAGGGGAGAGGTGAGGAACAGGGGAGAGGTGAGGAACAGGGGAGAGGTGAGGAACAGGGGAGAGGTGAGGAACAGGGGAGAGGTGAGGAACAGGGGAGAGGTGAGGAACAGGGGAGAGGTGAGGAACAGGGGAGAGGTGAGGAACAGGGGAGAGGTGAGGAACAGGGGAGAGGTGAGGAACAGGGGAGAGGTGAGGAACAGGGGAGAGGTGAGGAACAGGGGAGAGGTGAGGAACAGGGGAGAGGTGAGGAACAGGGGAGAGGTGAGGAACAGGGAGAGGTGAGGAACAGGGGAGAGGTGAGGAACAGGGGAGAGGTGAGGAACAGGGGAGAGGTGAGGAACAGGGGAGAGGTGAGGAACAGGGGAGAGGTGAGGAACAGGGGAGAGGTGAGGAACAGGGGAGAGGTGAGGAACAGGGGAGAGGTGAGGAACAGGGGAGAGGTGAGGAACAGGGGAGAGGTGAGGAACAGGGGAGAGGTGAGGAACAGGGGAGAGGTGAGGAACAGGGGAGAGGTGAGGAACAGGGGAGAGGTGAGGAACAGGGGAGAGGTGAGGAACAGGGGAGAGGTGAGGAACAGGGGAGAGGTGAGGAACAGGGGAGAGGTGAGGAACAGGGGAGAGGTGAGGAACAGGGGAGAGGTGAGGAACAGGGGAGAGGTGAGGAACAGGGGAGAGGTGAGGAACAGGGGAGAGGTGAGGAACAGGGGAGAGGTGAGGAACAGGGGAGAGGTGAGGAACAGGGGAGAGGTGAGGAACAGGGGAGAGGTGAGGACAGGGGAGAGGTGAGGAACAGGGGAGAGGTGAGGAACAGGGGAGAGGTGAGGAACAGGGGAGAGGTGAGGAACAGGGGAGAGGTGAGGAACAGGGGAGAGGTGAGGAACAGGGGAGAGGTGAGGACAGGGGAGAGGTGAGGAACAGGGAGAGGTGAGGAACAGGGGAGAGGTGAGGAACAGGGGAGAGGGTGAGGAACAGGGGAGAGGTGAGGAACAGGGGAGAGGTGAGGAACAGGGGAGAGGTGAGGAACAGGGGAGAGGTGAGGAACAGGGGAGAGGTGAGGAACAGGGGAGAGGTGAGGAACAGGGGAGAGGTGAGGAACAGGGGAGAGGTGAGGAACAGGGGAGAGGTGAGGAACAGGGGAGAGGTGAGGAACAGGGGAGAGGTGAGGAACAGGGGAGAGGTGAGGAACAGGGGAGAGGTGAGGAACAGGGGAGAGGTGAGGAACAGGGGAGAGGTGAGGAACAGGGGAGAGGTGAGGAACAGGGGAGAGGTGGGACAGGGGAGAGGTGAGGAACAGGGGAGAGGTGAGGAACAGGGGAGAGGTGAGGAACAGGGGAGAGGTGAGGAACAGGGGAGAGGTGAGGAACAGGGAGGGTGAGGAACAGGGGAGAGGTGAGGAACAGGGGAGAGGTGAGGAACAGGGGAGAGGGAGGAGAGGGGAGAGGAGGAACAGGGGAGAGGTGAGGAACAGGGAGAGGTGAGGAACAGGGGAGAGGTGAGGAACAGGGGAGAGGTGAGGAACAGGGGAGAGGTGAGGAACAGGGAGAGGTGAGGAACAGGGGAGAGGTGAGGAACAGGGAGAGGTGAGGAACAGGGAGAGGTGAGGAACAGGGGAGAGGTGAGGAACAGGGGAGAGGTGAGGAACAGGGGAGAGGTGAGGAACAGGGGAGAGGTGAGGAACAGGGGAGAGGTGAGGAACAGGGGAGAGGTGAGGAACAGGGGAGAGGTGAGGAACAGGGAGAGGTGAGGAACAGGGGAGAGGTGAGGAACAGGGGAGAGGTGAGGAACAGGGGAGAGGTGAGGAACAGGGGAGAGGTGAGGAACAGGGGAGAGGTGAGGAACAGGGGAGAGGTGAGGAACAGGGGAGAGGTGAGGAACAGGGGAGAGGTGAGGAACAGGGGAGAGGTGAGGAACAGGGGAGAGGTGAGGAACAGGGAGAGGTGAGGAACAGGGGAGAGGTGAGGAACAGGGGAGAGGTGAGGAACAGGGGAGAGGTGAGGAACAGGGGAGAGGTGAGGAACAGGGGAGAGGTGAGGAACAGGGGAGAGGTGAGGAACAGGGGAGAGGTGAGGAACAGGGGAGAGGTGAGGAACAGGGAGAGGTGAGGAACAGGGGAGAGGTGAGGAACAGGGAGAGGTGAGGAACAGGGGAGAGGTGAGGAACAGGGGAGAGGTGAGGAACAGGGGAGAGGTGAGGAACAGGGGAGAGGTGAGGAACAGGGGAGAGGTGAGGAACAGGGGAGAGGTGAGGAACAGGGGAGAGGTGAGGAACAGGGAGAGGTGAGGAACAGGGGAGAGGTGAGGAACAGGGGAGAGGTGAGGAACAGGGGAGAGGTGAGGAACAGGGGAGAGGTGAGGAACAGGGGAGAGGTGAGGAACAGGGGAGAGGTGAGGAACAGGGGAGAGGTGAGGAACAGGGGAGAGGTGAGGAACAGGGAGAGGTGAGGAACAGGGGAGAGGTGAGGAACAGGGGAGAGGTGAGGAACAGGGGAGAGGTGAGGAACAGGGGAGAGGTGAGGTGAACAGGGGAGAGGTGAGGAACAGGGGAGAGGTGAGGAACAGGGGAGAGGTGAGGAACAGGGGAGAGGTGAGGAACAGGGGAGAGGTGAGGAACAGGGGAGAGGTGAGGAACAGGGGAGAGGTGAGGAACAGGGGAGAGGTGAGGAACAGGGAGAGGTGAGGAACAGGGAGAGGTGAGGAACAGGGGAGAGGTGAGGAACAGGGGAGAGGTGAGGAACAGGGGAGAGGTGAGGAACAGGGGAGAGGTGAGGAACAGGGGAGAGGTGAGGAACAGGGAGAGGTGAGGAACAGGGGAGAGGTGAGGAACAGGGGAGAGGTGAGGAACAGGGAGAGGTGAGGAACAGGGGAGAGGTGAGGAACAGGGGAGAGGTGAGGAACAGGGGAGAGGTGAGGAACAGGGGAGAGGTGAGGAACAGGGGAGAGGTGAGGAACAGGGGAGAGGTGAGGAACAGGGGAGAGGTGAGGAACAGGGGAGAGGTGAGGAACAGGGGAGAGGTGAGGAACAGGGGAGAGGTGAGGAACAGGGGAGAGGTGAGGAACAGGGGAGAGGTGAGGAACAGGGAGAGGTGAGGAACAGGGGAGAGGTGAGGAACAGGGGAGAGGTGAGGAACAGGGGAGAGGTGAGGAACAGGGGAGAGGTGAGGAACAGGGGAGAGGTGAGGAACAGGGGAGAGGTGAGGAACAGGGGAGAGGTGAGGAACAGGGGAGAGGTGAGGAACAGGGGAGAGGTGAGGAACAGGGGAGAGGTGAGGAACAGGGGAGAGGTGAGGAACAGGGAGAGGTGAGGAACAGGGGAGAGGTGAGGAACAGGGGAGAGGTGAGGAACAGGGGAGAGGTGAGGAACAGGGGAGAGGTGAGGAACAGGGGAGAGGTGAGGACAGGGAGAGGTGAGGAACAGGGGAGAGGTGAGGAACAGGGAGAGGTGAGGAACAGGGAGAGGTGAGGAACAGGGAGAGGTGAGGAACAGGGGAGAGGTGAGGAACAGGGGAGAGGTGAGGAACAGGGGAGAGGTGAGGAACAGGGAGAGGTGAGGAACAGGGGAGAGGTGAGGAACAGGGGAGAGGTGAGGAACAGGGGAGAGGTGAGGAACAGGGGAGAGGTGAGGAACAGGGGAGAGGTGAGGAACAGGGGAGAGGTGAGGAACAGGGGAGAGGTGAGGACAGGGGAGAGGTGAGGAACAGGGGAGAGGTGAGGAACAGGGGAGAGGTGAGGAACAGGGGAGAGGTGAGGAACAGGGGAGAGGTGAGGAACAGGGGAGAGGTGAGGAACAGGGGAGAGGTGAGGAACAGGGGAGAGGTGAGGAACAGGGGAGAGGTGAGGAACAGGGGAGAGGTGAGGAACAGGGGAGAGGTGAGGAACAGGGGAGAGGTGAGGAACAGGGGAGAGGTGAGGAACAGGGGAGAGGGGGGGGGAGGTGGAGGAACAGGGAGAGGGTGAGGAACAGGGGAGAGGTGAGGAACAGGGGAGAGGTGAGGAACAGGGGAGAGGTGAGGAACAGGGGAGAGGTGAGGAACAGGGGAGAGGTGAGGAACAGGGAGAGGGTGAGGAACAGGGGAGAGGTGAGGAACAGGGGAGAGGTGAGGAACAGGGAGAGGTGAGGAACAGGGAGAGGTGAGGAACAGGGGAGAGGTGAGGAACAGGGGAGAGGTGAGGAACAGGGGAGAGGTGAGGAACAGGGGGGGAGAGGGTGAGGAACAGGGGAGAGGTGAGGAACAGGGGAGAGGTGAGGAACAGGGGAGAGGTGAGGAACAGGGGAGAGGTGAGGAACAGGGGAGAGGTGAGGAACAGGGGAGAGGTGAGGAACAGGGGAGAGGTGAGGAACAGGGAGAGGTGAGGAAGGGGAGAGGTGAGGAACAGGGGAGAGGTGAGGAACAGGGGAGAGGTGAGGAACAGGGGAGAGGTGAGGAACAGGGGAGAGGTGAGGAACAGGGGAGAGGTGAGGAACAGGGGAGAGGTGAGGAACAGGGGAGAGGTGAGGAACAGGGGAGAGGTGAGGAACAGGGGAGAGGTGAGGAACAGGGGAGAGGTGAGGAACAGGGGAGAGGTGAGGAACAGGGGAGAGGTGAGGAACAGGGGAGAGGTGAGGAACAGGGGAGAGGTGAGGAAGGGGAGAGGTGAGGAACAGGGGAGAGGTGAGGAACAGGGAGAGGTGAGGAACAGGGGAGAGGTGAGGAACAGGGAGAGGTGAGGAACAGGGAGAGGTGAGGAACAGGGGAGAGGTGAGGAACAGGGGAGAGGTGAGGAACAGGGAGAGGTGAGGAACAGGGGAGAGGTGAGGAACAGGGGAGAGGTGAGGAACAGGGAGAGGTGAGGAACAGGGAGAGGTGAGGAACAGGGGAGAGGTGAGGAACAGGGGAGAGGTGAGGAACAGGGGAGAGGTGAGGAACAGGGAGAGGTGAGGAACAGGGGAGAGGTGAGGAACAGGGGAGAGGTGAGGAACAGGGGAGAGGTGAGGAACAGGGAGAGGTGAGGAACAGGGGAGAGGTGAGGAACAGGGGAGAGGTAGGAACAGGGGAGAGGTGAGGAACAGGGAGATGAGGAACAGGGGAGAGGTGAGGAACAGGGGAGAGGTGAGGAACAGGGGAGGTGAGGAACAGGGAGAGGTGAGGAACAGGGGAGAGGTGAGGAACAGGGGAGAGGTGAGGGAACAGGGAGAGGTGAGGAACAGGGGAGAGGTGAGAACAGGGGAGAGGTGAGGAACAGGGGAGAGGTGAGGAACAGGGGAGAGGTGAGGAACAGGGGAGAGGTGAGGAACAGGGGAGAGGTGAGGAACAGGGGAGAGGTGAGGAACAGGGGAGAGGTGAGGAACAGGGAGAGGTGAGGAACAGGGGAGAGGTGAGGAACAGGGGAGAGGTGAGGAACAGGGGAGAGGTGAGGAACAGGGGAGAGGTGAGGAACAGGGGAGAGGTGAGGAACAGGGGAGAGGTGAGGAACAGGGGAGAGGTGAGGAACAGGGGAGAGGTGAGGAACAGGGGAGAGGTGAGGACAGGGGAGAGGTGAGGAACAGGGGAGAGGTGAGGAACAGGGGAGAGGTGAGGAACAGGGGAGAGGTGAGGAACAGGGGAGAGGTGAGGAACAGGGGAGAGGTGAGGAACAGGGAGAGGTGAGGAACAGGGGAGAGGTGAGGAACAGGGGAGAGGTGAGGAACAGGGGAGAGGTGAGGAACAGGGAGAGGTGAGGAACAGGGGAGAGGTGAGGAACAGGGGAGAGGTGAGGAACAGGGGAGGGTGAGGAACAGGGGAGAGGTGAGGAACAGGGGAGAGGTGAGGAACAGGGGAGAGGTGAGGAACAGGGGAGAGGTGAGGAACAGGGGAGAGGTGAGGAACAGGGGAGAGGTGAGGAACAGGGGAGAGGTGAGGAACAGGGAGAGGTGAGGAACAGGGGAGAGAGGTGAGGAACAGGGAGAGGTGAGGAACAGGGGAGAGGTGAGGAACAGGGGAGAGGTGAGGAACAGGGGAGAGGTGAGGAAGGGGAGAGGTGAGGAACAGGGGAGAGGTGAGGAACAGGGGAGAGGTGAGGAACAGGGGAGAGGTGAGGAACAGGGGAGAGGTGAGGAACAGGGGAGAGGTGAGGAACAGGGGAGAGGTGAGGAACAGGGGAGAGGTGAGGAACAGGGGAGAGGTGAGGAACAGGGAGAGGTGAGGAACAGGGGAGAGGTGAGGAACAGGGGAGAGGTGAGGAACAGGGGAGAGGTGAGGAACAGGGGAGAGGTGAGGAACAGGGAGAGGTGAGGAACAGGGGAGAGGTGAGGAACAGGGGAGAGGTGAGGAACAGGGGAGAGGTGAGGAACAGGGGAGAGGTGAGGAACAGGGAGAGGTGAGGAACAGGGAGAGGTGAGGAACAGGGGAGAGGTGAGGAACAGGGGAGAGGTGAGGAACAGGGGAGAGGTGAGGAACAGGGGAGAGGTGAGGAACAGGGGAGAGGTGAGGAACAGGGGAGAGGTGAGGAACAGGGAGAGGTGAGGAACAGGGGAGGTGAGGAACAGGGGAGAGGTGAGGAACAGGGGAGAGGTGAGGAACAGGGGAGAGGTGAGGAACAGGGGAGAGGTGAGGAACAGGGGAGAGGTGAGGAACAGGGGAGAGGTGAGGAACAGGGGAGAGGTGAGGAACAGGGAGAGGTGAGGAACAGGGGAGAGGTGAGGAACAGGGGAGAGGTGAGGAACAGGGAGAGGTGAGGAACAGGGAGAGGTGAGGAACAGGGGAGAGGTGAGGAACAGGGGAGAGGTGAGGAACAGGGAGAGGTGAGGAACAGGGGAGAGGTGAGGAACAGGGGAGAGGTGAGGAACAGGGGAGAGGTGAGGAACAGGGGAGAGGTGAGGAACAGGGGAGAGGTGAGGAACAGGGGAGAGGTGAGGAACAGGGGAGAGGTGAGAACAGGGGGAGCGGAACAGGGGAGAGGTGAGGAACAGGGGAGAGGTGAGGAACAGGGGAGAGGTGAGGAACAGGGGAGAGGTGAGGAACAGGGGAGAGGTGAGGAACAGGGGAGAGGTGAGGAACGGGGAGAGGTGAGGAACAGGGGAGAGGTGAGGAACAGGGGAGAGGTGAGGAACAGGGAGAGGTGAGGAACAGGGGAGAGGTGAGGAACAGGGGAGAGGTGAGGAACAGGGGAGAGGTGAGGAACAGGGGAGAGGTGAGGAACAGGGGAGGTGAGGAACAGGGGAGAGGTGAGGAACAGGGGAGAGGTGAGGAACAGGGGAGAGGTGAGGAACAGGGGAGAGGTGAGGAACAGGGAGAGGTGAGGAACAGGGAGAGGGAGAGAAACAGGGGAGAGGTGAGGAACAGGGGAGAGGTGAGGACAGGGAGAGGTGAGGACAGGGGAGAGTGAGGAACAGGGGAGGTTGAGGAACAGGGGAGAGGTGAGGAACAGGGGAGAGGTGAGGAACAGGGGAGAGGTGAGGAACAGGGGAGAGGTGAGGAACAGGGGAGAGGTGAGGAACAGGGGAGAGGTGAGGAACAGGGGAGAGGTGAGGAACAGGGGAGAGGTGAGGAACAGGGGAGAGGTGAGGAACAGGGGAGAGGTGAGGAACAGGGGAGAGGTGAGGAACAGGGGAGAGGTGAGGAACAGGGGAGAGGTGAGGAACAGGGGAGAGGTGAGGAACAGGGGAGAGGTGAGGAACAGGGAGAGGTGAGGAACAGGGGGAGAGGTGAGGAACAGGGAGAGGTGAGGAACAGGGGAGAGGTGAGGAACAGGGGAGAGGTGAGGAACAGGGGAGAGGTGAGGAACAGGGGAGAGGTGAGGAACAGGGGAGAGGTGAGGAACAGGGGAGAGGTGAGGAACAGGGGAGAGGTGAGGAACAGGGGAGAGTGAGAAACAGGGAGAGGTGAGGAACAGGGGAGAGGTGAGGAACAGGGAGAGGTGAGGAAC
Source organism: Closterium sp. Yama58-4 (assembly GCA_947470075.1). Lineage (NCBI taxonomy): Eukaryota > Viridiplantae > Streptophyta > Zygnematophyceae > Desmidiales > Closteriaceae > Closterium > Closterium sp. Yama58-4. The sequence goes on along the minus strand of CANIUD010000237.1, from coordinate 3,623 downwards.
AGGGGAGAGGTGAGGAACAGGGGAGAGGTGAGGAACAGGGGAGAGGTGAGGAACAGGGAGAGGTGAGGAACAGGGGAGAGGTGAGAACAGGGGAGAGGTGAGGAACAGGGGAGAGGTGAGGAACAGGGGAGAGGTGAGGAACAGGGGAGAGGTGAGGAACAGGGGAGAGGTGAGGAACAGGGGAGAGGTGAGGAACAGGGGAGAGGTGAGGAACAGGGGAGAGGTGAGGAACAGGGGAGAGGTGAGGAACAGGGGAGAGGTGAGGAACAGGGGAGAGGTGAGGAACAGGGAGAGGTGAGGAACAGGGGAGAGGTGAGGAACAGGGGAGAGGTGAGGACAGGGGAGGAGGTGAGGAACAGGGGAGAGGTGAGGAACAGGGGAGAGGTGAGGAACAGGGGAGAGGTGAGGAACAGGGAGAGGTGAGGAACAGGGGGAGAGTGAGGAACAGGGGAGAGGTGAGGAACAGGGGAGAGGTGAGGAACAGGGGAGAGGTGAGGAACAGGGGAGAGGTGAGGAACAGGGGAGAGGTGAGGAACAGGGGAGAGGTGAGGAACAGGGGAGAGGTGAGGAACAGGGGAGAGGTGAGGAACAGGGGAGAGGTGAGGAACAGGGAGAGGTGAGGAACAGGGGAGAGGTGAGGAACAGGGAGAGGTGAGGAACAGGGGAGAGGTGAGGAACAGGGGAGAGGTGAGGAACAGGGAGAGGTGAGGAACAGGGGAGAGGTGAGGAACAGGGAGAGGTGAGGAACAGGGAGAGGTGAGGAACAGGGGAGAGGTGAGGAACAGGAGAGGTGAGGAACAGGGGAGAGGTGAGGAACAGGGGAGAGGTGAGGAACAGGGGAGAGGTGAGGAACAGGGGAGAGGTGAGGAACAGGGGAGAGGTGAGGAACAGGGGAGAGGTGAGGAACAGGGGAGAGGTGAGGAACAGGGGAGAGGTGAGGAACAGGGGAGAGGTGAGGAACAGGGGAGAGGTGAGGAACAGGGGAGAGGTGAGGAACAGGGGAGAGGTGAGGAACAGGGAGAGGTGAGGAACAGGGGAGAGGTGAGGAACAGGGGAGAGGTGAGGAACAGGGGAGAGGTGAGGAACAGGGGAAGGTGAGGAACAGGGGAGAGGTGAGGAACAGGGGAGAGGTGAGGAACAGGGGAGAGGTGAGGAACAGGGGAGAGGTGAGGAACAGGGAGAGGTGAGGAACAGGGGAGAGGTGAGGAACAGGGAGAGGTGAGGAACAGGGAGAGGTGAGGAACAGGGGAGAGGTGAGGAACAGGGGAGAGGTGAGGAACAGGGGAGAGGTGAGGAACAGGGGAGAGGTGAGGAACAGGGGAGAGGTGAGGAACAGGGGAAGGTGAGGAAAGGGGAGAGGTGAGGAACAGGGGAGAGGTGAGGAACAGGGGAGAGTGAGGAACAGGGAGAGGTGAGGAACAGGGAGAGGTGAGGAACAGGGAGAGGTGAGGAACAGGGGAGAGGTGAGGAACAGGGGAGAGGTGAGGAACAGGGAGAGGTGAGGAACAGGGGAGAGGTGAGGAACAGGGAGAGGTGAGGAACAGGGGAGAGGTGAGGAACAGGGGAGAGGTGAGGAACAGGGGAGAGGTGAGGAACAGGGGAGAGGTGAGGAACAGGGGAGAGGTGAGGAACAGGGGAGAGTGAGGAACAGGGGAGAGGTGAGGAACAGGGGAGAGGTGAGGAACAGGGAGAGGTGAGGAACAGGGGAGAGGTGAGGAACAGGGGGAGAGGTGAGGAACAGGGGAGAGGTGAGGAACAGGGGAGAGGTGAGGAACAGGGAGAGGTGAGGAACAGGGGAGAGGTGAGGAACAGGGGAGAGGTGAGGAACAGGGAGAGGTGAGGAACAGGGAGAGGTGAGGAACAGGGGAGAGGTGAGGAACAGGGAGAGGTGAGGAACAGGGGAGAGGTGAGGAACAGGGAGAGGTGAGGAACAGGGGAGAGGTGAGGAACAGGGGAGAGGTGAGGAACAGGGGAGAGGTGAGGAAACAGGGGAGAGTGAGGAACAGGGGAGAGGTGAGGAACAGGGGAGAGGTGAGGAACAGGGGAGAGGTGAGGAACAGGGAGAGGTGAGGAACAGGGGAGAGGTGGAAACAGGGGAGAGGTGAGGAACAGGGGAGAGGTGAGGAACAGGGGAGGAGGTGAGGAACAGGGGAGAGGTGAGGAACAGGAGAGGTGAGGAACAGGGGAGAGGTGAGGAACAGGGAGAGGTGAGGAACAGGGGAGAGGTGAGGAACAGGGGAGAGGTGAGAACAGGGGAGAGGTGAGGAACAGGGGAGAGGTGAGGACAGGGGAGAGGTGAGGAACAGGGGAGAGGTGAGGAACAGGGAGAGGTGAGGAACAGGGGAGAGGTGAGGAACAGGGGAGAGGTGAGGAACAGGGAGAGGTGAGGAACAGGGGAGAGGTGAGGAACAGGGGAGAGGTGAGGAACAGGGGAGAGGTGAGGAACAGGGGAGAGGTGAGGAACAGGGGAGAGGTGAGGAACAGGGGAGAGGTGAGGAACAGGGGAGAGGTGAGGAGAAAACAGGGGAGAGGTGAGGAACAGGGGAGAGGTGAGGAACAGGGGAGAGGTGAGGAACAGGGGAGAGGTGAGGAACAGGGGAGAGGTGAGGAACAGGGGAGAGGTGAGGAACAGGGGAGAGGTGAGGACAGGGGAGAGGTGAGGAACAGGGGAGAGTGAGGACCAGGGGAGAGGTGAGGAACAGGGGAGAGGTGAGGAACAGGGGAGAGGTGAGGAACAGGGGAGAGGTGAGGAACAGGGGAGAGGTGAGGAACAGGGGAGAGGTGAGGAACAGGGGAGAGGTGAGGACAGGGAGAGGGGTGAGGAACAGGGGAGAGGTGAGGAACAGGGAGAGGTGAGGAACAGGGAGAAGGTGAGGAACAGGGAGAGGTGAGGAACAGGGGAGAGGTGAGGAACAGGGGAGAGGTGAGGAACAGGGGAGAGGTGAGGAACAGGGGAGAGGTGAGGAACAGGGAGAGGTGAGGAACAGGGGAGAGGTGAGGAACAGGGGAGAGGTGAGGAACAGGGGAGAGGTGAGGAACAGGGGAGAGGTGAGGAACAGGGGAGAGGTGAGGAACAGGGGAGAGGTGAGGAACAGGGAGAGGTGAGGAACAGGGGAGAGGTGAGGAACAGGGGAGAGGTGAGGAACAGGGGAGAGGTGAGGAACGGGGAGAGGTGAGGAACAGGGAGAGTGAGGAACAGGGGAGAGGTGAGGAACAGGGGAGAGGTGAGGAACAGGGGAGAGGTGAGGAACAGGGGAGAGGTGAGGAACAGGGAGAGGTAGGAACAGGGGAGAGGTGAGGAACAGGGGAGAGTGAGGAACAGGGGAGAGGTGAGGAACAGGGGAGAGGTGAGGAACAGGGGAGAGGTGAGGAACAGGGGAGAGGTGAGGAACAGGGGAGAGGTGAGGAACAGGGGAGAGGTGAGGAACAGGGAGAGGTGAGGAACAGGGGGAGAGGTGAGGAACAGGGGAGAGGTGAGGAACAGGGGAGAGTGAGGAACAGGGAGAGGTGAGGAAACAGGGGAGAGGTGAGGAACAGGGGAGAGGTGAGGAACAGGGGAGAGGTGAGGAACAGGGGAGAGGTGAGGAACAGGGGAGAGGTGAGGAACAGGGGAGAGGTGAGGA
>CANIUD010000236.1:0-56220 GCA_947470075.1 Closterium sp. Yama58-4 | reverse complement strand
GTTGCCCCCCACACCAGTCACAACAGAAAAAAACGGCCCTTGTGATCAGCCTTGTGCATCCTCACGCACACAACCCTGCGGCTGCAGCAGCCAAAACCGTGCCCTGCCAGCCCACTGCGTTGCCACCTTCACCCAGTGCGGCATCTAGGATTGCAGTTTTCTGCCGGCCGCATTCGCTCGACTCCAATTTCCCTCGCACTAGGTTGCTTGCCTCAGACTCGCTATCTCACCATATTGCGCTGGCAACACCCCCTAGAAAATACCTAATTAGGGACCCAGTTTATTGATGCTTAGCTGTTGTTTGTCTGTCACTGATTGACGTGAAGCCTTCTTGTAGCGGGTGCACAACCTAGATCATCCGTGGTTTGCGTTCTGGGTGGAAATGGAAATTGTCCGAACCGTTGATCGCGCGGGAACGAACGAGCTCAAGAACCGCGTGGCGGAATCGCTTAAGATTATCACGAAGGCGCTCGCCGTATATGGGTACGAAGCGGAGCGAGCTAAGCCAAAGCCTCAAGCCGCTGACATGCCAATGAGCCATCTCCGCTTCTTTGTCTCATCTGCGCACCGTACATGCCGTTTGGCCCTTGTGCTACATCTATTTCGCTGTTATTTCCGTTCTCGATTTTATTTCAATGTGTCCTGGTAACGCCATGCATCGGACTGTGATTGTGCTCCACAGGCTGAGCGAGAAGTCGCTTTCAGCTTCAATGGCGGAAAGGATTCCACGGTGAGTTTTCTAACGCCATCGAAGCTTTGCGTCAGGCAAGATGCACGGAAGTGGATGTGATTTGATGAGGAGGGGAGGATCATACAGGGTTACTTTGTGATGGGAGGAAGATGAACCGATGCTGATTCTATCCGATTGTGCCCCACTCTCCAATCACCTAGCTTCCTCGACACAAACCTTAGGCTTCTTCCTCGCATCTCAACACCATTCAACCCCTCATCTCACCCCTCCCTTTCCCCCCTCCTCCCCCCTCCCTTCCCCCCTCCTCCCCCCTCCCCCCAAATCCATTCCCCCCTTCCCCTCCCCCCTTCCCCCGCTCCTCTCCCCCAATCCCTTCTTGTGAACCAGGTAATCCTGCACCTGCTGCGCGCGGCGCTGGTGGCGGCGCGCGCCAAAGGCGTGGACCTGCGGGACTCGACGTGCGCGGACGAGGCGGGCGAGGGGGACTGTGACGACGGCGCGGACCTTCCGGGTGGCTCGTGGAGGGGTTGGCGGGAAGCATGGACCACCGCGGATGCCCCTCCGAAGGGTGCGAGCACGGCTGCCGCGGGGGAGGCGGAGGCGGAGAAGGGGGAACCGGCGGAGAAGGCGAAGGAGGCGGAGGGGAATGGGCGGCGGAGAAGAAGAGCGAGGCGGAGAATGGCGAAGGCGATAAGGCGAGCTCGGACGAGATGGCGGGGCTGTGCGCGATTTATTTCAGGGATAAGGACGCGTTTCCGTCCATGGACGCGTTTACCATTGAGATGTCGCAACGGTGAGACGACTCTCGGAACGGACTGTTGGAGTGCCGTGAGTTGTTTACACTCTTCTTCTTTTCCTTCGCCTTTCCCGGGAGAGATGGGGGAGGGGGGGGAGGGGATGGGGAAAAGGGGGACAGGGGGGAAGGAGGGGGATGGTATGATGTTGGACGGTGTGATGGTGTGGTGATGATGTGATGTGGGATAAAGTTGCGTTTATGTGCTTAGAGCTGGAGCTGTGCGTCTGTATGTAGGTTCTTGATGATGGTGAGAGGATGGCGGTGGTTAGAGGATGCAATTTTCCACCTCCTGATTCTATCTCCCAAGCGTCCTCGTTCTTCCTATCCGTCCTTATCCCTCCTTTTCCGCTGCTCTCTTGTTAAAATACTAATAATAAAACTATCTGCCCCTGCAGTATTGTGCTGTACTACCCCTTTCCCCCTTTCCCCTCCCCCCCCCTCTTCCACCCCTTCCCTCTCTATGCTTTGCATGCTTTACAACACCAATCACCACCCATGCGTTCATACTCCATCCCCATGGCACGTCACACCCCCACAATTTCGCAAATCTTCCCACCATGCACCATCGCTTCTGCAACTTGCCTTGCCATCCCGATGTGCTACCTCCCCCCTTTCCCCCCTCTCCTCCCCACACTCCAACATCCCACCCCCCCTTCCCCCCTCCCCCCCCCCCCACACACACACATACACACACACATACACATACATGTACCATGGTGGTGTGCAAGGCAGGTACGGGTTGGACCTGATAGTGACGGACGATGACTTCAAGGCGGGCCTCACAGCGCTCAAGAAGCAGCGCCCTGTGCAAGCCATCTTCCTTGGCATCCGCTCCATCGACCCCAATGGGGTCAGTCAGTCTTTCTCTCGCCCTCTACCTCCCACACTCTCTCCCTCTCCCTCCCTCGCCCTTTATCTCCTTCACCCACCTTCTCCTCCCGCTTAATTCCTCTCGTTCTCCCGTTTCTCTCTCCCCCCTGGCCCCACCTCCTCTATCGCCTACGTCGCGCCTTTCCCAAAGCACACCCATTGCAAGCAATGTCCACACCTGCATTTCTTCGAACATTCTGTGTTGTCTCTAAGCTTTCTCTTCATGAAACCCCTTCTCCTCCTTGCCCTCCTTGCATACCCTGTATTTCCTCCCCTCCCCCTCCCCCCCCCCTCCCTCTTTCCCCCCTCACCCCTCTCCTCCCTTTCCCATCTTTCCCTTCTCTTCACCGGGAGCAGAAGAACCAAGCAGTCTTCTCTCACAGCTCGCCTGGCTGGCCTGATTTCGTGCGAGTCAATGTCATTCTGCATTGGTCCTACAGGTGCCACACACAACTCCCTGCCTTCTCTCTCTTTCCGTACCTCCCTCCATTTCCTCCCTGCCTATCCCCCCTGCCCATGCTGCCCCTTTCTCTCGTATTCTGTAATCGCATCTCTTGCGTTGTTTATGCTATTCCCTTTTCTCTCCTATTCTATCCTTGTATGCACGGCATGGCAGGGATGTGTGGGAGTTCCTCCTTGTCACCAAGGTGCCGTACTGTCATCTGTATGACGAAGGGTCAGTACATCTTTCCCATCTCGCCCTGCTCGTCCTCCCACCCTTCCCTGCTTCCTCTCCTTCTCTCCCCTCTCCCTGACCCTCTCTTAACAGTCGCACAGTCTCTCCTCCCTGCCATTCCTGTCCGCCCTGCCCTCATCTGCCCCTCGCCTCCAGCTCCAACGTTCTCATGCCCTTCCGTCAGATAATCTCTTCTTTCCTCCCCACCTCAACTTGCATCCCATCCCAACAAGTAATTCTTTCGGCTCCTTACCATTCCACTCGCGCATCCGCCCACCCGCCCACCCACCCACCCATTCCCCCAGCTTCACATCTCTTGGCAGTGTCCACGACACCGAGCCCAACCGCGCTCTACTCCTCCCCAACCTCCGCCACTGCCTCAAGACCGGCCGCACCTGTGTGTCCGTCCCTCCAGTGGACCCCTCCTGGCCGCCCCCTCTCCCTCAGCCCTCTGGTCCTTCTCCACGCCCTACTTCCGCAGCTCTAGTTGCCGCATGACTCCCGACCCGCACGCCTCTCTCTGTGTAGCTCAAATGCTGCTTCCCACTCGCACCGCCCCCTTTGGCCGCGGCCCTCCGCCTTGCCCTGTGCACCCGATTTGCCATCTCGCGCGAGTGGCATCGGATAATGGTATCGATGTGCATGCCCTGTTGGAAGGAGGAGCAGAGGAAGGGTCGGTTTTGGAGGATGCAGGTGCAGGGGTTGCTGCCGCTGCAGCGGCTGCGGCCGTGGCGGCGGGAGGGAGGAGGGAGGGGGTGAAGCCTGCAGGGGACAGGTTCCTGCCGGCTTATTTTCTTCTGGATGAGAGGTTGGAACGGGCAGGTAGGAAGAAAAAGAAGAAGGAAGCGCCTGTGGCTGAAGAGGGGAAGGCAGGAGCAGAGGGGGGAGCAGCGATGGAGGAGGAGGAGCAGGAGGAAGAGGAACCAGCGCAGTATGAGCCTGTGGATGGGGATGTGGTGGAGGATGGATTAGGGGTGATTCATGAAGACGTGGGGAGAGAGGGGTGGGGCGATGGGCAGGATGGGGAGGATTCGTTAAGACAAGGTGATGTGAATGGTGTGGCAGTGAATGGGAGTGAAGGGGAGGGCAGAGGAGGGCAAAGGCTGGTGCAAGAGGGAGTGGTGAGTTCGCCAGGTGGAGTTGGTGGTGGTGGTGGGACCGCTGGGGCTACTGCAGTGGGTTCGCCCAGGCCTGGCAAGCTGAGTCTTAATGTGCAGATTACGGACAGTGCTTTGGCTTCTGCGCTGCAGTAGTGCAAGGGGAATCGTTATTGTGTATGGGCCAGAAGCCAGCAGCAGCAGCAGGTTGCTGTGCTAGCTGATCAGCCAGCCATCCAACCTGCCTGCCGTCCTGCCGTCCATCCTGCCGTCCATCCTGCCGTCCATCCTGCCGTCCATCCTGCCGTCCATCCAGTGCCAGCCAAATTACCTGGCAGCCAGCCAGCAAGCAGAGCAGAGAAGAGGGCACTTGTGGATGTGGATGGGATGGGATCACTTCTCCAGGAGTGTTGTTGGTGTTGAAGGTGCACTGGGAGCGGCTGATTGCTGTAGTAGAATGAAGTGCCTCTGAGGTGGTATAGTGGTGTTTGGAGATTCGGCCATGTTTAGATAAGAGTGCTGCTTGGTTTGCAATATGATCAGTTAATGTTTTTTCCGCCTCTTTTGGTATATAGATTGGAGTAGATTTTCGCCCTCTCTAATTTGCACGAATTGCCTGCCACCGTATAAGCGTCACCTCTAACGCATCCACTTGAACCAGCGGTGTAAGCTCGACGGAAACCCTTCGCGGGCTGTTCTAGTCGCATCTTCCCGTGGCCTTCGGTCTGCTCTGTGCTGTCGCGCTCTCTCCATTCTTCCCCCTCAAATGCGTCTCATCAGCTGAACGAATTCTTGCAAGATACAGGTATCACCGAACAGCTCACACACACAGCTCTCGAAGGTCTAGAACATCGGGTTCTGCTCTGCTTGTGGTGTCTCGACTTCTTACCCTAACTAGTACTCCGCCATCTCAAGTTATCTAGTATCTTTTTCTTCCACGCTACATGGGGGTCTACACAGCCACCGAGGAAGACGCGTCGTTGCTCGCGAACGCAGCGGCCGGTTATCCAGCCGCTGTCGCCGCCGCTGCGGGAGTCGCGGGAGGAGCTACTTACGTTCCGCTACCGGACGGAAAGCAGCAGCAGCAGAAGCAGCAGGCAGAAGTATCTATCGTGCCAGTATACCGCGTCTCCGCGGTAACGGCCGCACAGGCGCAGGCGTCCGGGTTACCACCTGCAGGATTCACGTCGCGCGGGTCGCTGTGCTTCGTGAGCGGCACGCCGTACGAGGACGGCGTTATTCCCCCTAACGCCATCTTCTCGCACCCCAACGGCCGGCAGCTTCAAGGGACGTTTTTCGGGGATACGCCAGCGCCGTTCACGTGCCCGTGCTGCGGGTTCTCGGGGCTCACTGATGTTCGGTACGTGGTGGCGGCGGCCGTGGTCGTGGTGGTGTTGCTGGTGGTAGTGGTGATGGCAGTGGTGGTGGTGATGGTGGCGGTGGCGGGTGGTTATGATGTCGTGTGTGCCATTAGTGCTGTACAAGGGGTTGTTTCGTTTCGAGGCCATTTGCAGTGCTTTCTACTCCATTATGCTGTCATACGCTTTCATTCTTCCGCCACGAAACGTCATCACGTTTGGGTAAACTCAAAGCCAGACGTACGAGATTCTCTTTACCCTTATGTTCTCCACCTGTGCGTGTCGTGTTTTGTGCTGTCCCGTCCCTGCCTGTACAATCCCACTGTTCCCACAGCTCGTCACTGAGTGCGGCTGCCGTGGTGGCAGCAGCGGTGACGATTGTTGGAGTGTGTTTCCTGACTCCTGGTAGCTGCATGTGGCATAAGAAACACTTCTGCCCTTGCTGCCAGAACAAGGTAGGCTGTCCCTTGCCTTATATTTGCTGTCGCCACCCAAGAAAGATGTATGTGGCATGTGGCACAAATGCATAAGAATGTTCATTGCCTCTCCTCTGTGCTTCTTTTGCTTCATCTTGGATAGCACCTTCTGCATCCCCCATGTCGCATGTTCCACATTCCCTACATTATCATCTTTGGCGCCTGCCTAATCCTGAATTCCACCTGGTTCTTCGTACCTCATTGCGACAAACATCATGATCATGTTGCTGCATGTGCATGCTGCCAGGTGGGCGAGCATCAGAAGGACGACATCTTTCTTCTCGCTGACCCAGTCAACTGGCACCGCGTATCCTTTGCCCTCCCACTCTAGGCGCCTCCACTCGTTTCTTTCCACTCTAGCCCCCCCAACTCCACTTTTGCCCTGGGACCCTGCCGCCCCTTCCCTGAGACCACTCTGTCCTGCACCTGCTGTTCCACCACACGGCTAGAGACCATTCTACCCGATTTTTTTTTCTATGACATGCCACAATCAGCTACACTTTAGGAAGGCAGAAGCTATGTACCGTGTTTGGCATAATTCTATTACTGACCTTTTCTACACAGGCCTTTCGCATAAAAAGACATCAGATGAATTGTGAAACAGTAATCAATTGTCTCAATATTTCCACACTCTTCAAATGGCATGCCCGCGTGGCCTAATGGATAAGGCATCTGACTTCTAATCAGGTGATTGTGGGTTCGAGTCCCACCGTGGGTGCCTCGAAATAGTAGGCAAAGAAAAGTTTTGGGTGGTTTGAGAAATATCTGGTCGCAAAGAAGTGGTTTGCTTGTGGAATATGTACCTGTTTGAGAACTTTACAAGGCCTTGTTTGTGGAATACATACATGTTCCAGAGTTTGGCAAGTCCCAACAAATGCTTGTAGGGAATGCAAAGTGGGTTAAACATACGATAAAAAATTTTTTATTTTTACGACGTGCCCGCGTGGCCTAATGGATAAGGCATCTGACTTCTAATCAGGTGATTGTGGGTTCGAGTCCCACCGTGGGTGTCCTACCCATTTTTGCATCTTCCCTATCTGACTTGCGACATCGTTCCCTTCATTTTCCTGTCCGCCGTGCATGTCCCAATCCCTCTAGTCGCGAGGATCTTTCAGTGAACCTCACGTTTCGTCTCAAATCCAGCTTCCTTCCTTCTCGTTCCTCCTCCTTTCTCCCTAATTTCCAAGTTTCCTTGCACTCGCTCCCCCGCTTGTCGCGATGGCGCCAACAGCGGGAGCCGGGACTGCTAAGGTATGCTCGTATCCTTGCTTATTGTACTAATCGCCCTCGCGCCGTTCGTCTCAACTCCCAATCTTCATTTCGCCCCTCGCGCCACTGTTCTCCGCCTCTACTCGCCGTGTCCCTCACCCTCCTTCATCGAATTTAATTTCCCGCCATCTGTCGGCGTGCCGCTGCTTGTCTTGTCTTGTCTCTCATTTCTCCCCAATCGCCAACCACTTTGATGCGCGTCAAGCATTGCCGCTGCTTGTTTCGACCCGCTACCTATCCCCGTCTGCTCTTTCCTCATTCCCCACCAACCCTACATGGCTTCGCTGGTTCCGCCTTTTGGCATGGCATGGCGTGGCATGGCATGGCGTGGCTTGGAACGTCATCACGGCATGACACGGCATGGCGTGGCATGGCATTTCATATGGGGGTGACATGTGGGGGTGGCATGTGGGGGTGGCATGTGGTGAGCGAGCGCAGATGCTAAGCAAGCTAGAGGCGAGTGTGAAGGCAGGCAACTTCTACGAAGCACAGCAGCTCTACAAGAGCGTCAGCGCCAGGTGAGGTCAAACCAAACCTCTCAAGCACCTTGTCCTGGCGCCAGGTTAGGTCAAACCCACAGTCATTCTTCATTCCGCTCCGTCATTGCCTGCTGCTAGCTGCCCCAGCAGCAGCATCACCATAACACCTACCAACCACACCCTCACCTCCTCCTCCCCACCTCCTCCACCTTCCCATGGCCATTCTTCTCTACTCGACCAGGTATCCCCTAGGGATTCGCCTCCCCCAGGGATCCGCCTCCTCCAGGGATCCGCCTCCTCCAGAAATCCGCCTCCCCGAGGTATCTGAGCTGGGGGAGCATTACCATAACACCCCACTCCCCCCCGTCCCCCTCCAGGTATCTGAGCCGGGGGGATGCGCGGGCAGAGTATGTGGTTGAGCTGCAGAGTATGTGGTGCAGAGCGGTGATTGTGTTCATGCGTGCAGATGCAGCAGTGGCATCGCCGTAACTCCCCTCCGTCCCCTCCTCCCTCCGTCCCCCCTGCAGGTACCTGAGTAAAGGGGGCGCGCGGGCAGAGGATGCGATCGAGCTGCTGCAGAGCGGGGCGAGCGTGCAGCTGCAGCAGCGGCAGGTGACGTGTGGCACGGAGCTCGCCCTGCTCCTTGTGGACGCTCTGTCTGCCACGCACGCCCCGCACTCACAAGGCGCTGTGGGTGAGTGAGGGTGGGGTGGTAGGAAGATGGGGGTATGCGGATGGGGGGATGAGGTGTTCAGAGGATGAACTGTCTTGTCCTTCTCCCGCCACCACCCACCACCACTATGCCATTCTCTCTCTCTTTCTTCCCACATGCACACGCACACACATTCTTCTTTCCTCACTCCCTCCTTATCACCTTCTCCTCCTCTCGCCTGTCCCTCCTCTCCCTCCACACCAACAGAGCGTCTACTTGCCATTAACGACGCTTTTAAGCCGCTGCTCTCACACCAAACCAGCTCGCCCGCTGCTGCTGCTGCTGCTGCTGCTGCTGCTGCTGCTGCTGGTCCTGAGACTGCGAGTGAGAGCAGGGAGCAATCTGCAGCGCCGGAGGCATCTGCTTCTGCTTCTGCTGCTGCTGCTGAATCCGAATCACTGTCTGCGTTTGAAGGCTGCCTGTCCTTCCTCAAAGCCTCCATTCGGTCTGTAATACCGCCCCTCACATGCCAGCCCACTCAGTCACAATATAGTACCTCGTGCAGTCACCCACTCACTCTTTCTTCTAGCAGTCACACCAGCAGTCCCACCAGCACTCACACAGGTGGTCCTTTTCACAAGCACCCACGGCTCGCCCTTGATCTGCCCACCCACCTCTTCTCCCACCCCACCCACCCCCACTTGCTTTCCACAGGTGGTCCCTGAAGGCAGAGGGAGCGCCAAGGCACGGAGCACCAGAGCTGCATGATGCACTGGCCGTGCTGCTCTGGACGCATGGTGCCACCCAGGTGCGCTGCTGTGATGCTGTGCTGCGCTGCTGTGATGCTGTGCTGTGCTGCTGCCCCTGTTGCAGCGGGAGCAGTGCTGATGGCGGCTGTTGGCGCAGCACAAGGGTGACTGAGTGGTTCATGGGTCGTGTGGCTATTCCTTGCTCCACTTGGTCCACGGGCGCGCCTTGGTCCGGGGGCGCGCCTTGGTCCGGGGGCGCGCCTTGGTCCGGGGGCGCGCCTTGGTCCGGGGGCGCGCCTTGGTCCGGGGGCGCGCCTTGGTCCGGGGGCGCGCCTTGGTCCGGGGGCGCGCCTTGGTCCGGGGGCGCGCCTTGGTCCGGGGGCGCGCCTTGGTCCGGGGGCGCGCCTTGGTCCGGGGGCGCGCCTTGGTCCGGGGGCGCGCCTTGGTCCGGGGGCGCGCCTTGGTCCGGGGGCGCGCCTTGGTCCGGGGGCGCGCCTTGGTCCGGGGGCGCGCCTTGGTCCGGGGGCGCGCCTTGGTCCGGGGGCGCGCCTTGGTCCGGGGGCGCGCCTTGGTCCGGGGGCGCGCCTTGGTCCGGGGGCGCGCCTTGGTCCGGGGGCGCGCCTTGGTCCGGGGGCGCGCCTTGGTCCGGGGGCGCGCCTTGGTCCGGGGGCGCGCCTTGGTCCGGGGGCGCGCCTTGGTCCGGGGGCGCGCCTTGGTCCGGGGGCGCGCCTTGGTCCGGGGGCGCGCCTTGGTCCGGGGGCGCGCCTTGGTCCGGGGGCGCGCCTTGGTCCGGGGGCGCGCCTTGGTCCGGGGGCGCGCCTTGGTCCGGGGGCGCGCCTTGGTCCGGGGGCGCGCCTTGGTCCGGGGGCGCGCCTTGGTCCGGGGGCGCGCCTTGGTCCGGGGGCGCGCCTTGGTCCGAGGGCGCGCCTTGGTCCGGGGGCATGTACCAGGGATCCAGCTCGACAAAATGAACCTCCTACTCAAGGGGGCAAACACCCGCACACTGACTGCTCATGCATCCTGCCTCCACATCACACACCCTTACTTCTCCACCCCTTTCTTTCTCCCTATGACCCACTTCCTTCTCTCTCCACTTTGCACCCTCACCCTCCTTCTTCCACACATGTGTACGAGTGTCTACCAGGATCTAGAGGCAGCTAGCCGGCATTTTGTGCTGGGCCGTGACACGAAGGCGTTTAGCTCCGTTCTCTGCCAAGTCATGCAGGGGGTGAGTCACTTGCACTCGCACCCTTCCCTTCCCCGTCCCTCTGTCGCCCTCTTCTGCTCGCACGTAAAACGAAGCACGCACAGTCAACCGCCCCCGGTCTCCCAACACTCTACCTTTAGCCCTCTAGTCTAGTAACGCATGTGTTCACTTTCCTGTTCCCACCCCTTCTTAACAAACTCCCGCACTCTCTGTACTCGACGTCTCCCTCTCCCTCGCCTCGCCTCACCATCTCATCCTCCCCTCTCCTGTCTCCCGTTTTCGCTTTTCCTGTCCTCGTCCTTCCCTCGATTCGCCCTATTCCGTGCCTGTCCTCTCTCTTTGCCCATTGCCCGTGCCAGGGCTTTCCAGACGAGGTGGACCTTGTGCTCGCCAGAGCCGTGCTGCAGTACGTGCTCTTGCTTCCCTTCCTAACACATTCCACCACTGCCCACCGCTGTTCACCGCTGCTCACCGCATTCCACTCATGTTCACCACGCTTCAGTATTGTCGGTAATAATCGCCGCGTGATAAATTCTACGTCAAGCACCAAGTCACAGAGCAGCAAGCCTGTACCCCAGTGCATGAGTTTGTCGTGCATGCTGGCTTGTATGTATGTGACACGTGTCCATGGCACGGCATGGGCATGGCCTGGGGGCATTGCACGACATGGCATGGCATTCCATGACATGCATGGGTGGCAGGTACCTGGCAGTGGGCAACATAAGGGGTGCAAATGAGTTGCTGGACGACATAACAGCACGTGGAGCAGCAGGCACTGCACCTGCTCTGCCCGACTCTCCACTCATCCACTTCACACGTTTCCTGCTGCTCACGTGCGCCCCTTGCCTTCCTCACCACCCACCCCTCTCTCCTCCACTCGCCTCCACCTCCCCACTCTCCACTTCCGCTTGCGCATTACTGTCCCACCACCGTGCCCCCTCACTCCATCTCATTTGCCTCGTTGCCTCCTATCTTCGCTCCTCCCATTCCGCTCATTCCCCTTGCCACCTTCAACCTCCTTTCCTCCTACCCCCATGCCACTCCTCCCCACATCCCCCCCCATCACCCCCTTCCGCACCACAAGCTTTCCCCCCATTTTGCAGCGTGGAGCGGAAAGTGCTGCCTCTCTTCCTGCTGCTGTTTTTTTAGTCGACTCAAAACACTTCCCCCCCCCCCCAACCACGTGTGCAGTGTGGAGAGGGATGCGCTCCCTCTCTTTCTGCTGCTGCGCAAGGTGTATGCCCCCAGCATCCGCCGCGACCCCCAGTTTCATTCAGTATGCCCCTCGCAGCCTGTGCCCCCCTTCCCCATCACCCACACACTGCTAAGCCAATTCCTCTTCCTTCCTCCATGTAACCTTGCCTGAGATCCACTTCCCCTCCCGCCCCCTCACCCACACACCGTCCCACGTGCCCCCCATACGGAGCTCCCCAACCACACACTGTCTCTGACAGTCGCCTTCATTCAGAAGATTTCTCCAAAGACAACTGTCTCTCGCTTCTCCATTGCTCCTTGGTTTTGCCTTTACTTCTTTCCACCTCCCTTGCCTTTCTCCCCGATTCCATCCGACCCCATACCACCAATGCTCACCACCCCATCCGCAAACCCCCTATCCCCCCATTCCCCTTTAGTACCTGGACGAGATAGCCCACCGCTACTACAAAGTGACGCGGACCCTCAGGGGGGGGGTTCTTCATTCCTGCCACAAAGCTCCCCACCATATCCCCCAACCCTCCCATTTCCTCGTTTCCCCCCCCTCCCCATGCTCCCAGTACCTGGACGAGATAGCCCACCGCTACTACAAGGTGGCGCGGCCGTCAGGGGGAGGGGACTTCATGGGCGGACTGCTGCAGGTGAGGGGGTGGGTTGGATGGCAGGGGGAGGGGAGCACGGGGGACAGTACGGTACTGAAGACGGGAAAGGTGGGGGAGGGAGGGAAGAGGGGGAGGGGAAACAGGAGATGGGAGGAGAGGGAACTTAGGAGATTAGGAAGGGAGAGGGAGTGGTGTGGTGGTAGGTGGAGGAGGGAGAGGTGGGCCGTAGGACAGGAGAGCTATTCGCGCCTCCTTGATTCCAGGAGGATGCAATTTGGGACTCGCAACTCATTCGATCTGCTTTTTCTCTTGCTTTGATACCTAATTGCTGCAAATTCTCTCTTGGCTTGCGTGATGGGTAAGCACATAAGGACATATAGTTTATGAGGTCTTGGTGTACTTGTAACACACGCCTCTCAGCACTTGCCCTTCACCCTGCCAATCTCTCGCCCGCCGGGGCATGCTCTGTTTCTCCCTGCCAATCCCCCCATTCCCCTCATTCTCCTCTGTTGCCTGCCTCCCCTTGTCAGATGCTCATGGGCTGATTGCGCTACACACCGGGGAGCATAACTAGCTCCGCACAGCACAGCACAGCGCAGCACAACACAGCACAGCACAGCACAGCACAGCACAGCACAGCACAGCACAGCACAGCACAGCACAGCACAGCACAGTACAGCACAGCACAGCACAGCACAGCACAGCACAGCACAGCACAGCACAGCACAGCACAGCACAGCACAGCACAGCACAGCACAGCACAGCACAGCACAGCACAGCACAGCACAGCACAGCACAGCACAGCACAGCACAGCACAGCACAGCACAGCACAGCACAACACAGCACAGCACAGCACAGCACAGCACAGCACACGATGCAAGGTGAAGTGCATCCATTATGCATACACAGGAAGACCACTAGCGTCTTGTTTATAGAGATGCCGGCTTGAGTATTAGTATACCGTAGTAGGCCAAGTGTGGGCTAGGTAACACCGTAGGCCAAGTGTGGGCTAGGTAACACCGTAGGCCAGTGTTAGTGATGGTGTGTTTCTACGAGCAGCAGTGAACCAGAGTTGCCTTGCATTTCTTTGCTTTACATGCACAGCGCTTCCGTATTGCCTGCCTTGCAAGGTCCCGACTTGAATCTATCGCTGTTCAAGAAGAGAGACTTGATTCTTTAGGAACCCTGGGCAAAGAAATGAATATAATGAATATGACGGTTTCCCGTATTAATATTTGATAGTTACTTCTGTGATTGAGCCCATTGTAATGAGACCGAACCGCTCAAACACGCAGAGAATCGCATCCATCCGTTATAAAATTGATCCCACGCGAGAAATCACTCCTCTTACCGCGCTCTTCACCGCGTGCCGCCGCCTGGTCAGCTTGAAACTCGTGCTGCCCCTGTGCCTGCCCGAGCTGCCCGCGTCCGTGAGTCTCCTGCAGCGGCTGACGCGGCTGGACGTGTCGTGCGGCCGAGACGACAGCGATTCCAGGCCGCTTCCAGAGCTTTCAGAGCTTCCAGAGCCCAAGGCGGGGTTCCCCGAGAGCATAGGCTCGCTGTCCGCGTTCCAGTCGCTTCGCATCCGCGCTGCTTACGCGCGCGCCCTCCCGCACACCCTCTCCCGCCTCCGCTGCCTTACCTCGCTGAAAATCGACGGCTGCTTCAACCTCCGGGAGCTGCCCGACGGTCTCGGGCAGCTAAAAAAACTGCGGTATCTGGAGCTGGCGAAGTTAGATTCTTTGGAATCCTTACCAGACTCCATCGGCCTCTTATCATCCCTCGAAACCCTCCATCTGTGCAGACTCAGTGCCGCCACTCTCCCAGACTCCGCCCACCTCTCCTCCCTCAAACGCCTCCTGCTCTCCCACCTCTCACACCTGCAATCGCTGCCTGACTGCATCGGAGAGCTGCCCTCGCTGCAAGAACTGACCGTCAAGTTCTGCGCTCGCTTCAATGCTCTCCCGCCCTCGCTCTCCGCCCTCTCCTCCCTCACGGCTCTCACCGTTCAGCACTGCAAGTCTCTCGCCTCGTTACCGGAGGATATCGGCGACGCTCCCCGCCTTGCCTCTCTTGTTCTCGACCAGCTTCCCACCCTCGCAGCTATTCCAGACTCGCTCGCCCTCCTCTCTTCCCTCACGCACCTGCACGCGGCCAAGTGTGAGCGTCTAGCGTCGCTGCCAGCGTCTTTCGCAGGGCTACACTCCCTCTCTCGCCTGCAGCTTCTCGGGTGTTCCATGGACTCGCTGCCCGAAGATTTCGGGCAGGTTTCGGCGCTGACGGAGCTGCATCTAAGCGAAGTTGGTTGCGATCTGCCCGATTCGTTTGGGCAGCAGTTTCTGAAGCTGAAGCGGCTCACTATTGTTGCTTATACTGGTGTGATACCTCTACCAATCACTCTATCCCAGCTTGAGAATCTAACTATCCACAGCTGCGACTTTTTGGCAGCCCTGCCCGAAACTATCGGGCAGCTGACAGCGCTTCGCACAGTAGAAATAGCGGGATGCGAACCGCTGGAAACCCTTCCCGAGTCCTTCTCGCAGCTTCCCCACCTTGAAAGCCTCACTCTCGGATGGAAGGGATTGGTAACTAAAGAGGATGATGAGAACCTAGGCCATCAGACCTGCATGTTTGACAACAACGGGGATGATGAGGATGATGATTATGATGGGGCCGAGGATGCACCCGAGTCAGTGTTCACTCACCTGCCGAGCACGTTCGGGCAGCTCGCGAATTCCTTAACTGCCCTGGAGATCCACGGGTGCCACGCGCTTCTGCGGCTGCCCGCATCGTTCACCCAGCTGACTCGCCTGCAGCGGCTGTGCATCTCCAACTGTCACTCGCTGTGTGAATTTCCGCTCGGGTGGGGCAACCTTGTAGGCCTGCAGGAGTTAGAGCTCTCTCTCTGCAAGCGCCTTTCCGTGCTGCCTCCACTTACCCCCTCTCCTCCTGTTGCTGCTGCTGCTACTGCGGCGGCTGTTGCTGTTGCCGCCTCCGCTGTTTCTGCTGCTGCTGCTGCGTCTGCTACTGCTGCTGCTTCTGCTTCTGCAGCAGCTGCTGCTGCTGTTTCTGCTTCTGCGGCTGTATCTGCTGCTGCTTCTGCTTCTGGTGGTGCTAATGCTGCTGCTGCTGTGGCTGCTGCTGTTGCTGCCTCTTCTGCTGCTGCTGCTGCTGCTGCTGCTGCTGCCTCTGCTGCTGCTGCTGCTGCTGCTGCTGATGCCGCTGTTGCTGCTGCTTCTGCCGCTGCATCTGCCGCCGCCGCTGCTGCTGCTGCCGACGTTTCTGCCATAGGCCAGGGCCCTTATTTTGTAGACACTATCACCCCTCCTCAGCCCTCAACCCCGCCCTCCCTCCCCACCCCCTCCCATCTCTCCGCCGCCTTCTCATTCTCAAATGCCCCTCTCTTTCCTCCCTCGCTTCAGGTCTCTACCTCCTCCCCTCCCTCCTCCGCCTCGAAATCCGTGACTGTGTGAAATTCACCGCGCTCCCGCCCCCACCCTCGCCCTTGCCCTTCCCACCCACCCTGCAAACCCTAATTCTGTCCAACACGCTACAGAGCACCAGCGACATGCAGCAAGCCACCTGCCACTTCTCCTCTCTGCAACACCTGCGCATCGAACACATCCCATCTCTCAAAACCGTCCCCATTGCACCCTCTCTGGAAAGCCTTTCTCTCTACGACCTGTCCCTCGTCTCCCCTCTCTCAATATCCAACATCCACACTCTACAGAAACTGCGAATCCTGACCCTCCACACCCTCCCCCTGCTCTCCCCTCTCCCTCCTTCAATCACAGCCCTCGCTCACCTCCAGCGCCTTCATCTCAGCCACATGCAAATTTCCAACCTGCCCGAGGATCTCGGGCAGATGCAAGGGCTGCGCGTGCTAACCGTAGACTCCGCGCCGAAGCTCTCAACGCTCCTGGCCTCCCTCACCCTCCTCACCTCCCTCACCCTCCTCACCTCCCTCACCCTCCTCACCTCCCTCACCCTCCTCACCTCCCTCACCCTCCTCACCTCCCTCACCCTCCTCACCTCCCTCACCCTCCTCACCTCCCTGCAACACCTCATGGTCTCCAACTGTGAGACATTCTCCTCTCTACCAGAACAAGGAATCGGCAATCTCGCCTCTCTCCTCTCTCTCACGCTCACCGACCTGCCGCTGCTGCTCAAGCTGCCTGCGGCCGTCTCACACCTGCCTTCGCTGCATGTCTTGGATTTGCAGGGGTGCGAAAATTTCAGAGAGCTGCCCGAGGGGTTGGAGAGTGCGAGGAGTCTGCGGGAGGTTTACCTGGAGAGATGCAACCAATTGCAGGATTTGCCCGAGCTGTTGCTGGCGCAGGCAGGTAGGATTCAGGTGAATGCGAGAGATTCATGATTGACAGCTTAAAATGTGTATTTGTTTTGTGTATTTACTAAGGTGGTACACGGTACGACTTATCAACCAACTCTTGAACTGTTACTATGGCCAAACGTCTGGATTTATGGCAGGCAGTGGATTGTGGAATGAACCCCCTGGCCGAGCTATTGAGCACGTGGCTGGGTCATGAGCCTACCAGTACCAAGTGCGATCCTTGTGTCACCCAAATATTGCAAACCACTAGCCATTGCTATGGGGCTCCTTTGCATGATGCAGCCAAGGACTGCTTTATTTCCGATTATTTTACATACACAAGTGAGAAAGCAAAACACTCTCTCAAACCTAGCTAATTCCACCTACAGTAGAAGCATGGCGCCACAGCTAATCCCACTTCCCTGTGAAACAACCCCACTCCCCTTCCCAACCCATCTCCTCCTCCATTACCAACCAACCAACCGCCCTCTCTTTCTCCACCACAATCCCTTCAAAAACCTCATGCGAGAGATTCATCTGACACGGAGGCAAGCATAGCAGACGACCCCCATGGATTACCTAGCGGCGGCAACAATATCAGTGAATCAATCTGCCAACTAAGGCCCGATCCACGTGGTGAGCTCCTGGCGTAGGTTCTCCTTCTTGCGGGTGACCTGCGCCCACGTGGGGTAGATGGTGGTGCAGTGGCCAATGGTGCCCACCAGGAAGAACCCAAAGGTCGGCTTGGCGCGCAGCACAGCGCGGATGCGCATGATGGACCGACGGGAGTACGTCTGTATCGCTGCCATCTCCGCTGAAGAGCACCCGCTGCTGCTGCCACTGCTGCTGCTGCCGCTGCCGCTGCTGCTGCCGCTGCTGCTGCTGGTGCTCTTGCCGCTGCTGCTCTTGCTGCTGTCCCTGTCGCCTTCGCTGTTATGGTCTCTGTCCCTGTCATGGCCGAATCTTGCGATGGTAGCTGTGGCGCCGTGAAGGGAGGTGAAGCTACTGCTGCTGGTGCTGCTGGCGCCGGCGGTGGTAATGGTGGGGTTGAAGGGAACGAGTTGCACATGCGTGTCTCCTTCGATCGACCACCCTGCGTGAGACGATGACACACCTTGTGGCGCGTGGAAAACGGCAGAGAACTGATCAAACGTGTCTCCGTCTACTAGCCGTGAATGTGCGTCCGAAGCTGCAGGGAAAGCAGGGGAAGAGAAAGCACTCGACCGAGCAGTGCGGGTCTGCTCACTGAAACCCACAGCAGAAGCCACAGCATCTCCTCCCCATGCCTCCGCCTCCTCCTCATTCCCCACCGGACCAAACCCCACCACCTCCGCCCCCGCCGCCTCCGCCG
This sequence comes from Closterium sp. Yama58-4, assembly GCA_947470075.1. Taxonomy (NCBI): domain Eukaryota; kingdom Viridiplantae; phylum Streptophyta; class Zygnematophyceae; order Desmidiales; family Closteriaceae; genus Closterium; species Closterium sp. Yama58-4. The sequence goes on along the minus strand of CANIUD010000236.1, from coordinate 38,404 downwards.
CCACAGCATCAGCACCAGCAGGAGCGGAGTCAGAAACAGCAGCAGCAGCGGCAGTGGGAGGAGCGCCGGCCTTAAGAAAGAGCTTGTTCATGCAGTGCGTGATGCTGGAGGTAGAGGACTCGTTCTGGCCCTGGTTGGCGATGTCTATGGCTGCAAAGTCCGCCACCGAGTTGACTATGAAGACGGGCCGGCGCACAAAGTAGAGGTTGTTCTGCGGGAAAAAACACTTCCACACCTGCGTGCCGTACGCTGCAGGACGGGGAGCAGGGGGGTGGGGAAGGTGAAGGGAGGGGAAAGTGGGGGAGCGGTGTTTGGGAGGAGTGAGTTGACGGAAGAGTGAAGACGGGCCGGCTCACAAAGTAGAGGTTGTTCTGTGGGAAAGAACACTTCCACGCCTGCGTGCCGTACGCTGTGTGTGGAAAAGGGAGGGGGGAGAGTGGAGGAGAGGGAAGGGAGAGGTTTTGGAGTTATGGCTTGGGGCGTGTGGAGGGTATAGCTAGGATTTATGCAATTTCCGAGAGTGCTGTGCCGCGCAGCGATGTGATGTCATGTGATGTCCTGTGGCGACATGCGATGGCACCTGATGTCATATACTGTCATGAGATGTCATGTGATGCCATGTGATGTCATGTGATGCCATGTGATGTGATGCCATGTGATGTGATGCCATGTGATGTGATGCCATGTGATGTGCAGTGCTGCAATGCGCACTTACTCTGGCGGCAGGCGGGGTCGACGAAGGGGCGGTGCAGCGCGACTATGGACTTGGCGAGGCTGCGGAAGTACTTCTGCCCCGTCACGTCGTCCGCGTCTGATGCGCACCCGCCCGCCCGCACGCACGCGCGCGCGCGCGCAAAAGTCGCGGATCATCAACCAAGGCCGCGGAGAAGCGGGCGCAGTGGGATATGGGGGTGGACGGAGGAGAAGAGGAGAAGGGCAAGGGGGAAGAGAAGAATTGTGTATCGAGAGGATACAGGCGGTTGTATCCGGGGAAGACAGACGGTTATACCGGGGGCTGCGTCAGAAGATGTCAAAATGTGATCCGGGCGCTCAACGCGCATCGAAGCACAGCACGTACCGAGGAAGAACCCGCCGTCCATGATGCATCTCACGTCTGCTTTTCAACCCCGAGGACTGCAGACGTTTGTACCCTCGGGCTCAACTCTCAACGCGCGACGCGCGACGCGCATCGAAGCACAGCACGTACCGAGGAAGAATCCGCCGTCCATGATGCATTTCACGTTGGCGCGCGGCACGGCGGCGCCCACGCGGTTGCACACGGCGCTCACCGCCTGCCCGCCCGCGGAGCACCCGCTCAGCACCACCTTGGCGGCCGCCGCCATTCCGCGCCGCATGGTCAGCTCTGGGGTGGGGGGGGGGGGGGGGGGGGGGACGGCGGGGAGGGATGGGTGTGATAGCGAGAGAGCAGAGAATGTGCGGCTGCTTTGGGTGTGACCTTTTGAGACGTCTCAAAAGGAGCTGGGGCGCAACGAAGAGCAGCGCGGACACGCATCAGGAGCAGCACGGCGGGGGAGCACGAGACCACGCACCTTGCAGCACGGCGTTGATGATGCGCGAGCCGTGCGTTAGAATGCAGCTTTGGAGGTTGGAAGCTATGAGTGAGCAGTACGGAGAAAGCATCAACACGCACGCACCTTGCAGCACGGCGTTGATGATGCGCGAGCCGTGCGAGAAGAGCACCGTGGTGCCGTTGACGGCGATGCGCTGCCCGCTGCCCGCGAAGCCGCCGCCGTCGCAGTAGAGCACCATGACGGTGTTCCAGTTGTAGAACGCGGGGTTCTCCTGCGCGCTCGCGCTCAGCATCCCGCTGAACGTCGTGCCGTACTTGCGCAGCTGCGCGCGAGATACGGGAGGTGGGGGGAGGGGCGGGGAGGAGGGAAAGAGGGGGAAAAATAGGGGAAGGGGAAAGGGGGAGCGATGGGGAGGGGGAGTGAAGGTTAAGCAGGGGGGATGGGGAGCGGAGGTTTGAGAGGGGGAGGAATTTTTCCCCATTTTGCCCCAATCGTGATGCACACCGTGACACGCACTCGTCAGACTGCATACGAGATGCGAGCTGACCACTCGCCTATGCTCCACCCCACGCACCCCGTTGTGACTTATTCAGTTCACTTATGCTAGCGATTCTTGTTCGCTTGAAAGCGATTCCGCGAGAGCCCACCACAGCAGCCGAGGTAGTATCAGAGCCGACTCGCAGGTCACACGTACCGTGGACTCGAACGCGGGGTTAGAGGGCGGCACGTAGAAGCGGGTGCTCCCGAGCACGGTGGTTGCGCGGAAGCTGCACCCCGTGACGCTGTAGCACCACCCGCCGCCCTGCAGGTAGATCAGCCACTTGTTGCTCCCCGCGCCGTAGCCCTGCCGGTGGTAGAACCCGGGCGGACTGCGCGGGGTTAGAGGAAGGATGGACGGGAGGGAACGGACGGGGCAAAGAAATTGAAGCGCTAACGAAAGAAGCCTGTTCTTCCCCGTGCCGTAGCCCTGCCGGTGGTAGAACCCGGGCGGACTGCGCGGGGTTAGAGGAAGGATGGACGGGAGGGAACGGACGGGGCAAAGAAATTGAAGCGCTAACGAAAGAAGCCTGTTCTTCCCCGTGCCGTAGCCCTGCCGGTGGTAGAACCTGGGCGGACTGCGCGGGGACGAGTTGGTCGGAGGGACGGTGGGGGCGGGAATGGATGGGGAAAGGAGGAGACGCAGGGAAGGACGGACGAGGAGAGCAGGATTGTCAGGAAGGAGAGCTGGCGGTGGATAGCAAATTAGCAAAGGATCAAGGTTGGTGATTCGATGGGGAGTGGCATCGACATGTGGCGTACGGTGGTTTGACGTGACATGGCATGGCATGGTATCGTGTCTGGGATCGCATGGTGGGAATCTCGAAAGCACCGACCTGCCGTCCAAGCATCGAGCGCCGTATTTACTCGGCGGAAGCAGGACCAGACTCGTGGTCCCCGCTCCGCCCGCGGCGCCAGCCGCTCCGCCCCCGGCGCCAGCAGCGCCGGGGAGGACCGCGACGGAGAAGAGCGGAAGGGATGCGACAAATACGAGGACGAGAAGAGGAAGGATGGGGTTGATAAGGGGTCTTGTGTAGACGTGAAGGTTGCTGCGCAGCGGCATGTGGGGCCAATACGTCTTGGTGAAAGGTGGCTGGGGGAGTCCGGCGGGGACTAGGAAGACGGGAGGAGTAAACGAGCAGACGAGGCAAGGCAAGGAGGGAGAACGTATGCAATCAACCGCGAAGAGGTTTCGCGCGTGGTGTGGCTGGCGTTCCTTCGTCGCTCGTTGTAGCGTTCTTGTAGCGGCGAGGAGGGGATTATAAGGCTCAGGGGGAGCGCAGCAGACACGAATTTGCAAATTCGTGCAAAACACGCAGTAGCGGCGAGGAGGGGATTATAAGGCTCAGGGGGGAGCTCAACACGGACGCACTGGCGGCTGTAGCATTCTTGAAAAAGAAACCAAGAGAAATGGATTGAGAACGGAAGGAATCTTGAGAGGGGCAATAGAGTTGCCTCCACAAAGATTGCAATGAAGATAATTGAAAGAAGAGGGGCGAGGTGGGGCACAAGCGGTGCACCGAAATAGCAAACTGGTTTGGAAAAAATCTATGGCAGATTCGTGTCGGACGTTGAGAATACGGCGAACTTAGAGAGGAAGGTGAAATCTATATGTATAGGCGGCGGGAGCAAAGCTCTCTTGCGTTGCAAGACTCTGCTGTGTCGGGCCCACGAGACGATGAGCTTACGAAGCCTCGTCCAGAAGCACTGGTAGGTGAAGTTGGTAGTAGGAACGGCAGTTGCGACGCACGGTGAAGAGTCTCAACGCCGTGATTGGCGTTGGGAACCGCAGTTATTCTGCTGCAAGGTTTTGCACGTCGGGCGAAAATTGAGTGGTCAATCACAGGAACCGTGCGAGGAGGAGAGTGCAGATCAGTGAGATTCACCTAGCGAGCCGCGGATTGCGATGTGGACCGACCAGACCGAGAGGGTTCGTCCAAATGCCTGTGAAGTGAATAAAACTGGGGAAATGCATGCTGATTGGTACGGCTCATCAGGGCCTGGTAACCGTTCGATCAGGGGCAAAACGAACATCGGATGGTTGTCTCGAGATCACTTCGCTATTGTTGGGAAAGTTAAATTTGAACAGATGGACAGGAACGTGGGCACTTGTGTCGGTCCCATGTACAGCTGATGCTCACCCCATGCACGCGAATTTGCCTTGCGCCGGATGGATACGCTGCACCCGAGGTTGTTTCCCCAGCCTTATGCACCTACATTACAAGCGCGTCGCGTGGTTATCAACCAATAGTAACGAACAGACCGAAGTCAAACTAGGTACAGACCGAAGTCAAGCAGAAGAGACTGAAGTCAAACTAGGTTACAGATCTTGTTTATAAGCACATGCGAATCCTTTTTAGCTAGCTGCGAATTGACGAAACTTATGCGAAATGCTCGTGACAGCTTATACGCCCCCTTCATAAGGCAACCGGGAGGGGCTCAAACAGGCATCATGCATGTCGCGACTCGAATGCACAAATACGAGCCGCAAATGCCAGTTTATTCCACCCAATCGTAAATATTGTAGGTCCAGATGTAATACTGCAATACACTTTCCTAATTATTCTCTACATCCCTTGTACAGCTCGTGTGTCAAAATTAATAAGCTGTCCGTCACTATGCATCACCTCGCGTATGGAATTCTACACAGAATCTGGATGCACACACAGCTTGTAACTATGCATTATGTTAGCAATAGCGGTATCAACTATTTATTAGTAAGAGAGTGCCTGGCCGATCTTGCCAAGATAACCTAAGAGTAATACCAGTCCATGAAAGAGTTTTTCAGTGTGTTGGCGATGGCGCCCGTGACGCTCCCATACGTGGAAGTAAGTCGTTTGTTTCCAATAGTGGGCTGATCAGTAGACTTGAGCTGGCTCCAAAGAGCATCACCCATAACGCAGTGCGTTGACTGGGTGTACGTGAACGCTTTGAACTGCACGTTGGCCGATGCGCGGTTATGTGAAATCTCGTCCAGCGATGATTTGATACCTTGGGAATAGTTCTGGAGAAGAGCGAGCTGCTGCGGAGTGCACTTGGCCTTGTCGTAGTTGGAAGAGAGGCACTTGATGATCGGGTTGCTCTTCTTTTTCGAGTGTGGAGCCAAGGAGAGCGCCACGCCCTTGTAATCCGCGAGCGAGTTCACAAGGAAGGTCGGAGTCCTGATGTAATTCAGATTGTACTGCGGGAAGAAGCATTTCCAAGTCTGCCCAGGGTTCGCTGTTGGACACACGGGCAGAACGGGCAGAAAAGGAACGGGTGAATTCGCAGAACTCACGCCTTACGGGCATGGTGGACTGGATACAGCTCAATAATGGACAGGCAATCCCAATGCCAAGGCAAACCCAAGGCAATACGTCAATCCCAAGGCAATTAACTTGGCTGTCAGACCTTTCTGGCATTCGCCGTTGATCCCAATGCCGTTGAAGCTCTGCAGTTGAGCCATGTTCCCCACCTTCTGACGCAGGGAGAACTGACCCTTGTAGTCCTTCACATCTGCCCACGGATTTCAAATGCGATGAATCGAACAACAGCAGCAAAACAAAAAATTGCTGCACATAATAATCTCGAATGCACAAATTGAATACGGGAGCACACACATATCATGTGCGTGTGCCCATTCTTTTCGCAACGTACCTGGGATGAACCCAGCGTCCATGAGGCACTTGGTCTTGAGCCCGAAGGGCTTGAGCTGTCCCGCGATCTGATCGCACAGCATGGACACCGCCACTGCGCCCGCGCTGCATCCCGCCACCAGCACGTCCGTGCCCTTGCTCATGCCGCGCTGATTCAGAAGGTCTGCGCACAGGCAGGAAGAAATAAGTACATAACCACACGGCACAGGGGCATTGAACGACCGCGAGTGGCTGTACCCCGCATCTTCACGCAACCCCTGCCGTACCTTCACGAAAGCCCGCCCCGCCCCCTGCCCCCGCCACCTTCCCCGTGCCGTACCTTTGATCGAGTCTTTGAGGTTCCAGTTGCCGAGGAAATAGACCGTCTGGTTGGCGTGGGTGCGCGCCATGCCCGAGCCGCCCGCGAACGAGCCGCCGTCGCAGTACTTAATGGAAGCCACGTTCCAGTTGTAGAAGCCCGGGTTGTCGCGGCTGCTCGGACTCACCACGCCGTTAAACTCCACCTTCTGCCGCACCCCGTGCGGAAGCGCGCACCGGCGGAGGACGGAAGAAGGGGGGGAGGGAGGAGAGGAAGCGGCGCGCGTACGCAGGCAGAGGGGAAGAGACGTTGGAAGATAACCGGTGGAATGTGTCTTCACAAGTTGTAAAAGTTATAACTGGTCGGAAGGGTTCTAAAGCAAGGTTTCAAATGGTTGGAGGAGTCAAACCAAACGGAATGGACGGTTGGATAAGGTCCTCCTTCACGCGTTCTACAAAGGGGCACGGGACAAGGCTGTGAAGATGGGCGAGAAATGGCAAGGTCTGAGTGGCAGGACGGACAAGGCACAAAGATGGGATACGCAGAAAGAGAAGACGTTTAAGTGAATAGCGGACGGAGCGGTATACTCACGCGCTCCTTAGGCCACTGATTGGAGCTCCCGAGAAGGCCTTTGGAACGCACGGCGCACTGCTTGAGACTGAAGCACCACCCGCCGCCCTGTGGACGCAAATAATAGAAGAATGGCCATGAGACATGAGCACATCGCCAGGAGGAATGGGGGGGAAGGATTGGGGGTAGGAACCTCACGGTAGCTTACCGCAAATGAACTTGCTCGTTTGAAATGCCTATCTTAGATCGAGTTTAGGGCATCTGTCCAGCAATTTACTATCATAACACGAAGCATCAAGTTAAGCAGGAACTAGGAGATGGGTGGGAATTAAACCTCAAGGAAAATGATCCACTTGCGAGAGCCAGTGCCGAAGCCCTGACGATGGTAGTACCCCGGGGCACTGAGGGAGAGGGAGATCCAGCCCAAGGGAGGAGATGGGCAGGTCAACAGGAACAAAAAAATAACATTTGTGAAGAAACAAAATTTTCGTGAACCATGCACTGGTTACATGAGAGCAATCGGTATGCTTTTTTGGAACGGCAGCACGACAACGTAGTAGGAATCGAGTGATCCTTCTGCTTCAATCCGATGCCTAACTTCAACGTACCTGCCGTCCAGACACCGTCCCTTTGTAGAACCCGCCGACAGCAGATACAGCTTCGTGGTTGCCACCTTTGCACCACTATTACCGCCACCGCCGTTGCTGCCAGTGTCGCTGGGAGGGGCGCTGGGTTGCGGCTCCGGCTTTGGCGCCGGGATGGGCGGACGGGGCTTGGGCTTCGGTGGAGAAGTGGTCGGATTATGGCCTGTGAATGATCCTCCTCCTCCGCCGCCGCCGCCGCTGCCGCCGCCGCCGCTTCCGCTTCCATCGCCGTCGCTGCTGCCGCTTCCTCCGGGAAGATCATCCCTCTTTTTGAAGGTCGTCTCCGAGTCGCTCTTGCCGGCACCGCCGCTGCCGCTGGACGGAGCTGGGCGCCTGAAAGAAAAGCCCTTTTCACTGCCAGATGTAAGATCGTTGCTGTTATCGTTAGCTCCTCCTCCGCCGCTAGACGGGGCCGGACGCCTAGGAGCAAAGCTCACGCCACCGCCAGAGGTGAGCTCGTTTCCGTTACCGTCACCGTTACCGTCCCCGCCGCTGCCGGTGCGGGGAGTGATTGAGGTGCCAGAACCCTCACCACTGCCGGAACCTCCGCCACTACCGGGGTTGGTGCTGAAACCGCCGTCACCACGGTTCGTCATGCTGACGCCTGCAAGCGGGTCGTTTGGGTCTTGATCGGAAGATGTGGCGGGAAGGATTCCATGAGTGAGGACCAAGAGGAGAGAGAGGAGAGCCAGAGGTGCATGCGGGAAGATACGGCGTTCAGGGATTGAGGGAGTCATTGCTCGGTGTCTTCAAGAGCTGGTGTTGTGGTGGGAAATAGAGAATCGAAACTTCTAAAGGACGACGGGAGTCTTTTTGTGCTAGAAGGAGAAAGGAGAGACTTGGATGCTTCAGTTCAGAGCCGGATTTATCAACAGATACATTATTCACGTTGCCGATTCCAAGTGCTGCCCAGGGCTAGATGATGGGTGTGTTGAGGGAGCCGACATAGGCTGGGTAGTGGGCACGCTGTCTTTCACCGGTGACGGCGCCATCACGAAAATCGTGATTTGTGTTTGATGGGTGCTAGGACTACGTTTCTACGATGGTCGGAGTGGAGGGCAGGAGAACGAGTGGGCAAGTTTGTCTCAGCGAAATCCTCGGGGGGCTGATGAGCATGGCATATAACTCGAATGAAATTGACCCAGCTCCGAGCCGCACATTGACTGCGCGTCGCCTTCGCATTGGGGGCCTCCAGTCGTGTCGCGACTCGCTGGTTACCCACACGAGGGAAAATAGCTTCGGCGAGGGGGGAGAGTGGGGCTTGCAATGTGGTGCGGTGGGGCTCACGATTCACGAAAGGGGACAATTCCCAACATCTGATGTGGCTTGCAGAGCGTGAGATTGTCCTCCATATGCGCTCGAAAATTAGGTGAATACAGAATACATTTGATGGAATGTCTAAGCTAGGGCTTAACTAAATGGAAAATATACTACTCCATTTTTACAGTAAAGAATAAGTAGTAAGCACAAAATTTACTTATTTAAAACAATTTTTTGGTTAAATATCGTACTTAAATTTGTGTCTGGATAAATACAAACTGAATTATATGCTGACCAGTAATCTTCGCAAATGTCAAGAAAATTTCAGAAACTTGATCAATGAAGACATATACGTTAGAAGATTCTGTTAAATGATTTAATGTTTATAAAAATTACGGGGTTTTCCGTTTATTGATTAATACCAGTGTTAGATCTTAAGGGGTTTTAAGCCTGCTCGAATCATTCCATACTTGTTATAAGATGGTTTTCTCTGCGCCATAGCTGCTGATTCAGTGCTGAACCAAGAATTTGATCTGCAACCGTCACTGTCGTGTGCTGACGCGATCTGGGCGGCGACCGTGTGCATGCGTAACTGCCTGTATCCACCAATGTTTTGCTGCATCAACTGCCTGTGTCCACCAACGCAAAGCTTCGTTACGGAACTTTCGGCCTCATTTTGAACCAATCCCGGCTGGACCTATTCCGTCTTTTGCACAGCAGCCCCTCGGGGCCTTGTTTGTCTCTTCAGGAAGAGGAGAGTTAACCAGCAACACGCGTTCTCTTCTCGGGGGAATCCGTCAACTGCAGCATTACTGTACATAGTCGGATTTCACTTGCCTTTCCAGGCTCGGTGAGCCAGGCAGCATCAACGCAGCCTCCGTGATTGGTCACATGCATTTCGAAAGCCAAGAGTTCGGACGCAGCTTCCAATTGCAGCCCGAGAATAATCCACGGTGGCAGGTAGCTTCGGCCCGAACATGCGGCCTCCGTGAGCTCCCCACAGTTTGGAATTTGCTGCTGGCGAGGTGAGGGGAGTCCCTGGCAACGAACCACTTCCTCAACTTGAGGCAGCCTTGCCCAATGTAATGCTGCCCCAGCATTCCTGCGTTTTTTGCATGCACACCCGCGAGCAGCACATTCTATCCGGACCAGCGTTTCTGTGCGTTGCACGCAGGCAAGGTTTGGAAGCGGAGCCGCGACGTGTCCAGGTCTGGTGGCTGGCTTGAATGCGGTGGCTCGGACGGTTTGGTGGGGGGGCACAATTCAGCGCCCTTGGCCTTTTGGGTCTGTGTTGCATTGATGCACATTTGAAGAACCAACGAAGCATTTGGATGAGAAGCCATGCAGCAGCTATGCTAGCCTGTGTACAAAGTGCCCTAGCACTTTACCGCATCCGCCATGCAACTTGGTTCATCAATGCAGGGGGCGTTTCTTTCTTCGCTGGCTCGAGCCTCACTTTTCGTCCGCATGCCCCCCTGGCAGAGTTCATTTGTCCTTTATTTCACTCAATCAGCATCCGATCCGATCGGAGCGGTAAGGCAACCGCACGACAACAAACTCTCCCGCAACAATCCCCAAAAGGGGCAGCTTTTGCTGCCATGGCATGTGTGTACTAGAACTACTAGCGCCTTAGCGAATTACTAGCGTAAACATTCTCCAAACACCGCCAGCGCATTGCCTTGCTCCTGCCTCTTTGGCCCTCCTTTTCCACCTCATCTCATCCCATCTTTTCCGCGCTTCGACATTGTCTTTGCCCGCCCTGACTTTTATCTCTTGTCGCCCCATAGGCCAACAAACAATACGGGCACGGCAAGACTGTGTGATCGCCTTCCGTGTCTTACGCCGAACCTGATCGCAGCCCCGGCTTCAGGCCCATACGTGCCTTCTTACCAAACCAGCCCCCTCAGCGACTAGCACAAGGTAGGGAGCGGCGGCGGGAATCTGTTGAGGACTAGGCAGCCAAAAGCCGGTCCCACTGCTGTACTACTTGTGTCAATCCCATGGCTTACAAAGGTGATTTGAGTTGATGAGCGCTCCATTTTTGTGTTAGATTCATTCGACCTCCAGGTAGGAATGGGCCACAACTAGCACTCGAAATTAGCGAGGCTGATAAGCGAATTCGTAATCGAGGCCGTTCTTTTGCTGTTGAGGCCTCTGCTCCTCCTCGCCAGCTTCACCGCGCAAGCACCAGCTACGCGCTGCACTCTTCTTGAACTAGTTTCCCTTACACCCGCCATTCCCCTTCCTCATCCATCAGCGCGTCTTCGTGGGTGTTTCGTTTCTCTACAGCTCTCAGAAATCAGATTACATGGAGTGCCGCGGCTCGGAGCCCGTCCTTAGCATGCCCCCGCCCGTTTCCTGCGACCGACACATCTGCGATGCTGCTTCCGTCGCCGCCGCGGCCGCTGAAGGTCCCGACGGGCTGCTGGCGTCGCGGGCAATCCGCAAGAAGCTCGAAGACGTGGAGATTCGTGCGCTGGAGGGCAAACTGCAACTGCTAGAGACGCAGCGCCAGCTCAGCGCGGTGCGGTGCGAGCAGTTTATGCATATGCTCGAATCCTCCATGGACCAATCATTGAAGACGCCGCCTCCGTCACCGTCGCCGTCACCGTCACCGTCTTCGTCACCGTCATCGTCATCGTTGTCGCCTTCGTCGTCAAACTCTTCTTCGACACCCGCTTCCGAGCCGCAGTCTGCGGCGCCGCCTACTGTAGCGACGCCCCGCGGCGCGAGGCTCTCAATGGTGCCGCGGAGCGCGAGCCGCAGCGGAATGGACGCTTGGGATCATTACGTTGCTGATCGCTCGTCCGAGAAGGCCTCGACATCTCCTAAAGTATCAGCGGCGGCGGCTGTTGCGGCGGTCGCGGCAGCAGGGGCAGATAACGACTATCGTACTATCTCGTTCGGAACAAAGTCGTTCCCCAGGATCGTTACCGGTAAGACCCATACCACTATTAGTCGAAGCGCGAGCCATCACGCATTGGAGATTCCGCGCGGCGCGTGGGACGTTCCGCTCCTGTATCCTCCTCCGCTTCGTGCTCTAAAGAGCCCCTCCCAACGGCGCTGGTCGTTTGAGCTTTCCAAAAAGCCGCTTCCGCGAACGCCGAGGCGCCGCAGCGAAGATTGCGGCGGCGAGGGCGCGGCGGCGAGAAGCTACCGCGGCTGTGGCGAAACGGCGAGAGACGAGAGACACGACGATGGCGACGGTGACGACGAGGAGGAAGCGGAGGATGAGGAGGAGGAAGAAGAGGACGAGGAAGAGGAAGAGAGGGAAGAGAAGGAAGGGGAGAATGTGGTGTCTGGGGAAGAATCAGGGCCGTGGAGAATCGGCTCGAGCCGCAGGCGACCCATCGTTCTGCCTAGCACTAGCAGGAGCCTAGTGTCTCCGTCCTACTTGCTTCTCTCCCAGTCCTGCCCCACCTCCGCGTTTCATCCCCGGTCCGCGTTCAGCGGCAGCGGCCGTCGCGGCGGTGGGGGCGGCGGTGGGGTGAGCAGCAGCGGCATTCCCAACAGCACCAGCACGAGCAGCCTTATGTCGACTGTTTCGGCCACCACCAACAGCAGCAGCTTCGGCAGGAGCTTCAGCAGCATCAGCAGCTGCAGCAGCTACAGCAGTGCTACAAGCAGCACCAGGTACAACCTCGGCAGCAGCGGCAGCAGCAGCAGCAGCAGCAGCTGCAGTGCCAATAATCATTGCCACTGCCACTGCCATTGCCAGGGGCTTTCCTCGGGTAGCAGCTTCGCCTGCAGCATCAGCTGCGGCATCAGCACCTTCAGTTGCAGCAGTGGCGGCGGCGGCGGCAACAGTGGTAGCTGTCAGAGTAATGGATTGGTCAGGTGTAAGCCACCGAAAAGCAGCAGCAGCAGTTGGGCACGGATTGACAGCGTCACCAGCAACGACTCATTCTGCCCTGCTGCTGCTGCTGCTGCTGCCGCCGCTACCGAGCTTGCAGCCATCTCCCCTCGTGCTACCTTCCCATACTCACACCCCTCGCACTCCTCGCACTCCTCGCACTCCTCGCAGTTCTCGCATTCTTCGTATTACGCGCACTCCCCACGCGCCTCCGCCTCACCCCGCTGCTCCTCCTCCCCGCACACCGCCTCCTCCCCACGTCCAGCTTCCTTCTCTCCGCGCACGCCCCGCAGTCACCGCTCCTCGAGAACAGCGCGAGCGTGGCTGGTTCGCCATGCCAGCTTGACCTCCCTCGTCCAGCCCTCCTCGCCCTGACGCCCTTTGAGGCGCCTCTGAGGTTTGAGCCACCTCAAAAGTCTCCCCACAGTCACCGCTCCTCGAGAACAGCACGAGCGTGGCTCATTTGCCATGCCAGCTTGACCTCCCTCATCCAGCCCTCCTCGCCCTGACTGCTTTTGAGGCGCCTCAGAATGCCTGTCTCTGCCCCACACCAGTACGGAGTGATGTGCTGGTGTGGTAGCGCTTCTGCATTACGAGAGGCAGGAAAGCAGGGCTTTCGACTTGCCGTAACCCGCCAGCTCCTCACATTGACTCCTTACAGCGTACGGCTCACTCATTGCAGGGCTGTGGTTGTGGCTAGAAGGGCTTGAATAGTTAGAGAGGACTCAGGAGGACTCAGGAGTCAGGACTGGGTTGGGTTGGGAAATAAGCTGTGGATGGAGCCGTCTCAGCTGAAGTCCCTAGCTTCAATGTACTGTAGATGCTCCAACCAGAATTAGACTTGAGTTGGTGCCTTGCCTAATGCCTGTCGTAGCGATGTTAGGTTCACTCACATACCGGTAGGCTACAATTGTCATTGTGCACTGTTGTGTTGTGCAGCTACACCAATGTACCGGTATAAGGCATTAGTTATGGTTCCCAGGTGTACTACGGTATGTGCAGGAGGACCGGGTGTACTAGTAAATAACCAGTGCTTACTACTTGACAGGTAAATCAATCAACCACTCTAGCTGCTTTGGTCCTAATACCAGTAAGCTAGTGCATGATTATTGAACACCGGTAGTCAAAATCTGCATACAGCATACGACAAAACTACCATAACAAATTTACCATAATAATGAACTTCCACATATCCATAGAAGAGCGGTCCTTCAGCAACACGAGCCCAAGAACGCGAGTGAACAGTGTGACGTGACCCTTTCTCCTCTCCTCTGCGTTCCTCCTGGTGCCATGTACCGTAACAGGCGAGGAGAATGGTCCAGTTGTGGCTGTAGCGCAGTATGCGGTATTCTGCATACCAGTACCGTACTTTACCCAAGCAGCCAGGCGCTGCTTCTGAGACAGTCCCAGAATGCGTATCAGATGAACACAATGGTCTAGTTGTGGCTGTAGCCCAGTATGAGGTACTCTGCATACCAGTTGACCGCAGCAGCCAGGCTGAGACGTCTCAAAAGCAGCTTCCAAGTCAGTCCCAAAATGCGTTTCACTTCTGAGACAGTCTCAGAATGCGTATCAGACAAACACAATGGTCTTGTTGTGGCTGTAGCGCAGGATGCGGTACTCTGCATAGTACTTGACAGCAGCGGCGAGGCACTGCTTCTCCAGGATCTTGCTCTTGGCTGCAAAGGACGCCAGACCTTCCCTGTGTGACACCCGGTCCACCTGAGATGGCGGGAGGGAGGGAGGCAGGTAGGCAGGCATGCAGGCAGGCAGTCAGGCAGGAAGGCAGGCAAGGGAGAAAGATGCATTGCCATGCCACGTCATGCCACCGTGTGGTGTTGCGATGCATTTGGTGTTGAGGCATAGATAGTTCAATGGAGGGCCGAATGGGTATGGAGGAACAGAGGCGAACATGTGGGCGGGGGTAATAAGGAAGGGAGGAACGTGGAACGCAGGAGGGAGAAAGGGAGGGAGGGACCTGGAACATGTTCTCTCACTCCTCTCTCTCTCTAATGGCCCTTTCATTGATAATCGTGGAGTACACACATGCAAGGTATTGGTATGGCACGCAACAGTCGTCACAAATCTAAGCCTCCTACTCATCTTGCAACGCAGCCTCCCCCTCCCCCCCCCCCCGTGGCTCCCTCTAGGGGAGGTCCAGGGTGGGGTCCAAGACCATGAGGCAATCTCCAAGTGACGGGGCCTCTCCTACCGCCTCAAGCAGCGGGTTTTCTACCGCTGCTGCGATGTTGCATTTCTCTTGGTACCCGACTGACTGCCCCCTTTGAAGAGCCACCGACCACCGCTGCCGATATTGGTGTAAGAGCTTGGCAGCTTGGTAGGAGGTGGGCTCGGCGTTGAAGAACCGCCGTGCAGCCGATTCTGCAAGTAACTTCAGGAAGTCCACTGTCTCGGGGCAAGGGCACCCGTACGTATCGACCGCGAGGGGGAAGAACTTGACCCCTTCCAGGCGGTCCATGTAAAGGCCAATCTTTTTATCCGCGGCTTCCCGTGCTGCCCATCCCCGTCCCCTGGTTGCATTCTCGTCCCGGGTGCTAATCGGATCCGTTACAGTCACGTCGCAGATGTAGACCGCGCTGGTAGTGCGGTCGCGGAGGGCTAGGTCAGCCTTCTTCCCTTCCACAGGGCTGAATGCGGCCGACTCCATGTGCACCATGAAGCCGGCGTCCCTTGTTATTCGCGCGCACTCGTCTCTGAGCTCATTGTGCGTGTTGGTACGTCCCCCCCCTGTTCCGCACCGCAGCAGGTGATTGGGCAGCCGCTTATCCAAGATCTCGACCTTCTTCGTGCAGTTGCACACACCCGGGGCAGCAAAGGGGAGCCCTAGCCGGAATTGGAGGGCGTTGGCATAATGAGGGGCGTCTAGCCGAAGCGAATGGTGAATCGGCATGGCATTTAACCAATCACCCGCCCCATAACCTGACAGAGACAACATCCGTTGGGTGTGGCCGTTGTTGGGGTTCGGCCGCATCCTCCGCACCTCCTCCACCTGCACCGCATACCGCTGTCCTTGGATAGCGGTGGCCAATCCATGCTGCAGCTTCCCCGTTGTTGGGCCGCTCGTTCCGTCTGCAGGACCTCCATTGCCGGCAGAGGCAGCCCCTCCTCACATTCCGCCAGCCACTCGGTCAGGGGGGAGGCCTGGGTGTAGGGGCCCCGCATCAGCCCACGGGTGCCCTCCAATGGGCCGATGCATTCAGTGTCCAGGGAATCCAGCAGCTGCTGCGCCTGCGTGTAGCTGGCGAGGAAGCTGTAGCGCCCTTCCACCGAGGGGTCTGCTAGGCCAGCCCCCCCGAGCGACACGGGGAGAGACGCTTGCGCCCAGACGCGTGCCATCTCCTCGTCTCCCCGCGGATGGCTAATCCCGCACGCCATGAGAAGGGTTTCCAGCAGCCGCCTCCCCCAGCTTGACCACTTCTCCTTGGGCAGAAACGGCAGGGGTGTCGTGCGTGCGAGGTAAGAGACCCGGCGAGAGATACACCGGGACAGCAGCAGACCCGCCAGCTGCGGGTCCATCCGCTCGATCAGGTCCAGCGGCGCGCTCATCCCCGCAAGACTGGTACGTACGAAATCTGAAGTTGCTGGTGCCGTGCCGATGTGGCTGCCCAATACTTTCAGGCCGTCGCTGCTGGGAGGAACTCCTTCAGGCAAACGGCAGTCCGGGGACATCTTGCTGGACCAAGCCCCGCATTTGGCTGGGTTATGGCGGAGCCCAATTTCCGCCAGGTGGCCCGTGAAGTGTTCGAAGGCAGCCACGCACGCCGATGGCTCCCCGAGGAAGGTCACGTCGTCTGCGTAGGCTAGGCAGACGACGGATGGGTGGGCCTCCGCTACGGCTTTAAGAGCAGGGTGCATGGCAGCGGCGAAGAGAAGGGGACCGAGGGGATCCCCCTGGCGGATACCGGTTTCACTGTGCAGGGGCGGGTGAGCAAAGGCCGCGTCCAGGTGAAGGAGAGAGGGCTGGCCGTATGAGAAGCGAACCAGTGGCAGCAGCGGCTCTAATCGTGAGCCCTTCAGGGCTTTTGCTATTGCCAGGCGGTCGACGCTGTTGAAGGCATTAGCCAGGTCCGCCTGCAGGACTAGCGCATCCGGGTTAGCCGCCACATAGGTCCTAACGATATGGATGACCGCCTCAGCCCCGCCAGGCACGACCACACCAAACTGCAGAGGTAAGAAGAATTCCCTTGCTGCGTCTGCCAACTGCGTTAGTGCTGCCTTGGCTGCCAGGCGGAGGATGCATTCGCCTATAGCGATCGGCGTGGTCCCCCCGTCAGGTTTGTCTAATGCTATTAAACGTGATGCTGTAAGAAGCTTCCCCACCTCCTGGTGCAGTTTCCCGCTCAGGATTGTGTTAACTAATGCGTGCAGGTGAGAACCGACTGTGCTGTGCAGCAGGGCAGCTTCGCGGATGTGCTCGAAAGTTGTGCCTGAGGGCCCCGCGCCAACCCCGTTCTCACATCTTGAGAGAAGCTTCAGAAAAGCTTCTCGCGTTACTGACAGGTGAGAGTCTGGCTCGGGCTGGGGCCACGGTGAGACAGGGCGGGAAGCACTGGGATGCTTGGCGCGGAGGGCGTCCAGCACAGCAGGTGAGGGTGTGCTGACAGGGGTGGCTTTCAGCGCCATGACCGCCCTCCTCAAACTGCCACGTCGTGCCAGTCCCTCGGCTCTGGAGATGATGCCTAACTCATCTGGCACGTGGCGAGGAGGTGGTAGTTGTTCTAGTGAATCTATCGTTTCCAGGTACAGCGCCTCCCAATCCCCCCGCAGGAAACTCCGCAGGCGTTTTTTCGGTCGCCTTCCAATCCGGATGTCTTGGCGAATGCTGACGCAGAGTCAAACGGGCGGCAAACAATAAAACCGTCCAGGCAGAGAGGGAGTCAGGGTCGCGTGCGAGTCGTAGGAGTGGTGTCAGTAACACCATGGCGAAAAGCAGGCGCAATTTCTCCGGCAGGCGACGTGCCAGAGGTGAGTTGCGACTGTCGCGCAGCTTATCCACATCCCAGGTACTGACATTCGCGAAGAGAGCGTCGTCCCTGGCGAGGGCCTCGGGCGACTTTTGGGGAGGCGGCTGTGTCTGCTGCTGGTTACCCCTCGCTGTAGGTCGCGGTACGTTTGGAGGTGGTGATGTCAGATTCGGTTGGGCGGGGTGGTTGACAGTGGTGGCAGGGAGGCGGGAAGCGGTACGAGTCTGTGGTGAGAGTCGCGGTTGGGTGGGTGGGGTTCTGAAATTTGTTGACGCGCTTCGAGCTTGGGTTGAGCCGATTCTCCCCCGTGCTGGTGTTTGTGACTGGGCCTCCTCTGAGGCACTTGAACTTGACGGTGAGTTTGCGTCTACATCCTCCGCCTCATAAATGCTTCCCAATAGTTCGCCTTCTTCAGTAGTTCTAACTAAGTCCCTTAAAGCCCTTCTTGCCGCTGCCTGGAACGCATTCTCCGGGCCTCCTTCCTGAGTGCCTCTGCCACGTCCGCGACCTACGCCTCTACTCCCTCGACCCCGCGCGCTGGCCGCGGCCCGCTGCGGAAATCCGCTGCCACCTATTCCCCCATCTTGACGCGCCCGCGCGTCTACGATCGCCTGCTGACGGCGCGTTAGTCGTGATGGCGACTGAATTGGAGAAGTCAGCGGTGGATCAGGGTCACACCGCTGAGAGCGCGAATGCCCCATCTCCTGCTCCTGTTGCTGCTCCGGCTGCTGCTGCTGCTCCCTTAGCCCCTCCGGCTCCTCCTGATGCTGCTGCAACGTCCCCGGCTCTGATGCCACCGGTGCCGGCTCCCCCGCCAAACCTTCCGCACGTCGCTCCCGCGACCGGCGCGCCGGTTCCCGTTGCGCAGCCGTCGCTTGTGGCGCCGCCGACTGGCCAAGCTGGCGCCGGGGGCCCCGCGCTGGGGACAGCGGCGGGCGCCGGCCCCGACCCTGCCCTCCAGGTGGCCCCTGCAGCTGCGCCGGTACATCCCGTCGCGCAGCGTCTCGCTGAATCTCAGATACGCGGCGCCGCGGGGGGCAATGCGGCTGCGCATCGGGGGCGCGGTTCTCCTCGTCGCCACCCCTCGTCGTCGTATCGATCGGCGCACCGCGGGGGCCGCGGTGGCTGGTGGGGAGGTCACGGTCGCGGGAGCGGTGGGCCGAGCGAGATGCAGCAGTTTCGCGAGGATTTCCCGGGGATGCTAGCTGCGGCAATGCGCAATGCCCTGAATGGCGCACAGAATCTTGGAAGCTCCCAGGCTCCCGCCGCTCCAGCTCCCGCACCGGCGCAGGTGATTGCGCAGGCTCCGGCCGCGCCCCTTGCTGCTCCTGCTCCGCTCGGCTCGGCGCTACCGCAGGTTCAGACTCCTGGTGATCCCCGTGCCCCTCCTGTCCCCGTGCGTCCTGTGTCTGCTGCGCCATATCCCCCTCTCCCCTGGATTCCCCCACTCGCGGGCACGGGATTTGTGGGGGCGGGAGGTGGAGGGGCGAGAGGGGCGTTCATCCCACCGCGACGCGTTGCTGATGCTCCGTCCGTGCAGCCTCCGCCCACGCTTCCGGTTCCACCCGCAGCACTGGCGACCCGCATGGCTGAAGTTCCCACGGCGACCCTTGCTCAGCTGTGGCGCCTGACGGAGTGTCAGCGGGCCCTGTCACTGATTCTGGTGAATGCGCATTTCGCCATTCTCCAGAGCCCAGGGAGCACTCTCGGTCGTGGGGCGCGAGCTGATTGCCAGGCAGCAGCTGCGCAGCTGGCCTTCCTCCTCTTACCCGTGCTGGCAGCGCCCGCAATGGGAGGCGTTGCGGTTTCTGAACTGGACGTAACGGTCCAGGGTCTGACCGCACACCTCCAGGCTGGTGGCGGGATTGAAGCCTTAGGCGCGACCGCGTTAGTGGTCCAGCAACTGTGGAGGACCATGCGTGGTATCCTTGCGGCGCTGGATGCCCATCAGATGTAGTTTCTGGCACCCGCCGCGCGTAGACCCTTTGCATGTCTTGATCTAGTAGGGAGTGGCGCGGCCCATGGCTGTCTTGTGATGCATGCGTTATTGCTTGTGTTGCTGTTAATCCTTGCCACCCCTAGGCACGCGGCCGAAGGCCGCGGCGGCCGGCGCGAGCGCCCAAGAAAACTGGCACCAATCAAACTAATGACTGAGAAATGACCCCAAGGGCCCTATATATAGCTAGAGGGCAGAGGCAGAGGCTAGAGGCAGAGACTAAGTCCTCTCTCTCTCTCTCGCTCTCTCCGAGCGCCCAAGAAAACTGGCACCAACCGAACTAATGACTGAGAAATGACCCCAAGGGCCCTATATATAGCTAGAGGGCAGAGGCAGAGGCTAGAGGCAGAGGCTAAGTCCTCTCTCTCTCTCTCTCTCTCTCTCTCTCTCTCTCTCTCTCTCTCTCTCTCTCTCTCTCTCTCTCTCTCTCTCTCTCTCTCTCTCTCTCTCTCTCTCTCTCTCTCTCTCTCTCCCTCTGGCTCTTTGTTGCACTCTCACCAGCTGTTCAAACACAGGCCCGCAGTCAAGCTCGTCCGTGACAAAGTGGCTCACCTATTGCGGCGCCTCTGAAGGTTTTTTCCCTCTCTCTCTCCTCACTCACTCCCGCTCGCGCTCTCACCAGCTGTTCAATGATGGGCCCGCAGTCAAGCTCGTCCGTGACAAAGTGGCTTACCTATTGCGGCGCCTCTGAAGGTTTTTTCCCTCTCTCTCTCCTCACTCACTCCCGCTCGCACTCTCACCAGCTGTTCAATGATGGGCCCGCAGTCAAGCTCGTCCGTGACAAAGTGGCTCACCTATTGCGGCGCCTCTGAAGGTTTTTTCCCTCTCTCTCTCCTCACTCACTCCCGCTCGCGCTCTCACCAGCTGTTCAATGATGGGCCCGCAGTCAAGCTCGTCCGTGACAAAGTGGCTCACCTATTGCGGCACCTCTGAAGGTTTTTTCCCTCTCTCTCTCCTCACTCACTCCCGCTCGCGCTCTCACCAGCTGTTCAATGATGGGCCCGCAGTCAAGCTCGTCCGTGACAAAGTGGCTCACCTATTGCGGCGCCTCTGAAGGTTTTTTCCCTCTCTCTCTCCTCACTCACTCCCGCTCGCGCTCTCACCAGCTGTTCAATGATGGGCCCGCAGTCAAGCTCGTCCGTGACAAAGTGGCTCACCTATTGCGGCGTCTCTGAAGGTTTTTTCCCTCTCTCTCCTCACTCACTCCCGCTCGCACTCTCACCAGCTGTTCAATGATGGGCCCGCAGTCAAGCTCGTCCGTGACAAAGTGGCTCACCTATTGCGGCGCCTCTGAAGGTTTTTTCCCTCTCTCTCTCCTCACTCACTCCCGCTCGCACTCTCACCAGCTGTTCAATGATGGGCCCGCAGTCAAGCTCGTCCGTGACAAAGTGGCTCACCTATTGCGGCGCCTCTGAAGGTTTTTTCCCTCTCTCTCTCCTCACTCACTCCCGCTCGCATTCTCACCAGCTGTTCAATGATGGGCCCGCAGTCAAGCTCGTCCGTGACAAAGTGGCTCACCTATTGCGGCGCCTCTGAAGGTTTTTTCCCTCTCTCTCTCCTCACTCACTCCCGCTCGCGCTCTCACCAGCTGTTCAATGATGGGCCCGCAGTCAAGCTCGTCCGTGACAAAGTGGCTCACCTATTGCGGCGTCTCTGAAGTTTTTTTCCCTCTCTCTCTCCTCACTCACTCCCGCTCGCACTCTCACCAGCTGTTCAATGATGGGCCCGCAGTCAAGCTCGTCCGTGACAAAGTGGCTCACCTATTGCGGCGCCTCTGAAGGTTTTTTCCCTCTCTCTCTCCTCACTCACTCCCGCTCGCACTCTCACCAGCTGTTCAATGATGGGCCCGCAGTCAAGCTCGTCCGTGACAAAGTGGCTCACCTATTGCGGCGCCTCTGAAGGTTTTTTCCCTCTCTCTCTCCTCACTCACTCCCGCTCGCATTCTCACCAGCTGTTCAATGATGGGCCCGCAGTCAAGCTCGTCCGTGACAAAGTGGCTCACCTATTGCGGCGCCTCTGAAGGTTTTTTCCCTCTCTCTCTCCTCACTCACTCCCGCTCGCGCTCTCACCAGCTGTTCAATGATGGGCCCGCAGTCAAGCTCGTCCGTGACAAAGTGGCTCACCTATTGCGGCGCCTCTGAAGGTTTTTTCCCTCTCTCTCTCCTCACTCACTCCCGCTCGCACTCTCACCAGCTGTTCAATGATGGGCCCGCAGTCAAGCTCGTCCGTGACAAAGTGGCTCACCTATTGCGGCGCCTCTGAAGGTTTTTTCCCTCTCTCTCTCCTCACTCACTCCCGCTCGCATTCTCACCAGCTGTTCAATGATGGGCCCGCAGTCAAGCTCGTCCGTGACAAAGTGGCTCACCTATTGCGGCGCCTCTGAAGGTTTTTTCCCTCTCTCTCTCCTCACTCACTCCCGCTCGCGCTCTCACCAGCTGTTCAATGATGGGCCCGCAGTCAAGCTCGTCTGTGACAAAGTGGCTCACCTATTGCGGCGCCTCTTAAGGTTTTTTCCCTCTCTCTCTCCTCACTCACTCCCGCTCGCGCTCTCACCAGCTGTTCAATGATGGGCCCGCAGTCAAGCTCGTCCGTGACAAAGTGGCTCACCTATTGCGGCGCCTCTGAAGGTTTTTTCCCTCTCTCTCTCCTCACTCACTCCCGCTCGCGCTCTCACCAGCTGTTCAATGATGGGCCCGCAGTCAAGCTCGTCCGTCACAAAGTGGCTGGTTGCTCCAATCAGCTTCACACCCGCCTTGAACGCCTGCGACAGCACAGGAACAAGGGAAGGGAGAATGATAGGAGTCAGGCAGGCAGGCAGGCAGGCAGGAAAGAAGGCGGGCATGTGGGCAGTTGGGCAGGCGGGCAGGCAGGCGGGAAGGCGGGCAGGTTGGCGGGCAGGCAGGCAGGCATACCCATGGAAGAGAAGGGTACAAAGGTACTCTGCATGCAGGCATGATGGGGGATGATCGAAGGGCGAAGTCCTACACGCATGGTCACATGCTGGTGAGTAAGGTGATGCCATGGGCACACAGCAGCAGTTGTCGAACGCAGACAGGTGGGCTGCGGAGGTCTTACTTCCATCAACTCGTATGGTTATTAAAACGACGAGACAAACCCCATGGGATGAATGGATTTCCCGGTTAACTGTGTTGCTGGTGAGTAGGGCGATGCCATGGGTACACAGCAGCAGTCACGACGTGTGTGCAGGCGCGACAAGAATAGAACAAGCTCATGTTTCTGCATGCAACCTCAAGTGGGGTTGCGAAAAAGAATATAAACTAGAGAGAGCTGTGAGTGGTGACTGCTGTGAGTGGTGCAAGAGTTGTGGGGAAGAGGGAGGGCAGTGGCGGGGACCTGGAGGTAGGGGTTGGCGCCTTTGAAGGAGGGCAGCAGGCCGTGGTGAATGTTGATGATGTCTCTGCCGTACGAGGCGAGGAACGTGGGTGATAGCACCTGGGGGCGATTGTGGGGAAGGATGGGGCCGGGATGAACGAAAGGGGGCGGAGGGGAGGGGGAAGGTGAAGGAGGGCAGGATGCCGTGGTGAATGTTGATGATGTCCCTGACGTACGAGGCCAGGAACGTGGGTGATAGCACCTGGTGGAGTTGGGGGGCCAGAACGAGGGGATGACAGGAGAGAGGAAGGGGGGAGGAGGAGGGGAGGCGATAGGAAGACATATGCTGTGGTGAATGTTAATGATGTCTCTGCCGTACGACGCCAGGAACGTGGGCGATAGCACCTGAGTGTAGTTAGTCGATTTTTGAGTCGACTCAAAAATCGACTAACTACACTCGGATTATATGCTGTGGTGAATGTTGATGATGACTCTGCGGCGCCAGGAATGTGGGCGATAGCACCTGGGGGGGTGGGGCCAGGATGAGGGGAGGACGGTGGAGAGGTAGGAGAGGGGAAGGTGAGGGGAAGGTGATGGGAAGGTGAGGGGAAGGTGAGGGGAAGGTGAGGGGAAGGTGAGGGGATGGGTAAGACAAGAGCTGGAATTGATGTTGATGATGTGCCTGGTGTGGGGAGAGGGATGGAGAAGAATATGGGAGAGGAGGAGCGGGAGAGGCACATGGCAGCAGGAGCGAGCAATACAAGATGGTGGTTGAGGAGTGACATGGATGGGCCCCACCCACCCAGGCGCACACATACACCCCCAGACGCTCCAACACCCGTCAGCACCCCTAGCCACCCCTCACCACCCGTCACCACCCCTCAACACCCGTCACCACCCCGCACCACTGTCACCACTCTGCACACACCTGCATGTATCTGGCGAGAACGAGGAAGTCAGTGTTGGGGCCATGCACGAGGTGCAAGATATCATCCTCTCGCTTGTTGCCCGTGCTGGGGTCCACAGGCAGGTGGTGGAAGGGGATTCCATGCCGCGTGGGATGGATGGATGGATTGAACCCACCCAGGCGCAAACCAACACACCCCATCACCCCTTACCACCCCTTGCAACCCCTTGCAGCCCCTCACCACCCATCACCACCCTTCACCACCCCTCACCACCCTTCACGACCCTTCACCACCCCTCCATCACTCCGAGCGCACCTGCATGTATCTAGCCAACACGAGGAAGTCAGTGTTGGAGCCATGCACGAGGTGCAAGATATCATCCTCTCGCTTGTTGCCCGTGCTGGGGTCCACAGGCAGGTGGTGGAAGGGGATGCCGTGCCGGTCCAGGAAGCGCCGCACGTGCGTGTTCTCACTGCGCGGGTGGTTGCTGTGGAGTGCGGCGGTTTGTGGTGGCGTGTGGTGGTGTGCGGTGGTGTGAGGCGGGTAGGATGGGAGGGAGGGAGGGATGGGTTGAGTGCCGGTCCAGGAAGCGCCGCACGTGCGTGTTCTCACTGCGCGGGTGGTTGCTGCGGTGTGCGGGGGTGCATGGCGAAAGGTGGGTCGATGGAAGGGGTACAACATGGATAGGAAAGATGGAGGGTGGGGCAATGAGAACACAAGATAAGGGGGGTGCGCGTTTCGGCATGACATGCAAGGTAGAGGACAAGGAGGAGGGCACAGCACAGGTTGCAATGACAGCAGATGCAGCGGGTGCTTGCCTGATAACGCAGTGAATGTCCACTGGGAGAACCCCCTCCTGCCAGCGATACAGTAGATCCACTAGGCAGTGGTCCTGGTTGCGCCATGCCATGGCCGGAGGGGCGGAGGGCGGGAGAGCGGGAGGGAGGGAGGGAGGGAGGGAGGGAGGGATGGATGGAGAAAGGGAATGGTCATTAGTGGTGTTTTTTATCATACAAACACAACATCAACATAAAAAGCATCAGAATCAGCATCAGCATCAGCATCAGCTTCAGCATCAGCATCAGCATCAGCATCAACATCAACATCGTCGTTACACACGATTGGGTGGGCTTCTGAGAGGAGCTTCACAGCATCCACAGCACAAACACCGCACAGAACACTCCCACGTTCTTCATCCTTCCCACCCCACCCACCCGCCCCTGCCAAACCCCCGTCCAACCCCAACACCCCCGCCCTCTACCTTCCACCCCACCTGCTGTGAAACCAGCACGGCCATGCGCAGGCGCTTGTCCTGTGCCATGACATGCACCTTTGACCTCTCCAGCCCCAGCTCTCCGCCCTCTGCAGTGTACATGTCACCCCTTCCCCCACGACGCCCCCCCCCCCCACCCTCCCCCACCCCACCTGCTGTGACACCAGCACGGCCATGCGCAGGCGCTTGTCCTGTGCGATGACGAGCACCTTCGACCTCTCCGCTCCCAGCTCCACGCCCAGCGCTGCTCCCACCCACCCACGATTCCCCCCCCCCCCGCACCTGCTGCGACACAAGCACAGCCATGCGCAGGCGCTTGTCCTGTGCCATGACATGCACGTTTGACCTCTCCGCGCCCAGCTCCGCGCCTAGCGCTGCAAAGTCCTCCTGCATCTGCTGCCGCGGCCACCGCGCCGGGTCAAACGAGAACTCGCTGCACAGGGGGGGGGGAGGGGGAAGTGGGGAAGTGGGGGAGATGGGGGAGATAGGGGGCAGGGGAAGGGGGAAGTGGGGAAGTGGGGGAGATGGGGAGATAGGGGGCAGGGGAAGGGGGAAGTGGGGAAGTGGGGGAGATGGGGGAGATAGGGGGCAGGGGAAGGGGGAAGTGGGGAAGTGGGGGAGATGGGGGAGATAGGGGGCAGGGGAAGGGGGAAGTGGGGAAGTGGGGAGATGGGGGAGATAGGGGGCAGGGGAAGGGGGAAGTGGGGAAGTGGGGGAGATGGGGGAGATAGGGGGAAGGGGAAGGGGGAAGTGGGGAAGTGGGGGAGATGGGGGAGATAGGGGGCAGGGGAAGGGGGAAGTGGGGAAGTGGGGGAGATGGGGGAGATAGGGGGCAGGGGAAGGGGGAAGTGGGGAAGTGGGGGAGATGGGGGAGATAGGGGGCAGGGGAAGGGGGAAGTGGGGAAGTGGGGGAGGGGGGAGATAGGGGGCAGGGGAAGGGGGAAGTGGGGAAGTGGGGGAGATGGGGGAGATAGGGGGCAGGGGAAGGGGGAAGTGGGGAAGTGGGGGAGATGGGGGAGATAGGGGGCAGGGGAAGGGGGAAGTGGGGAAGTGGGGGAGATGGGGGAGATAGGGGGCAGGGGAAGGGGGAAGTGGGGAAGTGGGGGAGATGGGGGAGATAGGGGGCAGGGGAAGGGGGGAAGTGGGGAAGTGGGGGAGATGGGGGAGATAGGGGGCAGGGGAAGGGGGGAAGTGGGGAAGTGGGGGAGATGGGGGAGATAGGGGGCAGGGGAAGGGGGAAGTGGGGAAGTGGGGGAGATGGGGGAGATAGGGGGCAGGGGAAGGGGGAAGTGGGGAAGTGGGGGAGATGGGGGAGATAGGGGGCAGGGGAAGGGGGGAAGTGGGGAAGTGGGGGAGATGGGGGAGATAGGGGGCAGGGGAAGGGGGAAGTGGGGAAGTGGGGGAGATGGGGGAGATAGGGGGCAGGGGAAGGGGGAAGTGGGGAAGTGGGGGAGATGGGGGAGATAGGGGGCAGGGGAAGGGGGAAGTGGGGAAGTGGGGGAGATGGGGGAGATAGGGGGCAGGGGAAGGGGGAAGTGGGGAAGTGGGGGAGATGGGGGAGATAGGGGGCAGGGGAAGGGGGAAGTGGGGAAGTGGGGGAGATGGGGGAGATAGGGGGCAGGGGAAGGGGGAAGTGGGGAAGTGGGGGAGATGGGGGAGATAGGGGGCAGGGGAAGGGGGAAGTGGGAAGTGGGGGAGATGGGGGAGATAGGGGGCAGGGGAAGGGGGAAGTGGGGAAGTGGGGGAGATGGGGGAGATAGGGGGCAGGGGAAGGGGGAAGTGGGGAAGTGGGGGAGATGGGGGAGATAGGGGGCAGGGGAAGGGGGAAGTGGGGAAGTGGGGGAGATGGGGGAGATAGGGGGCAGGGGAAGGGGGAAGTGGGGAAGTGGGGGAGATGGGGGAGATAGGGGGCAGGGGAAGGGGGAAGTGGGGAAGTGGGGGAGATGGGGAGATAGGGGGCAGGGGAAGGGGGAAGTGGGGAAGTGGGGGAGATGGGGGAGGGGGAGATAGGGGGCAGGGGAAGGGGGAAGTGGGGAAGTGGGGGAGATGGGGGAGATAGGGGGCAGGGGAAGGGGGAAGTGGGGGAACGGAGAGTGGAGGGGATGGGAGGGTGGGGAGTGGGGGGAGGAGCGAGAGGGATGACTGGTGGGAGAAGACTGATTTGGAAAGAAAGGGAATCTTGCAGGAGTGTACAACAAACAAACATTACAACCTAGTGAAGAAGCACCTGCAGGTTGTCTGCAGGCCTACCATACGCGTTATAAGGCACCTGCGGGAGTAGAAGATGGGCGTGGGCGCCTCGAAGTCGATGTGCAGATCCACGTTGAGCAGATTCGCGTGCCGAGAGGCCACGCACTCCGATATGCGCGCCACTATTCCCAGCCGGTCCTGCCTTGCCAACAATATGGAATACGTTGGTAAGGGGGCGTTAAAGAACGCGATTTCCCTTCTTTTACTGGGGTATGCGGCTTGAAGCGATGGCGGAGGGATGAAGGCGAACGAGCTAGAAAGACGAGGAAAGAGAGAGCTGGTGTGATTGGGCGAGAGCTGGGCAGCAGCTTGCTGCTGCGTAACTGCTTTTTGCTGCAAAACGGCTTGTTGCTGCGTAACAGCTACTAAGGCTTCACCTTGCATTGAAAACACGTGCACGCCGTGCGACCGCTGTCTGCTCGCTCCCGGCTCCACAGTTACCGCATTTCCCGCCGCCGCTTCTGCGCGTCTCCCTACTGCCGCCGCGCCCAGTCCGCCACCAGGCTCCGCGAAGTGCGCCGCCTTCGGCGAAAGCGCCTGCTGTTGCTGTCTCTCCGGCGACCAGTCTAAGGATGGCGGGCTGACAGGTGTGGCGGGATTGGAGTCCTTCGCGGGAGGTGCGGCGGAAGGGACGGAATGCGGCGGGGAATCGAAATTGCGGGACGGGGTGAATGGGTGGAGAGGGTAGTTAGCAGAGCATACGCCGAGCCACGGAGTTCGGGTGTGGCGAGCGCGGGCGGAGAGGGCGACTGCTGCAGCCGCTAGCTTGGCCGCCATAACAGAGATGCTGTGCAGCAATGTTGCCCGTTGGAAAATTGATAGGTTGGAGTTTTCAAGGTTTCGAGCATCGAGGTTGCCGACAGTCGATCCGCTATTGATTCGCGCGGTACCCAAAGTGGAAGTTCAGAAAAACATCGGACGCATGTCGTAAGTTATCAGCATCACTTCAGAGTGCATACATACACACACCATGTGATCAGCTTAGAAACATGAAACTAGTTAGTATCCTCATAATACCGTAAGTATCCATCCCAACCGTACCCCTTCATCTATGACTTAGCATCCTACTCTATCACCCATAAAAACCTCCACCGCCTACCATCTACTTGACAAACTCCATCCCTGCTCCCCTAGAAGCAACCCCAATGCCCGCCAACTTCTCCTTCCTCCTTAAGCCATCAGTACCCGCCACCACCAGACCTCCATCATGGGAAAACTTCATCCCTGGAGCGAGACTCATGCGCCCACGCCTGGATGCTGCAGCTCCTCCAGCAGCACGAACCCTCTGTGCGCCACCACCATATGCCTTCACACCACTTGAGCCCACCGCACTGCTTCCCTTAAGAGCTAGAACGGGTGCTGCTGTTATCGCTGCAGCCGACGCTGCTGCTGCAGCTGCTGCGGTGGCTGCTGCAGTGGCCCCTCCCACCCTCGCCCCACTGCCAATGAGGCTGCCGCTGCCATGGGCAGCAGGCTTTCTCAGACCAGAGGGAGGAAGGCCATCATGCACTGCTGCTGCTGCTCCTCCTGCTCCACCAGACAGTGTCTTGTGCAGCGAAGGGATTGCTGACGGCATGGGTGTAGTTAGCCCTGACCTGCGCACAGCATGTGGCCTGACGGTGCTGCCAAATGCAGTAGGAGGAATGCCATGGCGGAGTGCAAGTGGTGCTGTAACCTCGTGCCCTTTCTCTCCAGCAGCAGCAGAAGCAGCAGCAGTCCCAGCAGTGAACACATGGTAAGGCTGATGCAGCACCAACTGCTGTTGACGCGCTCCCTGCTCACACACGTCCTCCTCCTCAACCTTCTTCTCATCACACCCGTCCACACCCTCACCATCACAAGCCACGCTCGCCTTATCTCCTTCAGCAGCTGCACCGGCACTGCCATTCGGATTGCGCTTCAACCCCTTGGTCACTTCAGCAGACTGCCTCCTCCACTCATCATACCACTCGCGCCCAACCACCACCTTGTTCACTCGCAGACCAGCCAACGGTGGCCTACCAGGCTTCCGGGTTCTCACTGCCCCCACTGCATCCAGCTCCGTTCCAAAAGCCTTCTGGTCGCCATCCATCCCAGCTCCTGATTCCTCTGGCCTCTCCAGCCTTTCGCCAACCTCCAACCCAACAGCATCAGTGGCAGTGGCCCTACGCAGCATCATCTTCTTGGCAGCGGGTGCATAACCCAGCATAGCATAGTCATCCCATGCTTCACGTCTCCTCTCCCCCTTGCCACAGCCCGCCCATGCAGCTCCAGTGCGGCTACCTGGGAGCACAGACAGTGACATCCTCCCAGTCCGTTTGCGAGCCACACGCACAGCTTCGGCCGCTTCTGCTACTGCATCAGAGCCAGCACCAGCACCGGCAGAGCCTCCACCAGCACCAGCAGCATAAGCAACAACAGAAACACCCGTTTCGGTGGAGCAAGAAGCAGACCTCGATGGAATCTTGCTCCCCAGCGACCTTGCAGTGGCCTTGGGAACTCCGGAAGCTGTCACTGCCGCAATTGCCTTCTGAGCGGATGCCCCTCCTGCAACAGAGGATCCTGCAGGAATCCTAGCCGGAACTCTGCCTGGCCCCACCCGCTTCTCAGAAGCACCAGTGGCAGCACCTGCTCTACCCTTCACAAAATCTGCAATCTGGGAGACCACTCTGTCACCAGCCTGCTTCAGGTCCACCCAAGCCTTCTCCTCCTCCTCCAGTGCAGACTCAGACGCGGAAGCCTCAGCAATCGGCTCTGGGCGGGGGCCAGATGCCTCTTCCATACCAGCATCATCAGTGGCAGAAGCAGCAGAAGCAGAAGACGCAGTAGCAGCGGCAACAGAAGCACTGACTTGTCCTGCTTCACTGGTCTGCTCCAGGCTTGCCTCACAGTGGGGCTCGTGCTCAGCCTTCTCCTCCTCAGCATGTGTCCCCAGCGAAGCCACCTGAAGTGAGTCTGCCGAGACCGAAGGCTGCTTGTAAGAGTCTGCCTTGATCTGCTGCTGCTGCTGCAGTTGCGCCTGTTGCAGTGCACGCGCCTTCTCCTTCTCCAGAGCATCCATCAAGTTCTGATATTCCTTCTGGCGCTCCTGAATCTGTTTAGGCGCACCAGTGAATAAAAAACACTTGCACAAATTAGCAATGGTTGGACTGCACAGACATTCAGCAGGACTCCAAAGTCAAACAAAAACCATCCGCAAGCACAGCAGTTTGGTCATAGACAGGCATACCCAATTTACTGACCTGCATCTGCAGCTCAGAGACAAGCTTCTCCTTCTCGGTGGCTGTCTTGCGCCTCACTTCCTCCAGCTCCTCGCTCTGCTTCTGGTACGCCTCCTTCACCTCCTTGCAGTCCGCCTTGGCCTTCTCCAGCTGTTAAACATAAAACCAGGGAATCACACAGCATTCTATGAGTAAAAAAGCTCGCACATGCGCACGAAGACCGTGAACGGACAAGGTATTTTCAAATTAAAACGAGTTAGACAAGGACAACACCAGGAGCACATACCGCTTGCTTGAGTCGGGGAACGTCGGTCTGCTTCTTGCTAGCGCCAAAGTCCACGCCACGCACCCGGCAGGCAAACTGCAGCGAGCACACAGTCTCCACGCTGTCCTTCTCACTCGGGCTGACCTGCACGAACATGAGCACCTTGGCGTTCCCTTCCAGGGAGTCCTGCAGCAGCATCGTCAGCTTGCAGTTCCTGCCACACAAACAAATAGAGGAACATCACGTCAGAGTTTTTTTGAAAACAACATTTTAAACCCTTGAACAACAGAAGGAACATGACACCCACGACTCAACTGACTCTTGAGCAGATTCCAAATAACAGCTCTGCACACCTCATCTTCCAAAGAGCTGTAGCTGACCTGAAGTTGACGAAGCTGGCACGTTTGGCGAGGGCGTTGATGACCTCTCCCAGGTACGATAGTGACAGGTTGATGTTCTGCGCCTCCTTGAGCCGCTCGCCCTCCGCCTCGCTCTTGGCCACGCGCTCGCTGCCCGCCAGGTCCACCAGCCACAGGCGACTCACTGTCCCCGCACTCGCACTCGCACCCGAGGCTCCGGCTCCCTCCTTCTCTTTGCTGGACCGCAGGAACGCCGCTGGCTGGGCGTGCACGGACACGCAGACAAGGCTGCACGCACCAAAAGCAACAAGTAGCAGGTCACAATCAGCCACATCCCTGGGAAGTCCGCGCACCGGCGGAAAAGGAAACTCAGACAGAAAGAGGCTGGCCGGCAGGTGGAGAGGCACGCACCAGTGGGATCGGCTGGAGTGCTCGT
Source organism: Closterium sp. Yama58-4 (assembly GCA_947470075.1). Lineage (NCBI taxonomy): Eukaryota > Viridiplantae > Streptophyta > Zygnematophyceae > Desmidiales > Closteriaceae > Closterium > Closterium sp. Yama58-4. The sequence goes on along the minus strand of CANIUD010000236.1, from coordinate 7,070 downwards.
TCATGCTGGTGGCGCTGGTGGCACGCGCCTTGGAGCCAGACATAAGCACCTTCCATGCCTCCTCCACGCTCCCCACCTCCTGCTCCACCAACCCTGGCACGTAGTTTCCACCCTCTGGCCTCTGCTTCACCTCCAGACCCTGACCAAACAAAAAAGCAGAGGAGTTAGGATCTCTGCGACAAAATCTGCACCCATCTGCGCAGAAACGAACCGCTCTCCTACTTCTTGCTGTTGGGTGCAGCGTGTCCGCCGGTTGGAGCGAGGAGGTCGCGAATGGTGTCGTTGTAGACCTCCAGCACGCTCACCACAATCCTGACACCAACAGACCATACCAAGACAAGCAATGTCAAGAACGCATTAGCACGATCAGAGTGATTGCTTTCAATTCCACGAGAAACCAAAAAATCGCATTCGCGAGATCAAAGTTTATGTTCGCAAATCATCTCCGCTGCTACCCCCTTCCCCGTCAAATCCCTCACGTACTTGTACTCCATGCTGTCATGTCGCTCCTTAGCCAATCGGAACAGCTCTTGCAGCGTACGGAACGACACGCCCCTGTTCTCCGCGGGGCCTTCCATCGTGTACGTCTTGCCCGTGCCGGTCTGCCCGTACGCGAAGATGCACACGTTGTACCCGTCAAGAACCGACGTGATGACGTCAGCCGCCTCCTTGAAAACTTGAGCTGTTTACACGGACAGACAACAAGGTACGCACGAATATTAGCATCAAACAGGACTCTCCATCCAACGTCCACAGTCCATATGATCATGAAGCTGGAAAACGGGAACGCAAATTATACCTTGACTGGTGGTCGGAGAGAAGACTCGGTCAAACTCGAACACCTTGCTCTGTCCGTCCTTGGCTGATCGCACCGAAACCATCTGGCTGCCATGAGGATCTGAATCCAGCAGCACCGCTGGCTGAGCACCTAACTTTTCCTCTGCCTCTGACAGCGGCCTCGCGCGGCAGAACACACGGATGCTTCCTGCACAAGTTGGAGGACGACGAAAGAAGAACTGAACATTAACTTCGAAAAGATGGGAACGCACTGAACGATTCTGGAACGATACTGGACGACAGTATCACAAAGCAAGGTGAACGAGTGCAGTGCAGGGGGAGCATAGTACCTTTAAGGTCGATCAGGTCGTTCTGTAGCTTCTTCCGCTTCTCTGCCTCTTGGAAAAACCTCTTCCTAATGGCCTCTTTCTCTTCCTCTGCAACCAATCACCAGAGCAAAGCAACAATCTTAGTCGTTTCTTTAAAACTGCAACGGAAGTTCATGAATTCAGTGCCGATGGGTGCATACCGATCAAGGAAAGGCTACGGAAGACAGTACTGAAAGAAGCGAGGTGCTCCTGCTGCGTGATTGCAAGCTCCCTCGCCTGAACTTCCACATGCGCCTTGTCGTCTCGAAGAGCCTGTATTCAAAAACAGTCGATAGGAATTAAGTTTGATAGTTCATCAATCTTATGCTGCTTTTGGTGCAACAACTCCGTCGGAATATATCCATTACCTGTAGCTCGGACTGCATCCTCACGAGCTTCTGATGCATCTTTTGCTGAAGGCCTTCCAGCTGCTCCTTCAATAGAGTGTTCTGTCCCTCTGCCATGTGAAAACTGCCAGTTAGCAAGTGTTGATACAATAGTTGGCTAGGCAACGAAATATTGCATGGCAAAGAGAGAGGGGTTGTTACCTGCGTCTGCTAGCTTGTGGCCCTGAGCAGCTAGCTTATCGCGGACGGCCGAGAGTTCACGTTTCTGCTGCTGCAACAATGATCTGACATTTGAGGTCTCCGACTTGGCCTTCGACAACTCCTCCTTCGCTCGGCGATTCTTCTCCTTCAACTGAAATGCGCAGAAAAAAAACACTTGATCAACGAGGGACTACGGAGTAAGACGTTGCGAAAAGAGCGACAGATGGAAGTACTGGAAATGCGCTTCCGTTTATACCTCTTCAATCTTGCGAGCCAAATCCATCCTCCTGGCCTCCAACGACTTCTCCAAGTCATCTCTCCCAGTGTTCATCTTCTGTACCACGCGTTCAAGCTGCTCCACCTTGTTCCGTAGCTTCTCGTTCACTTCCCGCTCTTTAGCCAGCTCCTCTTGCAGCCGCTGATCCGCGATCCATTCTCTGCCATGTTAAAAACACGCAAAAAAGGGAGAATTAACAATTTTGAATAGAAACACGTGAGTCCTCAGGCTTGATTAGAATCCCATGTTCAGATTTTAAAAAGACCAAAAAAAAAAAAAAAAAAAAAGCTTTACGCGTCACTGCAGTTGTACCTGTATTGAAGTTTATTGGATCATCTTGATCTTCGCCCAGAAACGTTTCTGTAGCCTCTTCCGCGGGTTGATTGTCATCCTTCGTGGAATCCACCCAAGCAGCAACGTTCAGAAGTTCCTTATCATTCTCTCTCAAGCAACATTCTGGTTCATCCTCTGCTTCCTCTGTGGAGGTACCATCACAGCTTTGATAGTCCGACATTGTAGACGGTCTATCTCGTGTATCAAGCTCTGTATCTTCAGCTTCATCTTCTCCTTTCTTCGTATCCTCCTCAACAGGCAGGAGCAAGGCACCCTTGGCTCCGCCAAGAGGACTCATCACGGCACGGTGTGACTGCGAATCCTCCATGACACGCTTGGCGACTGGCGACGAATGCTCTGCTACGGACTGTTCCAAACCGGCCGTCGCTGGTGCTTCATTTTCGAGATCGTCAGCGGAGATGGTGGCAGCTTCCGTCCTAATGGGAAACTGGTTTGAGTCAACGCATGTTGACTCAGGAGCTTTGGTCTCTACGTCAGTCTGACTATCCGTGGAGCTGTTAGCATTGCTTTTTGCCGGTTGCATAGGAAGAGAGTTGACGGCCTCCAGAGTTCTGACAATATCTGGAATTTCCTCCTCGGAAATTTGCTTCGCGACCTCACTTGCTTCTTGTGCCAGGCTCCCCTCACTAATCTGGCAGGCCGTTGCAGCCTGACCAACCATTGTCTCCCTTCCGTCCTCCACTGCCATGACCTATTTGCACGCGAAGGACAAGGCTAGTTTGTCCAACAACGCTATGGTGTTCTCGAAAGTAAGGTGTCTCAGCCAGATGGCCTCGGGATGGAGTTAGAAGTCAGTTCAAGGATTGCCAGCAATCGATTACTCTGCAGTCTCTCCACAACGAAAAGAATCAAAGCAACGACACTACTCCAACAATGCTCCCCTTGGGTCAGTGTGTGTGTGTCTCAGTGCAAATCGAAATTCAGGTTCTCCCAGCTAGATTGCTTGCTTTCTCCTGTCTGTCATTCTGTCTCTCTGTTCAAAAAGCGAGCCGCATTCCCTCCTGCCTGCTATCCTGTACCCAGTATTTCCCGCCCGTGATAATGGCAACGCCAAATTTGGCAGAGAGCCTGAGCACTGGAGGTTTGAATTCTGCGCGGGAACAGTTGGTGACAGATGAATCGATACAGCGCATCGGTTATTGAAATCTGTCTGACCTTACAAAAACAATCGGTTTATAACGAAGTTAGCAGTTTGTATCCACATCCGTGTCCAACGTCCCAAATTTCATGTGATACATTAAATTATTTTGCATAAACTCGTTGTGCATTGGGTTCTGCAGAATGTAGTTTGATCTTATTGCGTTGCATCATTCATATCTAATAAAGACTTTTGTATATATGTCTGTGTCTCTCCTATAGATTCAAAATAGTCTGTCATTATTGGATACATCATTGTGCTTAGGAGGTTAGGAGGGAAATCACAGCCAACGTGATCAGTTCTTCTCAGACACATCTCGTGAATCTGCTCTGCCATTTCCAAGTGTTCTTCACTCTCCCTGCCGATCTTCGCGCCCATATGCTCCTTGCTGTTTAGTTGCGACGTTGTGTCTTGTAGCGTCGTGCGACCACAATGACGGGTGTCGGATACGCTGGTTCAGGCGGTCAACAACCAATAGCACGAAATCAAGCCCCGCAAAAGCCGTTGTACACAAGGAGAGACCTGATGAACACGCGAAATACCTCAAGAAACACCACCACGAAGAGCAGGCTACAAGTGAGCACCTTCTTGGCACCTTCAAGTGGTGCCGCTCACCTTCTTAATACTCTGATTGTTCTCGAACCCGTTCAAATGGTGACTCCAGAAGCTTGCATGATGGAATTTCGCCGTCTGTCGAACTCATTTTCTCTGCTTGGTGGTTCTTGTTTGTCAACTCGTTCGCCTTCAACATCATTTATAGTGGGAGTAACAATGTTCCCTTTCTTCTCTCACTTCCCTCTTCCTTCCTAAATCTCTGTTGCAGCTACGCCACCTAGTCTCGTAGTTGGCCCATCAGCTTCTGTGGGAGGTCACTCTTCGGACTCACAACCAGCCGACGTACAGCATGGGAAGGCTTTCCATAGCCACCACAGTGGTAGCCACGCACACGGTCTTCAAGCCCCAGTGCAACGTCCAGACCATATTGTTCCCATAGTGGGCCCGCATTAGTCAGTCTTGTTTCGTTCCATCACGTTCTCAACTGTCAGCTCTCTGTTGTAAACTCCCTCTATCTAATCCTCCCCCCCTATCTCCCTCTCTTACAAACTCTATTCTGTTCCCCATTTCCTCTCTTCCTGACTTTCCTTTTCTTCCCGTCTGCTCTCGTTTGATATTTCCCCACCCTTCCTCCATCGACCCCCTCTCTTTGCTCTCTCATCTCTCCCCCACTCCCGCCCCCCCCTTGAGTCCTGTTTCTTTCACCCTCTCCGTGTATCTCTTTGTCCTTACCTGTACCTTCCTTCTCTAATTGTTTGTTGCCCATCCCTAAATTCCTCCAATATGTACGCAAATGCATAAGGCCATTAGCTGAAGGAAATCGTTCATGCATAAAGTTGTAGATGATAATGTTGCGTGTAATCATGAAGTGGATTCGATATTACAAATGTTTTCCGAGTTGCGTCGAGTGAAACCTAGCAAACCTCGAGAGATGACATGCTTTTCCACAGCTAGATTTGGATATGGCGTTATATTACGTGGCATATCACACACGTTCCGCTGAAGCCCCTGGCCTATCCCAGCTCCCGCTTGCTAAGTACTTGTTGCGACGTTCGTGAGCTTCGCGAGCTATCGCGAAGTCTCCTTTTCCGCCGTCGTCTGAACAAAAAGTCGGACTCTTCTTGCAGCTTCGCAACGCAACGCAACGCACCGCACGCGATTGGCTATCGCTGCCCATCCGCAACCCTCTTTGCTACGCGCAACCAGTGTTGCTACTCGTTTTGCAAGTTTTTTCCTGCCCAAAGCCGTCGAGTCGCCGCCTCTCCGTTTAGTGCGCCTCTGTTTCGCCAGGGCCGCCAGAGGGGGGCCCCGCTGCGCTAGCGCCAGTGCAAGCGCAGCGCCGCCACCCTTCTCTTCCCTCCCCCCTCTCCCCCATCCATTCTTCGCATTTTACTGTATTGCAGTACACATGCCCTGTCATCATCTCCGCCAGTTGCGGCGGGCATGTGATTTCCAAGGAACGCGTTTCTTGATTCCGTCCTTCGCATCCCATTGGCTCACGATCACATCCCACCAGGCCTACAGCGTCCTTCCCGTGGGTTCAAAGATTCATCGTTTCATCCACCCTGGGTTACACTTCACTTCCTCCCCCATCCTGTTGTTCAACGGAAAGCACACATGCGATATTCTACGTGAAAGCGACGCAGTCAAGCACACATTCTTCGCAGCATCCACAATGTCTCACGTGGCAAGTCATAACTGCTGGCGACCTAATCTTGCGACACATTCTAAGGAGCTGGCTGCTGCAAAATTTCTATCTAAATTCATCGTGTGTAGCGGGGCTGCCGGATTTTGGCCTCCTTTGCTGCCATACGTGTGTACAATCCGCAGCAGCATCATTCTCACATCAGATGCCATAGAGAACTCCGTTCGCCCCTCCTACAGCCTCTTTCTCACATCTCGTCGCCCCACATTCGCATTCGTCACCGTGATATTCTTCCCTTCGTAGCATCCGGTCGATCCCTTTCCTACGCCACACGAGAATCGCCTCATATAATCGCGCAGACCTTATTCTATTCAGTGCCTTCGAGAAAAACGCAGACGACTACTACGAGCGGGACCAAAAGCGCTAGTTAACGTCTGTAACGGACATATCTCTGGCGCTTCTAGATAAGGCCCATTCGAGCTGGCCCGACTTCCGGTGAATTAATGCGCGCAGACTCAATCGCCACAACCGGGAGCGCCCACCGCTGCTCGTTGCATTATTCGTTTACCTTCCTCCGTACGATCCGCAAAGCAAGTCAAGGACGGATTTTGATAACGCCATCTCCCAGTCCTGTGAGCCGAACACGAGCGGCGCGAATGGGCTCGTTTTAGTTCGGGATTGGCGGCACTGATTGCACGCGGCGCCAAATGCCATCCGCCGTGTGTTGCGCGCCGCTCTTGCGCTGGACTTGACATTTCATAGTACCGCCTAGTACTGGGCTTGCCTGTTCGCCGCTACATTGTGAACTTCGATTGTTAGGAATCCCAACACATCCTTAACTACTGATAATCTGATCCGGATTCCCGCAAGAAAAAGGCTTGGGTTTGCGGCGGAACCACGCACCAGGAGACGCGAGTGTGGGAGATAAGTAAGCACTACAACAAGCCACAGCTAAGAACTGCCGACGCTACGATTGGCACTGCTAGCAATGGCGGATGAGCGCACTTCCCGCAACCGTGACAGCGACCCCGGACGGGCTGTCGTCGCGGAATCGGCGCATTTCACGCCCGCTGCTATGCCGGTTCAGGTTCTCGCTGCACGCATCCTCTTCAATTTGAAAGGCGAAGTGTCCCGCATCAGGTGCCGCATGCGCTGTCGCAAAACCCGCCGCACACGTTCCAGCAGCAGCAGCAGCAGCAGCAGCAGCAGCTCGAAGGCGCAGGCTTCGGTCCCAGCCCGTGTGGAGCATCAGGCGCTTCGGGACGATGGCTACCCTCAACGCCGGCGGCGGCTGCGGCGCCACTGCCACCGCCGCCGCCGCCGCCGCCGCCGTCACTGCTGCCGGCGGTCGCAGTAACAACGACGGCCGGGAGCGCGTTCGACGCAGCGACAGGCCAAGCAGCAGTCG
>CANIUD010000235.1:600000-810758 GCA_947470075.1 Closterium sp. Yama58-4 | reverse complement strand
AACCCTAAACCCTAAACCCTAAACCCTAAACCCTAAACCCTAAACCCTAAACCCTAAACCCTAAACCCTAAACCCTAAACCCTAAACCCTAAACCCTAAACCCTAAACCCTAAACCCTAAACCCTAAACCCTAAACCCTAAACCCTAAACCCTAAACCCTAAACCTTGTCGCCCAAAACGGCCGAAATCGTGGGCGCCGAACTTTTCTTCGCGCACGAACCAAGCCGAAAATGCTCCAATAGGTGTATTTGAACATGTGCCACTCGAATATGCCATAAAGTTCAGGTTTTTCAACACTTTTTCCTACGCCTTTGGGGATTCGTGCGCATTCTCCCAAAACGGCCGAAATCGTGGGCGCCGAACCTTTCTTCGCGCACGAAAAAAGCCGAAAATGCTCCAATAGGTGTATTTGAACATGTGCCACTCGAATATGCCATAAAGTTCAGGTTGCTCAACGCTTTTCCCTACGCCTTTGGGGATTCGTGCGCATTCTATGCATTTGTCGCCCAAAACGGCCGAAATCGTGGGCGCCGAACTTTTCTTCGCGCAGGAACCAAGCCGAAAATGCTCCAGTAGGTGTAATTGAACATGTGCCACTCGAATATGCCATAAAGTTCAGGTTGTTCAACACTTTTTCCTACTCTTTTGGGGATTCGTGCGCATTCTATGCATTTGTCGCCCAAAACGGCCGAAATCTTGGCGCCGAACTTTTCTTCACGCACGAACCAAACCGAAAATGCTCCAATAGGTGTAATTAAACATGTGCCACTCGAATATGCCAAAAATTTTAGGTTGTTCAACGCTTTTCCCTACGCCTTTGGGGATTCGTGCGCATTCTATGCATTTGTCGCCCAAAAGGGCCGAAATCGTGGGCGCCGCTTTTCTCCGCACACGAACCAAGCCGAAAATGCTCGGATCTGTGTATTTGAACATGTGCCACTCGAATATGCCATAAAGTTCAAGTTGTTCAACGCTTTTCCCTACGCCTTTGGGGATTCGTGCGCATTCTATGCATTTGTCGCCCAAAACGGCCGAAATCGTAGGCGCCGAACTTTTCTTCGCGCATAAACGACGCCGAAAATGCTAAAATAGGTGTATTTGAACATGTGCCACTCGAATATGCCATAAATTTCAGGTTGTTCAACACTTTTTCCCTACGCCTTTGGGGATTCGTGCGCATTCTATGCATTTGTCGCCCAAAACGGCCGAAATCGTGGGCGCCGAACTTTTCTTCGCGCACGAACCAAGCCGAAAATGCTCCAATAGGTGTATTTGAACATGTGCCACTCGAATATGCCATAAAGTTCAGGTTGTTCAACGCTTTTCCCTACGCCTTTGGGGATTCGTGCGCATTCTATGCATTTGTCGCCCAAAACGGCCGAAATCGTGGGCGCCAAATGTCAGAATGAACGGACAGGAATGATTGAACTAACAGTGAAATCAGTACAAGTACCTAACCCTAGAATTGTGTACCCCCTATAGGCTAACCCACTGTAGCCTAAACAAACACAACATATATAATGTTTGACACACCCCCATAGGCAAAGTGGGGGAGAGCAAGGGGTCACAAGACCAGTCAAAGCAAAGCAAAACAAGCTCAGGGTGGATCTCAAGGATACCACACAAATTCCGAGCACAAGCAAGTGGTCACAAGACCAGTTCACATGCAGGATGATAATATAACAAGAGATACAATGATCACAACCTAGCAAGTGTAAACATGCAGGCATATATATAAAGATCACAGTACAAGCAGAGTCAAGGAGTAAGAAAGTGAGGTCCAGCAGGCACAAGGCCTAGAAGAGTACAGAAACGCTGATGGTCACAAGGCTGAAGTGCCTTGGTGAACACATCAGCAAGGTTGGCCTCAGTGGCCACGTAACGCAGACGAAGCTGACCACGCTGCCGCAGCTCTCGAGCAAGGAAGTACCGCAGGGCGATGTGCTTCGTTCTGTGCTCCAGTCTGTGCTCCTCACACAAGGCAATGGCAGCCTGGTTGTCGACGTACAGCACTGGAGGAGAACGAGGCCGCTCTCCCAAGTCGGTCAACAGGTAGGTCAGCCAGCGTAGCTCCTGGGCAGCCATGGCTGTGGCGTAGATCTCAGCCTCACAACTGGAGCTGAGAACAGAAGAAGAGCGTGTAGAACGCCAAGAAACTGAGCCGGAGCCAAGGCTGAAGGTGTAACCCTGAGACGACCGCTGAGTAGCCTGGTCGTCTGCCCAAGAAGCGTCTGAGTGTCCAGTAAGTACAACTCGGTCTCGCCCTCCAAGCACTAGCCCCATGCCCGACGTACTGCACAAGTAGCGCAACACCCTCTTAGCGGCATCCATGTGCTCCTTCCTGTGACGGCCAGGGTGCAAGGATGCTAAGAGGGTATGCAAGGTCAGGTCGAGTGCAGGTCATCAGGTACATGAGGCAGCCCACAAGCTCTGGATACGGGCCACTCGGCTCTACGGACTCATCCGAAGGCAGAGCTGAGAGCGAGTGACCGGTAGGCAGAGGAGTGGACTGAGGCGAGGAGTACGTGAAGCGGAAGCGCTGAAGGATCTGCTGCACCATGTGTGACTGAGTCAAGGTGATGGTGCGCCGTGCTCTGTCCCGGGTGATCCGCAAGCCAAGATAGCTTGTCAGTTCACCCAGGTCTGTGCATGTGTGTCTCCTCTGCAGCTCCGACTTCACGTGGGCGAGAGCCTCAGTTTCAGCAGTGGCAAAGACCAAGTCGTCGACGTACACGAGGATGTAGAACGGCGGCAGTGAGGTGTCTGTGCGTAGAAACAGTGACGGGTCAGCAGTAGAGGGAGCGAACCCAAGAGCCGCAAGTGTCGTCCTCAGTGTGTCGTGCCACTCACGCGGTGCCTGGCGGAGACCGTAGACCGGCCGCTGAAGCCTCCACTGGGTACCAGGAGGAACCGACCCAGTGAAGCCAGGAGGGCGGCGCAGCCAGATCTCCTCGTGCAGGCTGCCCTGTAAGAAAGCAGTGCTGAAGTCAAGTGAGTGAAGCTCGTAGTCGCGGTGAGCGGCTATGTGCAGCAGCACCCGAAGAGTGGTCATCTTCGGGGTGGGGGAGAAGGTCTGGAAGAATTCAACTCCCTCTCGCTGACTGAAGCCTCGAGCCACGTAGCGCGCCTTGAAGACAGGAGGAGAACCCGGCGGCCGCTTCACCCTGAAAATCCACATGCCACTGACGATGTTCGCCCCAGGTGGGGGAACCTCGTCGACGTAGGTGCCTGTGGACTTCCAGGAAGCCATCTCTGCGTCCATGGCTGTCTGCCACTGAGAGGAGTAGGGACCCGCCATCGCCTCAGCGTAGGTGCGCGGGGTCGGGATGTCTGGTGCATCCGGGTCTCCCTCAGGGGCAACTAGCATGGACACGAGGTGGGGTAAAGCAGCAGCAAAGCACTTGAACTCCTCCTGTCTGTCCTCAAGGACGTCCGTGCCAAGAGCACACTCACCCCCGACGGACGGAGGACAGACAGACTCAGACTCAGACTCAGCAACAAGGCTAGTGGCGTAGTCTAGATGACACCGGGCAGCAAAGTCTATCAACTCAGTGACCAGAGCAGACGCAGCAGAGGACTCAAAGGTAGGGTCAGTGACAACAGTAGCGAGGAGACGGGTGACAGTGGGACTGGCAGCACGACGGGAGTCAGACTCCGGATCAGGAAGAGTAGGCAGAGAGGACACAGGAGGAGACGGCAGCGGGACACGCTGAGGAGCAGTGGAGGGACGCAGAGTCATGTAGTGAGTGCCAGGGACAGGAGGAGGACGCTCACGTGGGACACGACGACCAGTGCGAGCAGTACGAACAGGCGACGCAGGACGAGACTCAGGCTCACGACGCTCTGTAAGACCTCCTGTGGGACCAGTATAAGGAGAGGGAGCAGGAAGAGGCGAGGCAGGCGGGAACTGGGACTGCGACTGGACAGGCGGAGGACACGCTACGGAGGGAGGAGGACAAGGAGGAGGAGCCTGACCAAGAACCTGCTGAAGAAGTGGTACGAAGTACGGTCGCGGCCGCGCAGCGTCTCCAGAACCAGCAGCGACACCAGCGGCAGGGTCCTCAGCACCAGCAGCAGCTCCACCGTCCAGGTCCTCAGCACCAGCAGCAGCTCGACCGCTCGGGTCCTCAGCACCAGCAGCAGCTCCACCGTCCGGGTCCTCAGCTCCAGCAGTAGCTCCAACGCCCGGGTCCTCAGCACCAGCAGCAGCTCCACCGCTCAGGTCCTCAGCACCAGCAGCAGCTCCACTGCTCGGGTCCTCAGCTCCAGCAGTAGCTCCAACGCCCGGGTCCTCAGCACCAGCAGCAGCGCCACCGCTGGGGTCCGCAGCACCAGGAGCACCACTCCGAAGACTGCAGCGCCGCGCGTACCACTCTCGGATCTGCTGAATGGGGGGGAGCTCCTGGGTAGGAGGGGAAGTACTGGTACGAGCTCCAGTAGCACCTCTCCGGAGGCGGCAGTACTGTAGGTACCTCTCCTGCAGCTGCTGGGAGGAGAGGGCTCCTCCAGGTGTAGCACGCTCAGGATCAGCACCTCCAGACACAGCACCCCCAGACGTAGCACCCCCAGGCTCAGCACCTCGAGACTCCGCACCCCCAGGCTCCGCACCCCCAGACTCAGCACGGTCAGGCTCAGCACCCCCAGGCTCAGCACCTCCAGACGCAGCACCCCCAGACTCCGCACTCCCAGGCTCAGCACCTCCAGGCTCCGCACCCCCAGGCTCCGCACCCCCAGACTCCTCACGGGCAGGCTCAGTACCCCCAGCAGGACGAGAGTCAACAGCTACCTCGACAGGCTCAACCGGGTCTACCTGGGACACACCTGAGGGAGCGGCACCCTGAGGGGGGAGGGGGTCTGGTACCTCAGCACCTGGAGCGAGGAAGAGAGGCGGGGGGGGGAGCGGGGCAGTGCGGTAGGGGAAGAGGCGGTAGTAGGGGACGGACTCGTCAAAAGTGACGTCCTGAGAGGCAAGGACACGACGCGAGGTGGCGTGGTAGAACTGCCAACCAGGCGCGTCCGGGACAAAGCCAAGGAAGACACAGGGGACAGCGCGACGGGAGAGCTTGTCCGCGGACGTGTCGCGAACAAAAGCTCGAGATCCCCAGACCCGAAAACGCGACGCATCGCCAGCCTCTCCCGTCCAACGCAGTGTCGGAGAAGTCTCCGGTAAGGAGACACGGGGCCAGAGGTTGAGCTGATGCGCAGCGTAGCGGTCTGCAAACGGCCACAGAAAGTGGGGGGCAGCCGCATGAACCAAGGAGGTACGAGCGACCTCCATGACCAAGCCAATGCGGCGCTCAGCAACCCCATTCTGCTGTGGAGAGGCCGGAAGTGTGAACGACTGCTCAATGCCCTCCTGCTGACAGAAGGCCTCCAAGAGGCCAGAGGAAAACTCCCCACCTCTGTCAGAGTGCAGACGCAGGACAGGGAAGTCGGAGCGGAAACGCTCACTGAGCTGGAGACGAGATCTGCGGATCCAAGGGATCAAGACATCAGGGACGTCACCCTTGGCGCGCAAGGGGAAGACCGTGGTGTAGCGCGAGAAGTCGTCAACAACAATCAGGAAGTACCTCTCCTGACCCTGACCACGGACGCGGGCTGGGCCCCACACGTCCATGTGGAGCGTCTGCAAAGGAGCAGTCGTCGGGGGGAAGGAGGAGGAGTGAGGAGCGGCGCGCTGCCGCCCCTCGACACAGGGAAGACAGGGAGGAGCAGGCGAGGGTGGGAGGGGAGGGAGAACCCTGGGAAGACCAGCAACAAGGTCCCGTTTGTGCATGGCCCGAAGGCGCTGCACAGACGGGTGACCAAGGCGGTGGTGCCAGAGGACAGTCTCATGCGCCAGAGAGCGACACGAGCAGGGGGCGGACAGCTGACCTGACGCAGACGCAGACGCGGACGCAGCGACCTGAGGGGACTCAGTGGTCAGTGTGTACAGGTCCGACCCCGGCTGCCGAGTGAAGGTAGCCAGGTGACGGCCCGTCCGAGCACACGTGCAGTGGGTCACGCGCTCGTAAGCAGGGGTGAACTGGTGGACACCCCTGTCCTGGAGCGCACTACCCGCCACCAAGTTCGTAGAGAACGAGGGGAGGTAGAGACCTGACAGTGTGCCTGACGGGACCGCAGGACAAGGAAGGACAGTGGAGGAGGTCGCAACGACCGGACCCCCAGAGGGGTCAGCGAGGGAGACAGCAACTGGCCGAGCGAGTGGCTCAAGGACAGTGCGGTCACGAAAGAAACAGCGAGAAGCACCTGAGTCTAGTGTGAAGGTGTGCAGTGCTGCAGTCGACTCAGTACCAGCGGGCACGGACGCACTAGCACCTAGAGCAGCAGCCTCACCATCACCTGAGGTGGCAGACACGCGGGGACCTGCAGTGGCGGTCTCACTAGCACCTAGAGCGGCAGCCTCACTCACACTACACGGCAGCTGCACCGGTCCGCGCCCAGAAGCTCCCGAACGACGCACTCCAGAGTGACTACCACGACCACCACCCCGAGAGCCCAAACTCGCGTACCACTCACGAGCCCGCTGGAGCGTAAGAGGACACTGCTGCTGCACCTGTCCACTACCAGATGCTCCCGAACAACGCACGCCAGAGCGACTACCACTACGGCCACCCCGACAGCCCAAACTGGCGTACCACTCACGGGCCCGCTGGAGCGTAAGAGGACACTGCTGCTGCACCTGTCCACTACCAGATGCTCCCGAACAACGCACTCCAGAGCGACGACCACGACGGCCACCCCGACAGCCCCAACTAGCGTACCACGCACGCGCACGAAGCAGCTGGGGCGAAGGAGGGCACGGCAGCTGCACCTGTCCACTACCAGAAGCTCCCGACCGACCCACTCCAGAGCGACCACCACTACGGCCACCCCGACAGCCCCAACTAGCGTACCACTCACGCGCACGAAGCTGCTGGGGCGTGAGGGACTCACGCGCACGGCCCTGGAGCTGCATCTGGCCACGCCAGGAGCAGCAGTAGTAGCAGTAGCGGCAGCAACAGTAGTAACAGCAGGAGCTGTGGCAGTGGGAGTAGAAAAGGCAGTAGCAGCAGTAGCAGCGGTAGCAGTGCTGGGCAATGCTCACCAGTGGTCGGCGCGGCAGGCGCAAGACGGTGGCGACAGCGGGGCCGCTACAACTGCAGGGCTGGGCCGGGCCGCAGCAGGGAGCTCCGCGGCAGCTGCTGCAGGGCGAGGCCGGGCCGCGACGGCAGCTGCTCCAGGTGCCAGGGGCGGCTGCTGCAGTGGCGGCGGCTCCAGGGGCCAGGGGCGGCTGCTGCAGGTGCGGGCTGCTCCAGGGGGGGCTGCTGCAGTGGCGGGCGGCTCCAGGGGCTGCTACTGCAGTGGCGGGCGGCTCCAGGGGCTGCTACTGCAGTGGCGGCTGCTCCAGGGGCTGCTGCTGCAGTGGCGGCTGCTCCAGGGGCGAGAGGCGGATTAGGTCAGGGCGACGCGGCGGGCAGGTGGCGACGCCGCGGGCAGGGCGACGCGGCGGGCAGGTGGCGACGCCGCGGGCAGGGCGACGCGGCGGGTAGGTGGCGACGCCGCGAGCAGGGCGACGCGGCGGGCAGGTGGCGACGCCGCGGGCAGGTCGACGCGGCGGGCAGGTGGCGACGCCGCGGGCAGGTCGACGCGGCGGGCAGGTGGCGACGCCGCGAGCAGGGCGACGCGGCGGGCAGGTGGCGACGCCGCGGGCAGGTCGACGCGACGAGGGCAGGCGACGACGCCGCGGGCAGGCGACGACGTCGCGGGCAGGCGACGACGCCGCGGGCAGGCGACGACGCCGCGGGCTGGCGACGACGCCGCGGAAAGCGGGCCGCGCGCGGGTGGCTAGCAGGCCGTGCGTGCGCGGTAGGGAGAGGCGCACGAGGGCGCAAGAGCGCACGAGGGCGCGCGGTAGGGAGAGGCGCACGAGGGCGCGAGGGCGCACGAGGGCGCGCGGTAGGGAGAGGCGCACGAGGGCGCGAGGGCGCACGAGGGCGCACGGTAGTAAGAGGCGCACGAGGGCGTGAGGGCACACGAGGGCGCACGGTAGGTAGGTAGGTAGGTAGCGGTGGGCCCTAAAACGGTCCTAGTGAAGGACCTGCTCTGATACCATGTCAGAATGAACGGACAGGAATGATTGAACTAACAGTGAAATCAGTACAAGTACCTAACCTTAGAATTGTGTACCCCCTATAGGCTAACCCACTGTAGCCTAAACAAACACAACATATATAATGTTTGACACCGAACTTTTCTTCGCGCACGAACCAAGCCGAAAATGCTCCAATAGGTGTATCTGAACATGCGCCACTCAAATATGCCATAAAGTTCAGGTTTTTCAACACTTTTTCCTTCGCCTTTGGGGATTCGTGCGCATTCTATGCATTTGTCGCCCAAAACGGCCGAAATCTTGGCGCCGAACTTTTCTTCACGCACAAACCAAACCAAAAATGCTCCAATAGGTGTAATTGAACATGTGCCACTCGAATATGCCATATAGTTTAGGTTGTTCAACGCTTTTCCCTACGCCTTTGGGGATTCGTGCGCATTCTATGCATTTGTCGCCCAAAACGGCCGAAATCTTGGCGCCGAACTTTTCTTCACGCACGAACCAAGCCAAAAATGCTTTATAGGTGTATTTGAACATGTGCCACTCGAATATGCCATAAAGTTTAGGTTGTTCAACGCTTTTCCCTACGCCTTTGGGGATTCGTGCGCATTCTATGCATTTGTCGCCCAAAACGGCCGAAATCGTGGGCGCCGAACTTTTCTCCGCACACGAACCAAGCCGAAAATGCTCCGATAGATGTATTTTAATATGTGCCACTCGAATATGCCATAAATTGCAGGTTGCTCAACGCTTTTCCCTACGCCTTTGGGGATTCGTGCGCATTCTATGCATTTGTCGCCCAAAACGGCCGAAATCGTGGGCGCCGAACCTTTCTTCGCGTGCGAACCAAGCCGAAAATGCTCCAATAGGTGTATTTGAACATGTGCCACTCGAATATGCTATAAATTTCAGGTTGCTCAACGCTTTTCCCTACGCCTTTGGGGATTCGTGCGCATTCTATGCATTTGTCGCCCAAAACGGCCGAAATCGTGGGCGCCGAACTTTTCTTCGCGCACGAACCAAGCCGAAAATGCTCCAATAGGTGTATTTGAACATGTGCCACTCGAATATGCCATAAAGTTCAGGTTTTTCAACACTTTTTCCAACGCCTTTGGGGATTTGTGCGCATTCTATACATTTGTCGCCCAAAACGGCCAAAATCTTGGCGCCGAACTTTTCTTCACGCACGAACCAAGCCGAAAATGCTCCAATAGGTGTATTTGAACATGTGCCACTTGAATATGCCATAAAGTTCAGGTTTTTCAACACTTTTTCCTAAGCCTTTGGGGATTCGTGCGCATTCTATGCATTTGTCGCCCAAAACGGCCGAAATCGTGGGCGCCGAACTTTTCTTCACGCACGAACCAAACCAAAAATGCTCCAATAGGTGAAATTGAACATGTGCCACTCGAATATGCCATAAAGTTCAGGTTGTTCAACGCTTTTCCCTACGCCTTTGGGGATTCGTGCGCATTCTATGCATTTGTCGCCCAAAACGGCCGAAATCGTGGGCGCCGAACTTTTCTTCACGCACGAACCAAACCGAAAATGCTCCAATAGGTGAAATTGAACATGTGCCACTCGAATATGCCATAAAGTTCAGGTTGTTCAACGCTTTTCCCTACGCCTTTGGGGATTCGTGCGCATTCTATGCATTTGTCGCCCAAAACGGCCGAAATCGTGGGCGCCGAACTTTTCTTCACGCACGAACCAAACCGAAAATGCTCCAATAGGTGAAATTGAACATGTGCCACTCGAATATGCCATAAACTTCAGGTTGTTCAACACTTTCCCGTACGCCTTTGGGGATTCGTGCGCATTCTATGCATTTGTCGCCCAAAACGGCCGAAATCGTGGGCGCCGAACTTTTCTTCGCGCACGAACCAAGCCGAAAATGCTCCAGTAGGTGTAAATGAACATGTGCCACTCGAATATGCCATAAAGTTCAGGTTGCTCAACGCTTTTCCCTACGCCTTTGGGGATTCGTGCGCATTCTATGCATTTGTCGCCCAAAACGGCCGAAATCGTGGGCGCCGAACTTTTCTTCACGCACGAACCAAGCCGAAAATGCTCCAATAGGTGTATTTGAACATCTACCACTCGAATATGCCATAATGGTCAGGTTGGTTATCGCTTTTCCCTACGCCTTTGGGGATTCGTGCGCATTCTATGCATTTGTCGCCCAAAACGGCCGAAATCATGAGCGCCGAACTTTTCTTCGCGCACGAACCAAGCCGAAAATGCTCCAATAGGTGTATTTGAACATGTGCCACTCGAATAGGCCATAACGTTTATGTTGTTCAGCACTTTTCCCTACGCCTTAAGATTTCGTGCGCATTCTACCCATTTGTCGCCCAAAACGGCCGAAATCGTGGGCGCCGAACTTTTCTTCACGCACGAACCAAGCCGAAAATGCTCCAATAGGTGTATTTGAACATGTGCCACTCGAATATGCCATAAAGTTCAGGTTGCTCAACGCTTTTCCCTACGCCTTTGGGGATTCGTGCGCATTCTATGAATTTGTCGCCCAAAACGGCCGAACTCGTGAGCGCCGAACTTTTCTTCGCGCACGAACCAAGCCGAAAATGCTCCAATAGGTGTATTTGAACATGTGCCACTCGAATATGCCATAAAGTTCAGGTTTTTCAACACTTTTCCGTACGCCTTTGGGAATTTGTGCGCATTCTATGCATTTGTCGCCCAAAACGGCCGAAATCGTGGGCGCCGAACTTTTCTTCGCGCACGAACCAAACCAAAAATGCTCCAATAGGTGTATTTGAACATGTGCCACTCGAATATGCCATAAATTTTAGGTTGTATAACGCTTGTCCCTACGCCTTTGCGGATTCGTGTGCATTCTATGCATTTGTCGCCCAAAACGGCCGAAATTGTGGGCGCCAAACCTTTCTTCGCACACGAACCAAGCAGAAAATGCTCCAATAGGTCTATTTGAACATCTGCCACTCGAATATGCCAAAAAGTTCAGGTTGCTCAACGATTTTCCCGAAGCCTTTGGGGATTCGTGCGCATTCTATGCATTTGTCGCCCAAAACGGCCGAAATCGTGGGCGCCGAACTTTTCTTCGCGCACGAACCAAGCCGAAAATGCTCCAATAGGTGTATTTGAACATGTACCACTCGAATATGCCATAACGTTCAGGTTGTTCAACACTTTTCTGTACGCCTTTAGGTTTACGGAAAAGTGTTGAACAACCTGAACTTTATGGCATATTCGAGTGGCACATGTTCAAATATACCTATCGGAGCTATTTCTTTCAGCTTGGTTCTTGTGCGAAGAAAAGTTCGGCGCCCACGATTTCGGCCGTTTTGGGCGACAAATGCATAGAATGCACACGAATCCGCAAAAGCTTAGGGAAAAGCGTTGAGCAACCTGAACTTTATGGCATATTCGAGTGGCACATGTTCAAATACACCTATCTGCGCTTTTTCTGCTTGCTTCGTGTGTGAAGAAAAGTTCGGCGCCCACGATTTCGGCCGTTTTGGGCGACAAATGCATAGAATGCACACGAATCTGCAAAGGCGTAGGGACAAGCGTTATACAACCTGAACTTTATGGCATATTCGAGTGGCACATGTTCAAATACACCTATTGGAGCATTTTCGGCTTGGTTCGTGCGTGAAGAAAAGTTCGGCGCCCACGATTTCGGCCGTTTTGGGCGACAAATGCATAGAATGCGCACGAATCCCCAAAGGCGTAGGGAAAAGTGTTGAACAACCTGAACTTTATGGCATATTCGAGTGGCACATGTTCAAATACACCTATTGTAGCATTTACGGCTTGGTTCGTAGTTCGGCGCCCACGATTTCGGCCGTTTTGGGCGACAAATGCATAGAATGCTCACAAATCCGCAAAGGCGTAGGGACAAGCGTTGTACAACCTGAACTTTATGGCATATTCGAGTGGCACATGTTCAAATACACCTATTGGAGCATTTTCGGCTTGGTTCGTGCGCGAAGAAAAGTTCGGCACCCACGATTTTGACCGTTTTGGGCGACAAATGCATAGAATGCGCACGAATCCCCAAAGGCGTACGGAAAAGTGTTGAACAACCTGAAATTTATGGCATATTCGACTGACACATATTTAAATACACCTATTGCAGCATTTTTGGCTTGGTTCGTGCGTGAAAAAAAGTTCGGCGCCCACGATTTCGGCCGTTTTGGGCGACAAATGCATAGAATGCGCACGAATCCCCAAAGGCGTAGGGAAAAGCGTTGAGCAACCTGAACTTTATGGCATATTTGAGTGGCAGATGTTCAAATACACCTATTGGAACATTTTCGGTTTGGTTTGTGTGCAAAGAAAAGTTCGGCGCCCACGATTTCGGCCGTTTTGGGCGACAAATGCATAGAATGCGCACGAATCCCCAAATGCATATGAAAAAGTGTTGAACAACCTAAACTAAATGGCATATTCGAGTGGCACATGTTCAAATACACCTATTGGAGCATTTTCGGCTTGGTTCGTGCGCGAAGAAAAGTTCGGCGCCCACGATTTCGGCCGTTTTGGGCGACAAATGCATAGAATGCGCACGAATCTCCAAAGGCGTACGGAAAAATGTTGAAAAACCTGAACTTTATGGCATATTCGAGTGGCATATGTTCAATTGTCAGAAATAACTGAGCAGGAATGAATGAACTAGAACAGAGTTTGGTACAAGTAGGAAACCCTAACTTTGTGTACCCCCTAAGGTGTAACCCACTACAGCCTAGACAATATAAACATGCAATGTTTGACACACCCCCATAGGCGCAGTGGGAGACAACCACAGGGTCACAAGACCAGTCAAAGCAAAGCAAAGCAAGCTCAGGGTGGATCTCAAGGATTCCACACAAATTCCGAGCACAAGCAAGCGGTCACAAGACCAGTTCACATGCAGGTTTATAACAAAGCAAGAGATACAGTGATCACAACCTAGCAAAAGTAAACAAGTAGGCATATATATATAGTGATCACAGTACAGGCAAGGTCAAGAGGTAAGCAAGTGAGGCCCAGTGGGTACAAGGCCTAGCAGAGTGCAAAAGCGCTGATGGTCACAAGGCTGAAGCGCCTTGGTGAACACATCAGCAGTGTTGGCCTCCGTGGCCACGTAACGCAGACAAAGCTGACCACGCTGCTGCAGCTCTCGAGCAAGGAAGTACCGCAGAGCGATGTGCTTCGTTCTGTGCTCCAGTCTGTGCTCCTCACACAAGGCAATGGCAGCCTTGTTGTCGACGTACAGCACTGGAGGAGAACGAGGCCGCTCTCCGAGGTCGGTCAGCAGGTAGGTCAGCCAGCGTAGCTCCTGAGCAGCCATGGCTGTGGCGTAGATCTCAGCCTCACAACTGGAGCTGAGAACAGAAGAAGAGCGAGTAGAACGCCAAGAAACCGAGCCAGAGCCAAGGCTGAAGGTGTAACCCTGGGACGACCGCTGAGTAGCCTGGTCGTCTGCCCAAGAAGCGTCTGAGTGCCCTGTGAGAACAACCCGGTCTCGCCCTCCAAGCACAAGCCCCATGCCCGACGTACTGCACAAGTAGCGCAACACCCTCTTAGCAGCATCCATGTGCTCCTTCCGGTGACGGCCAGGAGCGACATAGCGTGCTAGGATGCTAAGAGGGTATGCAAGGTCAGGTCGAGTGCAGGTCATCAGGTACATGAGGCAGCCCACAAGCTCTGGATACGGGCCACTCGGCTCTACGGACTCATCCGAAGGCAGAGCTGAGAGCGAGTGACCGGTAGGCAGAGGAGTGGACTGAGGCGAGGAGTACGTGAAGCGGAAGCGCTGGAGAACCTGCTGCACCATGTGTGACTGAGTCAGGGTGATGGTGCGCCGTGCTCTGTCCCGGGTGATCCGCAAGCCAAGATAGCTCGTCAGCTCACCTAGGTCTGTGCACGTGTGTCTCCTCTGCAGCTCCGACTTCACGTGAGCGAGTGCCGCGGTGTCAGCAGTGGCAAAGACCAAGTCGTCGACGTACACGAGGATGTAGAACGGCGGCAGCGAGGTGTCGGTGCGTAGAAACAGCGACGGGTCAGCAGTAGAGGGAGCGAACCCAAGAGCCGCAAGTGTCGTCCTCAGTGTGTCGTGCCACTCACGTGGCGCCTGGCGGAGACCGTAGACCGGCCGCTGAAGCCTCCACTGGGTGCCAGGAGGAACTGACCCAGTGAAGCCAGGGGGGCGGCGCAGCCAGATCTCCTCGTGTAGGCTGCCCTGCAAGAAAGCAGTGCTGAAGTCAAGAGAGTGAAGCTCGTAGTCGCGGTGAGCGGCTATGTGCAGCAGCACCCGAAGAGTAGTCATCTTCGGGGTGGGGGAGAAGGTCTGAAAGAAGTCTACTCCCTCTCGCTGACTGAAGCCTCGAGCCACGTAGCGCGCCTTGAAGACAGGTGGAGAACCCGGCAGCCGCTTCACCCTGAAAATCCACATGCCACTGACGATGTTCGCCCCAGGAGGGGGAACCTCGTCTACGTAGGTGCCTGTGGACTTCCAGGAGGCCATCTCTGCGTCCATGGCTGTCTGCCACTGAGAGGAGTAGGGACCCGCCATCGCCTCAGCGTAAGAGCGTGGGGTCGGGATGTCTGGTGCATCCGGGTCTCCCTCAGGGGCAACTAGCAAGGACACGAGACGGGGCAAAGCAGTAGCAAGGCAGTGGAACTCCTCCTGTCTGTCCTCAAAGACGTCCGTGCCGAGGGCACACTCACCCCCGACGGACGGAGGACAGGCAGACGCAGACTCAGACCTAGCGACAAGGCTGGCAGCGTAGTCTAGGCGACAGCGAGCAGCAAAGTCAACCAACTCAGTGACCAGAGCAGACGCAGCAGAGGACTCAAAGGTCGGGTCAGTGACAACTGTAGCGAGGAGACGCGTAACAGTGGGACTGGCAGCACGACGGGAGTCAGACTCCGGGTCAGGAAGAGTAGGAAGAGAGGACGCAGGAGGAGACGGCAGCGGGACACGCTGCGGAGCAGTGGAGGGACGCAGAGTCATGTAGTGAGTGCCAGGGACAGGAGGAGGACGCTCACGTGGGACACGACGACCAGTGCGAGCAGTACGAACAGGCGACGCAGGACGAGACTCAGGCTCACGACGCTCTGTAAGACCTCCTGTGGGACCAGCGTAAGGAGAGGGAGCAGGGAGAGGCGAGGCAGGCGGTAACTGTGACTGCAGCTGGACAGGCAGAGGACACTCGACGGAGGGAGGAGGACTAGGAGGAGGAGCCTGACCAAGAACCTGCTGAAGGAGCGGTACGAAGTACGGTCGCGGCCGCGCAGCGTCTCCAGAAGCAGCAGGGACACCAGTGGCAGCCCCAACGCCTGAGTCCTCAGCACCAGCAGCAGCTCCAACGCCCGGGTCCTCAGCACCAGTAGGAGCTCCAACGCCCGAGTCCTCAGCACCAGCAGCAGCGCCACCGGTCGGGTCCTCAGCACCAGCAGCAGCTCCAATGCCCGGGTCCTCAGCACCAGCAGCAGGGCCACCGGTCAGGTCCTCAGCACCAGCAGCAGCGCCACCGGTCGGGTCCTCAGCACCAGCAGCAGCTCCAACGCCCGGGTCCTCAGCACCAGCAGCAGCTCCAGCCCCCGGGTCCTCAGCACCAGTAGCAGCTCCAGCGTCCGGGTCCTCAGCACCAGCAACAGCACCACCGCTCGGGTCCGCAGCACCAGGAGCACCACTACGAAGACTGCAGCGCCGCGTGTACCACTCGCGGATCACCTGAATGGGGGGGAGCTCCTGGGTAGGAGGGGAAGTACCGGGACGAGCTCCAGAAGCACCTCTCCGGAGGCGGCAGTACTCGAGGTACCTCTCCTGCAGCTGCTGGGAGGAGAGGGCTCCTCCAGGTGGAGCACGCTCAGGCTCAGCACCCCCAGACTCAGCACCCCCAGACTCAGCACCCCCAGTCTCAGCACGTCCAGGCTCAGCACCCCCAGGCTCAGTACCTCCAGGCTCCGCACCTCCAGGCTCCGCACCTCCAGGCTCCGCACCTCCAGGCTCAGCACCCCCAGGCTCCGCACCTCCAGGCTCAGCACCCCCAGGCTCCGCACCCCCAGACGCAGGACGCGAGTCAACAGCTACCTCGACAGGCTCACCCGGGTCTACCTGGGACACACCTGAGGGAGCGGCACCCTGAGGGGGGAGGGGGTCTGGTACCTCAGCACCTGGAGCGAGGAAGAGAGGCGGGGGGGGGAGCGGGGCAGTGCGGTAGGGGAAGAGGCGGTAGAAGGGGACGGACTCGTCAAAAGTGACGTCCTGAGAGGCCAGAACCCGGCGCGAGGTGACGTGGTAAAACTGCCATCCAGGCGCGTCGGGAACAAAGCCAAGAAAGACACAGGGAACAGCGCGACGCGAGAGCTTGTCCGCGGACGTGTCGCGGACAAAAGCTCGAGATCCCCAGACCCGGAAACACGACGCATCGCCAACCTCTCCCGTCCACCGTAGAGTCGGGGAAGTCTCCAGTAAGGAGACACGGGGCCAGAGGTTGAGCTGATGCGCTGCGTACCGGACCGCAAACGGCCACAGAAAGTGGGGAGCAGCCGCATGAGTCAGGGAGGTACGAGCAACCTCCATGACCAAGCCAATGCGGCGCTCAGCGACCCCATTCTGCTGTGGAGAGGCCGGAAGCGTGTACGACTGCTCAATGCCGTGCTCAGCACAGTAGGCTGCCAAGAGGTCGGAGGCAAACTCACCACCTCTGTCAGAGTGCAAGCGCAGGACAGGAAAGTCCGAGTGAAAGCGCTCGCCTAGTTGGAGACGGGCTCGGCTGATCCAGGGGATCAAAACACCAGGGACGTCACCCTTGGCGCGCAAGGGGAAGACCGTGGTGTAGCGCGAGTAGTCGTCAACAACTATCAGGAAGTACCTCTCCTGACCCTGACCACGGACGCGGGCTGGGCCCCACACGTCCATGTGGAGCGTCTGCAGGGGAGCGGTCGTCGGGGGAAAGGAGGAGGAGTGAGGAGCGGCGCGCTGCCGCCCCTCGACACAGGGAATGCAGTCAGGAGCAGGGGAGTCAGGAAGGGGAGGGAGCACCCTGGGAAGACCAGCAACAAGGTCCCGTTTGTGCATGGCCCGCAGGCGCTGCACAGACGGGTGACCAAGGCGGTGGTGCCAGAGGACGGTGTCGTTCGCCAGAGAGCGACACGAGCAGGGGGCGGACAGCTGACCTGACGCTGACGCAGACGCAGCTACCTGAGGGGACTCAGTGGTCAGTGTGTACAGGTCAGACCCCGGCTCTCGAGTGAAAGTAGCCAGGTGGCGGCCCGTCCGAGCACACGTGCAGTGAGTCACACGCTCGTAGGCAGGGGTGAACTGGTGAACACCCGAGTCCTGGAGCGCACTACCTGCCACCAAGTTCGTGGAGAACGAGGGGAGGTAGAGACCTGAGAGCGTGCCGGACGGAACCGCTGGACACGGAAGGGTGGTGGAGGAGGTCGCAAGGACCGGACCCCCAGAGGGGTCAGCAAGAGAGACAGCAACCGGCCGAGCTAGAGGCTCAAGGACAGTGCGGTCACGAAAGAAAGAGCGAGAAGCACCTGAGTCCAGTGTGAAGGTGTGCAGTGCTGCAGTCGACTCAGTACCAGGGGGCACAGACGCACAAGCACCTAGAGTAGCAGCTGCAGTAGTACCAGTGGAAGCAGACACACTAGCACCTAGAGCAGCAGCGGGGCTGGCCTGAATGCCCGGGTCGGGCGGAACACGCAAGTACTGAGCACCCTCTCCACTAATAGACATCGCATACATGGCAGTGAGAATAGCATCAAAGTCAAGTGCCCAAATATCAACACCCTTCCTGAGCAGATCAGCCCAGCGCGGCAGCTCACCCCCACCAGGAAACTGAGTGCGCCACGCATCGTTGAGGCGGGCGAAGCAGCGCTCCGTCTGGTGCGGCCCCCCACACGTCTGGCCAGTGCGGTCACCTGTACGAATAACGTACTGGCAGGTGACGCTGCGCCGCGCATACCACTCACGGGCGGCCTGGAGGGTCGGGGCAGGCTGCTGACTCTGACCGCCCCCCGGGCCTCCACGACCACCACCCCCTCCGCCTCCGCCCCGGCCACCTCCACCCCTGCCGCTGCCACGACCACCTCCGCCTCCGCTGCCACCTCCGCCCCTGTCACCACTCCCAACACCGCTGTCACTCCCACCACCGCCGCCACTAGCCTCTCCAGTCGCACCTCCACCGCCACCACCTCCACCCCCGCCTCCTCCGCCACCACCCCCACTCCTGCCACTCCTGCCCCTGCGTCGTCCGCCTGAAGCAGACGCAGCCCCGACCTTCTCAGCACCAAGGAGGTCGACAGCAGCAGCAGAGGCGACAGAGGGGAGGAGGGGGGAAGGGGAGCACCCCTCGAAGAAGGGGCCGCGGGGGTCGCCACGAGAGGTGCCTACAGCGACGATACTAGCCTCGGCTGCAAGCAGTTCCTTCTCGAGGAGGGCTATGGTGAGCTCAGTGGGGGAGCGAGAGAGGAACTGGTCCCTGACAGGGCGCAGAGAGTCAGGGAGGCGGGTGACAACGTGGTAGAGAGTGATCCAGAGCGGGGGGGGGTTGTTGGCGAGGAACTCATCAGGCATGGCAGCGCGAAAGCGAGCCTCACTAGTCTTAAGGTGGGTGATGAGGTCTGCGACAGTGTGAAAAGAGGCTAGGTCGGGGAACAGGTAGGGGAGAGTGAGGCGGCCTAGTGTGGCAGAAGCGGGTGAGGAGTAGCGGGCCACTACAGCTGTGTAGAGGTCCTTAGCAGTCTTGCATTGGCCGAAGTGCTCGCGCTCATCTAGCGGCAGGGAGTTGCGAATAGCAAAGCGAGCGTGCGCGTCACGGGTCTGCCACTGTGAGCGCTCAGCTGGGGGGGCAGTAGCGAGTGGGGCGGTCGCATGGCCGAGGGCGTGATCGTACAGTGTAATATCTTCCTTGGCAGTGAGCTGTAGGAAAAGGTGCAGGTCATCTAGCCAGGTTTCGAATTTGACCGGACGGCCCTCGGCGTCGAAAGCTAGAACAGGAGGACTAGCCATAGCGACAGCGGCAGTAGTAGAAGCAGTAAAGTCACTGAACAGGCGTGCGCAGGGTCAGCAGGGCCGGTGGGGCCTACGGACTGTAGTGGCGCACAAGCAGCAGTAGCAGGAAGTGTAGTAGTAGGATCTGCAGTGGTGCACAGGCGCAGCAGGCGGCAGCGAGAGCCGGCGCAGCAGGGGCGGGCTCAGCAGCGGTGATACGCGGGCGGCAGCGGGCGCAGCAGCGGCGGTGCGCGGGCGGCGGCGGGCTCAGCAGCGGCGGTGCGCGGGCGGCGGCGGGCTCAGCAGCGGCGGTGCGCGGGCGGCTGCGGGCTCAGCAGCGGCGGGCCGGGAGCAGTGCGGGCAGCGTGCGGGCCGGCGGCGGTCAGCGCACGAGCCGCGCAGGCTCAGCGCGGGCTGCGCGGGCTGCTCGCGGGCTGCGTAAGCGGGTCGCGGGCGGCTCGCGGGGGTTCGCGGGCAGGTCGCGGGCAGTTCGCGGGCTGTGCGCGGGCTGCGCGGGCTGGTCGCGGGCTGCGCAGGCGGGTCGCGGGCTGTGCGCGGGCGGTTCGCGGGCTGTGAGCGCGGCGCGCTGTGCGGTTCGCGGGCGGCGTGACGGGGCCGATCGGGGCGCTAAGGGGCGACGCGACGGGGGCCGTGAGAGGCCGCTAAAAAAAAAAAATTTCGACGGGGCCGCAGGGCCGCTAGATCTTGCTAGATCGACGGGGCCAGCGGGGCCGGAAACAAGCGAAGGTAAGCAGGTAGGTAAGTCGGTGGGCCCTAAGAACAGTCCTAGCGAAGGACCTGCTCTGAAACCATGTCAGAAATAACTGAGCAGGAATGAATGAACTAGAACAGAGTTTGGTACAAGTAGGAAACCCTAACTTTGTGTACCCCCTAAGGTGTAACCCACTACAGCCTAGACAATATAAACATGCAATGTTTGACATCAATTACACCTATTGGAGCATTTTCGGCTTGGTTCGTGCGCGAAGAAAAGTTCGGCGCCCACGATTTCGGCCGTTTTGGGCGACAAATGTATAGAATGCGCACGAATCCCTAAAGGCGTAAGGAGAAGTGTTGAAAAACCTGAACTTTATGGCATATTCGAGTGGCACATGTTCAAATACACCTATTGGAGCATTTTCGGCTTGGTTCGTGCGCGAAGAAAAGTTCGGCGCCCACGATTTCGGCCGTTTTGGGCGACAAATGCATAGAATGCGCACGAATCCCCTAAGGTATACGGAAAAGTGTTGAACAACCTGAACTTTATGGCATATTCGAGTGGCACATGTTCAAATACACCTATTGGAGCATTTTCGGCTTGGTTCGTGCGCGAAGAAAAGTTCGGTGAACAAGATTTCAGCTGTTTTAGGCGACAAATGCATAGAATGCGCACGAATCCCCAAAGGCGTAGGGAAAAGCGTTGAGCAACCTGAACTTTATGGCATATTCGAGTGGCAGATGTTCAATACACCTATTGGAGTACTTTCGGTTGGGTTCGTGCGCGAAGAAAAGTTCGGCGCCCACGATTTCGGCCGTTTTGGGCGACAAATGCATAGAATGCGCACGAATCCGCAAAGGCGTAGGGACAAGTATCGAACAACCTGAACTTTATGGCATATTCGAGTGGCACATGTTCAAATACACCTATTGGAACATTTTCGGCTTGGTTTTTGCATGAAGAAAAGTTCGGCGCCCACGATTTCGGCCGTTTTGGGCGACAAATGCATAGAATGCGCACGAATCCCCAAAGGCGTAGGGAAAAGTGTTGAACAACCTGAACTTTGTGGCATATTCGAGTGTTACATGTTCAAATACACCTATTGTGTTAAACTGTAGTATGCTTGTAGGCTGTAGTGGGGTAGCCAATATGGGGTACAACCCCAACTAGGGTTTCATATTTGTACCCAAACTTCTGCTAGTTCATCATTCTTGCCTAGTGATTCTGACATGGTATTCAGAGCAGGAGGTCCCTAGGACCTACCGATCGTTTTTTTAGGGCCCACCACCGCTCGCATGCGGTTACCACGCTACCCCGTGCCCTAGCCTCGTAGCGCCCTCGTGCGCCCTCGTTAGCGCCCTCGCGCGCACCCTCGTTAGCGCCCTCGCGCGCACCCACGTTAGCGCCCTCGCGCGCCCCTTCGTTAGCGCCCTCGCGCGCCCCTTTGTTAGCGCCCTCGCGCGCCCCTTGCTAGCGCCCTCGCGCGCCCCTCACTAGCGCCCTCGCGCGCCCCTCACTAGCGCCCTCGCGCGCCCCTCGCCGAGCCGCCCGCTCGCAGCCCGCCCGCCCGCTCGCTGCCCGCTTCGCGGCCCGCTCGCTACGCAGCCCGCCCGCCCGCTCGCTGCCCGCTTCGCGGCCCGCCCGCTTCGCAGCCCGCTCGCTCGCTGCCCGCTTCGCGGCCCGCCCGCTTCGCAGCCCGCTCGCTCGCTGCCCGCTTCGCGGCCCGCCACTTCGCAGCCCGCCCGCCCGCTCGCTGCCCGCTTCGCGGCCCGCCCGCCTCGCAGCCCGCTCGCCCCGCTGCCCGCTTCGCGGCCCGCCCACTTCGCAGCCCGCCCGCCCGCTCGCTGCCCACTTCGCGGCCCGCCCGCATCGCAGCCCGCTCGCCCCGCTGCCCGCTTCGCAGCCCGCCCGCCCGCCCGCTGCCCGCTTTGCGGCCCGCCCGCCTCGCAGCGTCGCCCGCCCGCCGTGCTGCCCGCTTGCAGCGCCGCCTGCCCGCCGCGCTGCCCGCTTCCCGGCCCGTCCGCCGCGCTGCCCGCTCGCAGCGTCGCCCTCCCGTCGCACTGACCGCTTGCAGCGCCGCCTGCCCGTAGCGCCAGCCTCGCCCGCTGCTCTCTATCCGTGCACAGTCGCCTTCCCCTGCTGCGGCAGCTTGCGTTACTCTGTCACACTGTCGCTATGGCTTCCATTCGCGTGCTGTCGTTCGATGCTGAGGGCCGCCCTGTGCGTTTCACCGCTTGGCTAGATGACCTGCAGCTGTTTCTCCTGAGCGATAGCAAGGAGCATGTGTCGCTCTATGACTACGCGTCTGGTGCTGCGCCTGCCCCTCCTGCCACAGCTGAGCTTAGTGTTCGTTCCCACTGGCAGACTCGTGACGCAGCTGCTCGCCTAGCCATTCGCAGTCACCTGCCGTTAGCTGAGCTAGAGCATTTTGGCGACTGCAAATCCGCTAAGGCCCTGTACGACGCTGTCGTCGCTCGCTACTCCTCGCCTGCCACAGCCGAGCTTAGCCGCCTCATGCTGCCGTACCTGTTCCCCGATCTGTCCACCTTTACTACAGTCGCCGATCTTATCACCCACCTTCGCACTAGTGATGCTCGCCTGCGTGCCGCCCTTCCCACCGAGTTCTGCGCTAAGAACCCCCCTCCACTGTACTGGACACTCCACTTCATAGTCACCCGTCTCCCTGACACCCTCCGCTCAGTTCGAGACCACTTCCTTGCTCGCTGTCCCACTGAGCTCACAGTCGCCCTCCTAGAGGAGCACCTGCTCGCGGCCGAAAAGAGCATTGTAGCTGTCGGTGCTGCTCGTGGCGCTCCTCGCACCCCCATCTTTGAGGGGTGTTCTCCCTCTCCCCTCGCTCCCTCCTACGCTGCTGCTGCTGCTGTTGACTTCCTTGGTGCTGAGTCTGTTGGCGCTGCTTCTACTCCTGGTGGGAGGCGCCGCACCGGCAAGGGCAAGGGGGGCAAAAGTGGTGGTGGTGGCGCTGGTGGGGGAGGAGGTGGGGGAGGTGGGGGGGGAGGCGGTGCTGGAGGGAGCGGTGGCGGGAGCGCTGGTGGGAGTGGGGTCGGTGGTGGAGACGGGGGCGGCGGAGGGAGCAGTGGCAGTAGTGGCGGCGGCGGCGGTGGCGGCGGTGGCGGTGGTGGCGGTGGTGGCGGTGGCGGTCGGAGCGGTGGTAGTGGTGGCGGCGGAGGTCGGAGTGGAGGCACTGGCTCTGGCCAGAGCTCCCAGCAGCAGCAGCGTCCCCAGACGACCCAGCAGCTTCGTGAGTGGCTTGCTCAGCGTGGGACGTCGGGGGCCAGTGCCCGCTGTTCTTATGTCATTCGCACAGGTGACCGCAAGGGACAGACGTGTGGGAGGTTCCACACCCCGTACCGCTGCTTCTCCCGCCTTGACGACGCTTGGCGTGAGGAGATGGGTGCGGATGTTGAGCGCCCCCGCTGGGCTGAGCTCATGAGGGCTGGTGTTGATGTCTTTGCTCTTGACTATGATGCTATTATTGCTGCCATGTATGCATTGACTGTTAGTGCCGAGGGAGACTGTTACCTGTGTGTGCCGCCTGACCCAGGTATAGAGCCTGCTGCCCTGGGTACTAGTGAGTCTGCTCTCTCTGGTATGGTGCCCCCTGTACTTGCTCCCCCCAGTGCTGTCCCGGCTGGTTTCGAGTCTGCTCTCTCAGGTACAGCACCCACACAGACTCCTCTCTCAGGTACCGCACCGGCTGAGGCCTGTCACACCTTCACCCTTGACTCAGGTGCTTCCCGTTGCTTCTTTCGTGACAGTACTGAGCTCACACCACTTCCTGCACCGGTCCCAGTCTCCTTGGCTGACCCCTCTGGGGGCCCAGTCCTTGCCCAGTCCACCACTGTCCTCCCTTGTCCGGCGGTTCCGTCTGGCTCGTTGTCGGGTTTCCACCTCCCCTCGTTCTCGACGAACCTGGTGAGCAACGCTGTCCTCCAGGATCAGTGGGTTGACACCTTTACCCCTGGCGGACAGCGTGTGGCGATCTGCACGTGCTCCAGGACCGGCCGTCACCTGGCTACGTTCACCCGTCGGCCGGGGTCGAGTCTCTACACACTGACCACTGCGTCTCCCCAGGTAGCTGCTGTCGGTCAGGTGTCTGCGTCAGGTCTGGTGGCCCACGCCTGTGAGTGTCGTTCCCTGTCGCACCAGACTCTTCTCTGGCACCACCGCCTGGGTCACCCCTCCTTGCCACGCCTTCGTGGCATGCACCGTCGCCTCCTTGTGTCCGGTCTTCCCAGGTCCCTCCCTCCCCTCCCTGCCTCGCCTGCGCCGCCTTGCCTTCCTTGCGTCGAGGGGCGGCAGCGCGCCGCTCCTCACTCCTCCTCGTTCCCCCCGACAGAGGCTCCTCTGGAGACCCTCCACCTGGACGTGTGGGGCCCAGCCCGCGTTCGTGGTCAGGGCGGTGAGCGGTATTTTTTGCTGGTTGTCGACGACTACTCGCGTTACACCACGGTCTTCCCCTTGCGCACCAAGGGTGAGGTCCCTGCTGTTCTGATCCCTTGGATCCGCACGGTTCGTCTCCAGCTCCGCCGCCGTTTCCGGACGGATCTTCCTGTCCTGCGTCTGCACTCTGACAGAGGTGGTGAGTTTTCCTCCGACCTCTTGAGGACCTTCTGTCAGGCGGAGGGCATCGAGCAGACCTTCACGCTTCCGGACTCCCCACAGCAGAATGGGGTTGCTGAGCGTCGCATTGGCCTGGTCATGGAGGTCGCTCGTACCTCCTTGGTCCACGCGGCGGCTCCCCATTTTCTGTGGCCGTTTGCTGTCCGGTACGCCGTGCATCAGCTCAACCTCTGGCCCCGTGTCTCCTTGCCGGAGACCTCGCCCACACTGCGTTGGACGGGGGAGGTTGGCGATGCGTCGCGCTTCCGGGTGTGGGGTGCTCGTGCCCTTGTCCGCGATACGTCTGCGGACAAGCTCTCCTCCCGCACACTTCCCTGTGTCTTCCTTGGCTTTGTCCCTGACGCGCCTGGCTGGCAGTTTTACCACCCCACCTCGCGCCGGGTCTTCGCCTCTCAGGATGTCACCTTTGACGAGTCGGTACCCTTTTACCGTCTCTTCCCCTACCGCACTGCCCCCCTCCCTCCCCCGCCGCTTTTCCTTGCTCCTGGTCCCCCTCCGGTAGACCCCCTTCCCCCTCAGGGTCCTGCTCCTTCAGGTGTCTCTCAGGTAGACCCTCCTCCCGTCGCTGAGCCTGTCGAGGTCACAGGTGACTCAGGTGCTGCTGCGGGTGGTGCTGCTGGGAGTGCTGAGCCTGGGGGTGCTGGGCCTGGGGGTGCTGGGGCTGCAGGTGCTGGGACTGAGGGTGCTGGAGCTGAGGGTACGGTGCCTGAGAGTACGGAGCCTGGGGGTGCTGCGCCTGGGGGTGCTGAGCCTGCGGGTGCGAGGCCTGGGAGTGCTGGGACTGCGGGTGCTGGGGCTGAGGGTACTGTGCCTGAGAGTTTGCCGCCTGGGGGTGCTGAGCCTGGGGGTGCTGAGCCTGCGGGTACTGAGCCTGCGGGTACTGAGCCTGGGGGTGCTGCTACTGAGCCTACGGAGCCTCGGGTTACTGTGTCTGGGGGTGCTCCGGTTCGGGGTGCTGAGCAGTCTCTCACACCGCAGCAGCTTCGTGACTGGTACGTCCGACGCTTTCGCCGTCCTAGTGGCTCGGCTGGAGTTGGGGGTGCTGGAGTTGCTCGTCCTGGGGGTGCTCGTACTGGGGGTACTGGAGCTGCCGGGACTGGCTGTTCTGGGAGCGCTGCGACTGGAGCTGCTGGAGCTGGGGACTCTGGCGTTGGCGGTGCTAGCGGAGTTGGAGCTCCCGACTCTGGGGGTGGCGCTGCTGCTGGTGCTGCGGACCCACCTGGTGGAGCTGCTGCTGGTACTGAGGAGTCGGACGGTGGAGCTGCTGCTGGAGCTGGGGACCCGGACGGTGGAGCTGCTGCTGGAGCTGGGGACCCGGCCGGTGGAGCTGCTGCTGGTGCTGTGGACCCGGACGCTGGAGCTCCTACTGGTGCTGAGGACCCGGCCGCTGGAGTCCCTTCTGCTTCTAGAGACGCTGCGCGGCCGCGACCGTACTTCGTACCGCTCCTTCAGCAGGTTCTTGGGCAGGCTCCTCCTCCTTGTCCTCCTCCCTCCGTAGAGTGTCCTCCGCCTGTCCAGCCGCAGTCACAGTTACCGCCTGCCTCGCCTCTCCCTGCTCCCTCTCCTTATACTGGTCCCACAGGAGGTCTTACAGAGCGTCGTGAGCCTGAGTCTCGTCCTGCGTCGCCTGTTCGTCCTGCTCGCACTGGTAGTCGTGTCCGTCGTGAGCGTCCTCCGCCTGTCCCAGGCACTCACTACATGACTCTGCGTCCCTCTACTGCTCCTCGGCGTGTCCCTCTACCGTCTCCTCCTGCGTCCTCTTTGCCTGCCGTTCCGGACCCTGAGTCTGACCGGTATCGCGCTGAGCACCCTACAGTCACGCGTCTCCTTGCTACTGTTGTCACTGACCCCACCTTTGAGTCCTCGGCTGCGTCTGCTCTGGTCGCTGAGTTGGTTGACTTTGCTGCTGCCTGTCGTCTAGACTACGCTGCTAGCCTTGTCGCTGAGTCAGAGTCTGCGTCAGTCTGTCCTCCGTCCGTCGGGGGTGAGTGTGCTCTTGGCACGGACGTCCTTGAGGACAGGCAGGAGGACTTTGACTCACTTGCGGCTGCTGTACCTCATCTCGTGGCCTGGTTGCTTGCCCCTGAGGGAGACCCGGATGCAGTAGACATCCCCACTCCGCGCACCTACGCAGAGGCGATCTCGGGTCCCTACTCCTCTCAGTGGCAGACAGCCATGGACGCAGAGATGGCATCCTGGAAGTCCACAGGCACCTACGTCGACGAGGTTCCCCCTCCTGGGGCGAACATCGTCGATGGCATGTGGATTTTCAGGGTGAAGCGGCCGCCAGGTTCTCCGCCTGTCTTCAAGGCTCGTTACGTTGCTAGAGGCTTCAGTCAGCGTCAGGGGGTCGACTTCTTCCAGACCTTCTCCCCCACCCCGAAGATGACCACTCTTCGGGTTCTGCTGCACGTTGCTGCTCAGCGTGACTACGAGCTTCACTCTCTTGACTTCAGCACAGCGTTCCTGCAGGGCAGCCTGCACGAGGAGATCTGGCTGCGCCGCCCACCTGGCTTTACTGGGTCGTTTCCCCCTGGTACCCAGTGGAGTCTCCGCCGGCCAGTCTACGGTCTCCGCCAGGCGCCACGTGAGTGGCACGATACACTGAGGACTACTCTTGCGGCTCTTGGGTTCGCGCCGTCTACTGCTGACCCGTCGCTGTTTCTGCGCACAGACACGTCGCTGCCGCCGTTCTACATCCTCGTGTACGTCGACGACTTGGTCTTTGCTACTGCTGACACTGAGGCACTCGCTCGTGTGAAGTCGGAGCTGCAGAAGAGACACACCTGCACTGACCTGGGTGAACTGCGTAGCTACCTTGGCTTGCAGATCACCCGGGACAGAGCCCGTCGCACCATCACCCTGACTCAGTCACACATGGTGCAGCAGGTCCTTCAGCGCTTCGGCTTCCAGTTCTCCTCACCACAGGCCACACCTCTGGCTACCAGCCACTCGCTCTCAGCTCCACCTTCGGACGAGTCCGTAGAGCCGAGTGGCCCGTACCCAGAGCTTGTAGGCTGCCTCATGTACCTGATGACTTGCACGCGACCTGACCTCGCGTACCCTCTTAGCATCCTTGCTCGTTACGTTGCGCCTGGGAGACACAGGCGAGAGCACTGGGAGGCTGCTAAGAGGGTGCTGCGTTACCTGTGCAGTACATCAGGCATGGGGCTGGTGCTTGGAGGACGCGACAGAGTTGTCCTCACTGGTCACTCGGACGCCTCTTGGGTGGACGACCTGGCTACGCAGCGGTCGTCACAGGGTTACACCTTCAGCCTTGGCTCAGGTTCTGTCTCGTGGCGGTCCACCCGCTCTTCCTCTGTTCTCGGCTCTAGTTGTGAGGCTGAGATCTACGCCACAGCCATGGCTGCACAGGAGTTACGCTGGCTCACCTACCTGCTGACTGACTTGGGAGAGCGGCCTAGTTCTCCTCCAGTTCTGTACGGTGACAACAAGGCGGCTCTTGCCTTGTGTCAGGAGCACAGACTGGAGCACAGGACGAAGCACATTGCTCTTCGCTACTTTCTTGCTCGAGAGCTTCAGCAGCGCGGTCAGCTTCGGCTTGTGTACGTGGACTCGAAGGCCAACACTGCTGATATCTTCACCAAGGCGCTCCCGCCTAGTGATCATCAGCGGCACTGTACTTCTTTAGGCCTTGTGTCCACGTTTCCTCACTTGCTCACTGCTTGACATTCTTTGTACTGTACTTTATATATATCTTGTTGCTTGCTTGCTAGGTTTTGATCACTGTGTTGCTTGTCTTGTACTATATCTAGCACTGCATGTGAACTGGCCTTGTGGCCTTTGCTTGTGCTCAGAGTGTGGTGACGTTGTGATCCACCCTGGGCGTTGCTTTGCTTTGCTGGACTGGTCTTGTGACCCTTTGTTCTCCCCCACTTTGCCTATGGGGGTGTGTTAAACTGTAGTATGCTTGTAGGCTGTAGTGGGGTAGCCAATATGGGGTACAACCCCAACTAGGGTTTCATATTTGTACCCAAACTTCTGCTAGTTCATCATTCTTGCCTAGTGATTCTGACATATTGGAGCATTTTCGGCTTGGTTCGTGCGCGAAGAAAAGTTCGGCGCCCACGATTTCGGCCGTTTTGGGCGACAAATGCATAGAATGCGCACGAATCCCCAAAGGCGTAGGGAAAGGCGTTGAACAACCTGAACTTTATGGCATATTCGAGTGGCACATGTTCAAATACACCTATTGGAGCATTTTCGGCTTGGTTCGTGCGCGAAGAAAAGTTCGGCGCCCACGATTTCGGCCGTTTTGGGCGACAAATGCCTAGAATGCGCACGAATCCCCTAAGGCGTACGGAAAGTGTTGAACAACCTCAACATTTTGGCATATTCGAGTGGCACATGTTCAAATACACCTATTGGAGCATTTTCGGCTTGGTTCGTGCGTGAAGAAAAGTTCGGCGCCCACGATTTCGGCCGTTTTGGGCGACAAATGCATAGAATGCGCACGAATCCCTTAAGGAGTATCATCTGTCAACGGCACTCGCGAATGAAGAGTGCCCGCTGCACTTCCTGCACATGTGCGGATCCTTCCGTATTTTGGGGCTGGAAGCGCTCGCTCCGAATCCGAGCGTTTTTCTTCTACCGGGTCACGTGGCTGCGCTTGTCTGGGCCTATTGCCAAGCCAGCAAGGGCGCGCGAGGGTTGCGAAGATTTTCGCTAGGAACAGGAAGTTTTTGCCAGCTTGAAAAACTGGAGCCACATTCTCAAAACTTGACATATAGTAGCAACGCACATGCTAAATGTGGTCTGCTAATGTGGCATGCTTGGAAGGTTTTGCGTGCGCATTTTTGTTTTCGTGCAATACAAGTCTGAAATATGGGTTTCTTCTTCTGGAGTTATGCAATAAGAGGCCGTAGGAATCGCCCCTAGGCAAATTCTAGTCTAGTCCATTAACGCCCGTACAAATGAATATCCATGTGACTGCGGGATGTGTAATCCAGTACCGTACTTGGCTAAGTGAATCCGCAGATTACAAGAATTTCATACAAAACTTAGGCACATACGACCACCGTCAGTGCAGAGATTCCATTGCTCTACCCCAATGCATCGGGCCCCCGTCCATGACTACGGGCGTATCTGTGTTGTGCCTCAGCTTTGCTGAAGGTATTCATTCACCCGCGCCTTGATCGACTTCAAATCATCAATGATGTGTGGTGAGTGCAGGGTGAGGAGGGAAAGAAGGCGGCGCATTTGAGGGCAAGACATCCTCGGATGCTACACAAGTTGATAGAAGATTTATGCATGTGTCTGTGCACTGAACAAGGTACACCTGGTACACAAGTTGATAGGCGATTTATCCATGTGTATGTGCACTGAACAAGTGAGTTGTAGTAGCAGACGACTGTGATGTGGCGGATGCAGGGAAGCCAAGAAATTCAGGAGATTGACATACATGAGACCGGGATGTCACAGAGAGAGCGGACAAGTGGTGAACAGGAGGAATGCAGGGATGATTACAGCTGAGAAACTGAGAAAGTGTGCATGTAGGCGAGTGTGCAGATAGGCAAGGAGGCTCACCGCTAGCTCTTGCTGCACGAGGGCAAAGACCGCCTTCATTTGATGCAGGCGCTGAGGGGAGGGGAGTGCAAGGCAGCAACGAGTGAGAGAGGAGAGAGAGCCCAGACGGGAAATAACAAAAGGAGGTGGTGCATGGTTGCCTTGTGTCTGCTGTGGAACATGGTGCATGGGTACCTTGTGTCTGCTGTGGAACATGGCATATATCCGCCGCTTATACCGCTCCTTCTCCTCCTCATCCTCACACTCGTCCATTTCAGTAAATATCCGCTCTGCTTCTTCCCTGCCACGCATGCATGGCAGCGCAGAGAGGCAAGGCAGGGCAGCAGCAAGTACACATGCCTCAGAGAGCATCACAGCAGCAAGTACACATGCCTCAGAGAGCATCACAGCAGCAAGTACACATGCCTCAGAGAGCATCACAGCAGCAAGTACACATGCCTCAGAGAGCATCACAGCAGCAAGTACACATGCCTCAGAGAGCATCACAGCAGCAAGTACACATGCCTCAGAGAGCATCACAGCAGCAAGTACACATGCCTCAGAGAGCATCACAGCAGCATGTACACATGCCTCAGAGAGCATCACATGCCTCAGAGAGCATCACAGCAGCATGTA
This sequence comes from Closterium sp. Yama58-4, assembly GCA_947470075.1. NCBI lineage: Eukaryota > Viridiplantae > Streptophyta > Zygnematophyceae > Desmidiales > Closteriaceae > Closterium > Closterium sp. Yama58-4. The sequence continues at coordinate 780,164 of CANIUD010000235.1, read as the reverse complement.
CACATGCCTCAGAGAGCATCACATGCCTCAGAGAGCATCACAGCAGCATGTACACATGCCTCAGAGAGCATCACATGCCTCAGAGAGCATCACAGCAGCATGTACACATGCCTCAGAGAGCATCACATGCCTCAGAGAGCATCACAGCAGCATGTACACATGCCTCAGAGAGCATCACAGCAGCAAGTACACATGCCTCAGAGAGCATCACAGCAGCATGTACACATGCCTCAGAGAGCATCACAGCAGCATGTACACATGCCTCAGAGAGCATCACAGCAGCATGTACACATGCCTCAGAGAGCATCACAGCAGCAAGTACACATGCCTCAGAGAGCATCACAGCAGCAAGTACACATGCCTCAGAGAGCATCACAGCAGCATGTACACATGCCTCAGAGAGCATCACAGCAGCATGTACACATGCCTCAGAGAGCATCACATGCCTCAGAGAGCATCACAGCAGCATGTACACATGCCTCAGAGAGCATCACATGCCTCAGCGCATCACATGCCTCAGTGCATCACATGCCTCAGTGCATCACATGCCTCAGTGCATCACATGCCTCAGCACATCACATGCCTCAGCGCATCACATGGCCCACGTGTGAGCCCTCCCCTCCTCTCCCTGAATGCAGTGCCTCACCGCTGGGCGTCGAGGATGCAGTGCAGGCGCAGGTAGACGGCGTACTTGTCTGTGAACTCCGCGTGGTACAGTGCGTACCTGCCACCCCCCCCCCCCCACCATGAAACATGTGCTCCATCAGAATGCAGCGTCCTGGGCGGCATGGCACGCAGTGGTGGTGTGCGCTGCTATGGCATGCAGTGGTGCGTGCTGCTATGGTACACAGTGGTGTGAGCAGGCCGGGACCCTTACTGCTCGCGAGATGTGATTGGCCCCTTGAGTTCAGGCTTGTCCTTCTCATACGCCTCATACAAGGATGTTTCATGCCCCTCCCACCCCTCATCGCTGCCATTCTCTCCCTCGGCCCCACCCCCCTCCTCCGCTTCCTCCTCATACCGCCTCCGCTTCTGCCTCGCCTGCCTCCCACTCTCCTCCCCCTCCGCCCATCCCCCCCCAGCAGCCGCGGCAGCATCTGGGGCAGGCGGGGAGTCAAAGTGAGCATGGGGCTTGTCAGCATCGCCGCCCACACGCCGCTTCATCCCACCGCCCATGTCTGCTATCCCGCCTTCTCCTGCCCCATCCTGCCCGCCCTCCTGCCTCCTTCTCTTCTCCCTCTTCTCGCCCACCCTGCCTGCTTTACCTTTCTTCTCCTTCTTCCTCTTCTCCACCTTCCCCACCTCTCTCTCCTCCATCGCTTCGGTCCCCACTACTACCCCGTCACCCCTGTCGCCGTCACCCTCTCGCCCCAGCAGCACAGAGCCCTTTTTCAGCCCGCGGGGCCCCTCGTCGACCCCTCGCCCTGCACCCTCCTCCAACCCATCCCCATCCCCACCCTGCCATGCCATCTCCTCCCTCGCACTGCCCACCTTCTCCTTCTCCCTCGCGTCCTCATCCTCCCCACCCTTCACACGCATCCTTTGCTGTGCCAGACGCTCCTCGTCTTGCCTGTCCTGCAACTCTCTCTGCTCCCTCTCTACCTCTCGCCTCTCCCTTTCCCTCTCTTCCCTTTCCTTTTCCTGTTTCGCCCTTTTCTCCTCCTCCCTTCTTTCCCTCTCTTCTGTTTCCCTCCTCTCCCTTCCAAGCCTCTCTGCCTTTTCCTTATCATCTTTCTCTTTCTCTCTCCTCTCCCTCTCCCTTTCCTCCCTCGCCATCACAGCTTTCTCTTTCTCTTGCTTTTCCTTCTCCCCTTCTTTCGCCTCCCTTTCTTGTTCTGCCCTCCGCTCTGTCTCCTCCTTCGCCCTCCGCACCTCCTCCTCTCTCATTCTCTCCTCCCTGGCCGCGCGCTCCGCCTCCTCCCTCTCCCTCATCCGCCGAACATTATCCTCTCTCACTCTCTTCCTCTCCTCCTCAAGCTTCTCTTTTCTCACTCTCTCCTCCTCTTCTGCCTTTAACACTCTCTCCTCTTCCGCCTTTCTCGCTCTCTCCTCCTCTTCTGCCTTCCTCACTCTCTCTTCTGCTGCCTTTCTCGCTCTCTCCTCTTCTGCCTTTCTTGCTCTCTCCTCCTCTTCCACCTTTCTCACTCTCTCCTCTTCTTCTTCTTTTCTCAATCTCTCCTCCTCTACCTTTCTCACTCTCTCCTTCTCCTCTGCTTCCCTCAGTGCCCCGTCGTCTTGTTCCTCACTCTCTGTCCCCTTAGCCGTTGCTTCCTTTCCAGCCCATGCCTCCTCTGCATGCTCTGCCTCCCCTTCAATCCCTTCCTCCCTTTGCACTCCAAGTGCCCCGTCCTCCCCCTTCCCTTCCTTTCCAGGCTCATCCCTCTCACCATCCACATCACAGCTATCTCCCTTCTCCCCGCTGCCATCCACTTTCAACTCACCCTCCTCCCCCTCCTCCCCATCCTCCCCTGCCTCTCCTTGCTTTTCAGGATCAGTCTTGTCCGCTCTCCCATCGCCCATCCCACTCTCTTTCTCCTCCCCCTCGCCACCCCTCTCGTCCCCCTCATTCTCCATCCCCGTGTCCTCTCCTACCATCTCGCCCTCCTCCTCCGCCTGCCCCTCCTGCAACTCTTTCCCTCCATCCACTCCCTTTGTTCCATCAGCCTCTTTCCCTCCATCTTCCTCTTTTCCGCCAAGTCCCCCCTCCCCCCCTTCCGCCCAGGTCCCCACTTCCCCAACACCCCCGCTCCCCCCTTGGCCACCTGCCTCCTCCCCTCCAGTGCTCGCGTCTGCCTGCCCCTCCCGTGCTGCCCTTGCCTCCCTCTCCGCCCGCCCATGCCCATGCCCATGCCCATGTGCGCGCCCCTCATGCCGCGCCCTCGCCCCCTTGCCTTCTGCCCTCTTCTCCGCCTCGCCTCCCCCCCTGCCGCTGTCCGCCCCCTCCCCATCGTCGATGTCGATGTCAATCTCACTCGCACTGCCGCTGCTGCCGCTGCTGCTGCTGCCCGCATCCCCCTCGCCCTCACTCTCACTCACTCTCTCCACTCTCACTCCCACTCCACTCCACTGCCACTGCCACTCACTCTCACTCTCACTCTCACTCTCTCACTCCCACCTTCACTACTCTCTCCCTTCACCTGTCCCTCGCCCTCCATCTCTCCACTCTCCTTAATGGCCCCTTCTCCCTCCCCCGCATCTTCCCCTTCCCCATGGGAGGGCGACTCATCCCCAAACAAGTCTTCCAACCGCACTTCCTCCCCCCCTCCCTCCTCGCCCGCTTCCCCCTTCTTCTCCTCACCCCCCTCCCCGCCTGACCCTTCGCCTCTTGAGTGATCCGACCCCTCACCCCCAGCGCCCTCCTCTAAGCCCCTCTCTCCCACCTCTCCCCCTGCTGTGCTCACCCCCCCCTCCACTACTCTGCCCTCCTCTTCCCCTTCCCCTTCCCCCCCCCCCACCTCTGCCTCTTCCACCACCAACTCCTCCTCCTCCTCCTCTTCCTCGTCCTCCTCTTCCTCCTCGTCCTGCTCCTCCTCCTGCTCCTTCCCCCCATCCCCATCCCCGTCCCCATGCCCATGCGCGTCTCCCCCCCCTTCGTCGTCATCAAAGCCCGTCTCATTGAGGTTCAGCAGCGGCACCCTGCCCGCCCGCGCTCCCTCCCTGCCCGCCCCACCCTCTGCCGCCTCTCCGCCTCTGCGGGGGAATGGCCAGGGGGGAAGGGGAAAGGGGTGAGGGGATGGGAGGTATGGGGAGAGTGAGAACGGGAAGGGAGGGAGGAAAGAGGAGGGAAAGGGTAGGGGGAGGAGAAAGGGGGACGGGGCAGGGAAGGCACGATGGCAAGGGATGGTGAGAGTGAGGAGCAGCAGGGCGGTGAGCGTGGAAGCAAAGGCACATAGAAACGACGGGGCAGCGATGGAGGGCCAGGGGCAAGAGGGAAAGGGGCGAGGAGCAGGGGGGTGGTTCTCACGGCGAGTGCGGTGGAGGCGTGGACGCAGGGCGGGGGGATGCCGATGGGAGGGGGGACGTGGATGGGCGGGGGGAGGCGGCAGGTAGAGGGGAGAGAGGAGGCGTCCTTAGAGAGGAATGGGATGGCAGAGGGGAGTGTGAGGGTAGAGGGGAGTGAGAGGGCAGAGGCGACGTGGAGCGACGTTGTATGGGGGACTGCCCTGCTGGTGCTGCAGGGTGTGCGGCGTGGGCGCCCTCCTTGACGCCTGGCAACAGGCGGTAGTACCCCGGCGCATGCAGCCTCGCTATCTGCACACTCCCGGCACAACACACGGGACGGAAGGGGGAGACACAGGGGGTGCAAGAGGTGGAAACGCTATGTTGAAAGATGATGTAACAATCAACAAGTGCACAAGAAGGCTGGAAGGAAAAGGAGGCTGTTGGGAGCAAAGATGGTCAGGAAAAAAAAAAAAAAAAAAAAAAAAAAATCGGTTGGTTGCAGTTTGTGATTTGAAGAACCACGTTTGTGGTGGACTGGGCGACTAGATTGGCTGTGCTCAAAAAGCTCCTCGACTCATGGTGGAGAGACAGGCCAACACGCATGCACTGCACAGCAACGATGGGGTAACTGCCCACCTCACACCACTGCGGCGAGCAACCACATGAGAATCTAACAGAGAGGAGGGAGCAGGGGGTAACGGCAATGAAATTCAAAAACTCACCTGCAGAGGCAAAACGCTATAGGGGCAGGTGCAAGACCTACAGAACCCCGCACCGCGTGTGGGCGGGGGACTGACCTGCAGTGCGTGTGGTGGGGGAGGGACTGACCTGCCTGACGACCCTGTCTAGCTGAGCCCACTCATGCCCCGTTGCCCTCTCCATCGCCTGGTGCATGCACACACACTCACACACACACACACACACACACACACACACACATACACACACACACACACACACACACACGCACGCACACGCACACACACACACACACACACACATGCACACACACACACATGCACACACACACACACACACACACACACACACACACACACACACACACACACACCCCTACCTGCTTTGATTGAAAAGGCCATTTCACCCATTCCATAACCCCGCCCTCCTTAACTCAAACTCGCAATGTCTTCCATCCCATTACCCTCCCCTCCCACTCACACCCACCCTCCCTCCACCTCCCCCTCGCCCTCCATCCCCTTACCCTCCCAACCCACTCACACCCTCCCTCCTTCGACCTCCTCCTAACTCTTCCATTTTTTGCCCCTCTCCCGTTTATTGTATCTTCCCCTTCCACTGTCCTGGTCCCTTTGCACTGCCTCCACTGCCCCTCTCCCTAATCTTCTCCACTTCCCCCTCTGCCCACCATGCAGCGCTACGCTCACAGTTTTGCTGACGCCCTTGGGGTTGCGGCCTAGGATGTCCACCAGGAACGCGCGCAGCTCGCCCACCGGCACCTGCTGCACTTGAGGCGCTTGAGGCGTGCCCCCCAGCAGCGCCGCTGCGGCACGGACGTGTGCGTCGGGTGCGGTGGGGCCAGGGCGGGGGGGTGTGGCGTGGGCGGACCTGGGCTCCAGCGCCCTCCCCCCTGCCACGTCGGGGGACATGGAGGCGGGGGTGGCGCGATTGAAGGGCGACAGGCGCTGCTGGTGAAGCTGCTGCTTGGCCAGAGGGGGGATGGGCGCCGCTGGCGATCGCTTGAACAGCCCTGCCCCGCACAGGTGGTGATGGGCGCACGCGAGGGCGTTGGAGGGAGAGGAAAGAGAAGGTTAAACGGGCACATAGGGGAATTAGAGGTGCAGCGTGCTGAAAACACCAGGACTACCCCGTGCGTGCGTGCAACATTCAGTGTGCACGTGCATTCACCCCGTTGCCCCTGCCTGCACGCACCTGGCTTCTTCTGCACGTGCAAGCTCGCAGCACCCCTCCCAGCACCCCTGTGCACTGCAGAGACGGGCAGGGTGGCACACGCAGAAAGGGGCACACAGTTTAGAGCATAATGAGAGACGTAGAGGTAGAGACTCTGGAAGAATGCAGGCCCAAAAGTGATGTTGGCGCACACAGATGGATGGCACGACGAGACGAGGATTGGGCGGCAGAAGCATCATACCGTCGGCGGTGGGGGCGGCTGCCTTGTTGCCCTTCAGATCCACCACCTTCAACCTGCCGTGGCCCAAGCCACGCACACGCCGTGCACACGCCACGCACACACCATGCACACGCCATGCAGTTTTCACATGCCGTGCAACACCTCAAGCACACATGCCATGCAGCAAGCACACACGCCATGCAGCAAGCACACACGCCATGCAGCAAGCACACACGCCATGCAGCAAGCACACACGCCATGCAGCAAGCACACACGCCATGCAGCAAGCACACACGCCATGCAGCAAGCACACACGCCATGCAGCAAGCACACACGCCATGCAGCATGCGCTTTCCCGCATCACGCATGCAAGCCCGGGAGCAAGGGAAAGGGGAAGCGCATGAGGGCTGTACCGGCTTCACAAGAATCAACCACCCCACGTCACGCCATTGCACAGTGCATTAAACGCCTTACTGCCACCTCTTCTCCCCTTCGCTCCACTCCCCTCCCCTCCCCTCCCCTCCCCTCCCCTCCCCCCCCCTCCCTTCCCCTCAACCCCCACTCCCCCCCCCCCCTTCCGCACTTGTTACTGGCGACTTTAGGCGTGCTCTTGGTGAGGTCGCGCCACTTCTCCTTCTCGCGCTCGTCCAGTGGTCGCTGCACGCTCAGCTTGCGCGCCACCTGCGCCACGTGCTCCAGCGCGCGCCGCTCCCCGCCCTCCGCACCCCCGCCCGCCCCCTCGCCGGGCGGCAGCAGGCGGTAGACGTCGCACAGCGCGGGGTCGGGCTCGCTGTGGGATGTGAACTTGAACTCCACGTCGCCCACCCTGATGGCCTGCTGGGGGGGAAGGGGGAGGGAGGGATGGGCGGGGAGCAGTGGCGCACAGAGGGTGGTGACGCCATGGGAGAGTGGAAGACACTTTAAGGGCTTAAAGGGGCCTCACACTCAACCCCCTCTCAACCCGCTTCCTGCCCCCCTCTCCGGTGCTCTCCCTGCCCTCCCCGTCACCCGCCCGTCCTCGCCTTCCTCCCTTCGACTCGCACTCCCTCCGCACGGCGCGCCCCACCCTCACGCACGTGTCCGCTGCCGTTGCGGCCGAACTTCATCATCGCCTGCACGCCGTCGTCCCCGGCCGTCAGCAGCTCCGTCAGTTTGTCCGTCAGTTTGATCCACATCCCGAACGCCTCCGCGCCGCTCTCGCCGTGCAGAAGCGCAAATTCCTCCTCCCGCGCGCCCCCTGCCGCGGCTGCGCTGCCCTCCATCGCGGGGGACGCGCGCCGCGAGGCGGGGCGGATGGTGCTCTTGCTCTCGCGGAGCATCGGCGGCGCGGGCTTGCTAAGCACACCCGGGGGCGGCGGCGGCATCGCGTCCCTGTCGCGCCCGTACCCGCGCCCTCGCCCGCCCCCGCCCCCGCCTCCCCGCCCCGGGCGCTTGAGCTTGCCCATGGGGCAGCGCGGGGAGTGCGCGGCGGCGAGCAGGCAGGTGAAGCGCGCCGATGGCGCCGAGGCGGGTGAGCAGAAGTAGCGCTGCCGGCGCGGCTGCTAGTCGCACGGAACGAGCACGGTGGCCTCAAGCTTGGGGAGCGCGAGTTGAGCGGAGTTGAGTCGAGTCGTGTGGAGGCGCAGCGGGGATCAGTCGATTGCCGTGTGGAGGAAACTAGGGTGTCGTGGGAGATTTGAAAGCTTCTGGTTTGGCATAATGTTTATACACTTCGGAAGGTGGTTTGATAGGGAAAATATGCCACAAGTAACAATCATGTGACCCCGTAACGTCAATGGTAAAAAAAAATGCGTACGGTAACTGTATCGGGTATCGTGACGGGCTTGGTAAGTGGGGTCACGGAATCAGTCACTAGCAACAGCTAAAGAATCACGCGAATGGTAACACATGAAACTCCCGCCTGAAATTCCTGAAACCCGGACGATTTCCCGCTCGCGCCAACTCGTGCGGAGAGGTTTGATGCACGCCTGTACCGTCGAGCCTCCAGCCCACCGTAACCACACCACGACCCGACGTGCTGTACACCCCCCTGCCTGATACGGTTCCAACCAAGTACAGAGGCTTGACCCCAGCGGACCTCTCTAACTCACCTCCCGCCATCAGCTATTACTCACGCTATTACTATTAGCTATAGCTTTCGCCAGCTGCCATCCCCGTCACGCATCCAAGGCATTCGTTAGCAGCACCTGACGTCTATCAACGGTGCGTGCCTTAGCCCAAAAGCCTTTTCCCATCCGTACACGTTTAGTCCCATGTTACTCGAAGAAAAGTAATGATATACATTAAGAAAAATATAAAAAAAAAAAAACTCGATCAGACCGCTGTCGCGAAGCGCCCAGCGGCCGGCGCGCCGCTCTGCGCATCGCGCCTATCGGGCCCGATCGCCGCTCGACGCATCGAGACGATCAGGAGCAGCCGCCGCCGCGATGCGCATTGCGGCCAGCTTTTGGCCGCTCCGCGCATCGCGCCGACCGGGCCGCCGCCGTCGCGATGCGCAATGCGGCCAGCTTTTGGCCGCTCCGCGCATCGCGCCGACCGTACCGCCGCCGTCGCGATGCGCAATGCGGCCACCCTGCTGGGCGCATCACGACGATCCGCCACCGTGATGCGCAAAGCCGCCGCTCAGCGCGTCGCGCCTCTCTGGCCACCGCCGAGGCCATGCACTCTCGTCTAGCCTCCCCTTCCGTGCTCTCTTTTCTCCTACCCATCTTTCCCCACTCCCTCGCACCCCGTGTCATCCCCGGCCAAAGCCTCGCTTACGTCAACTCCTCTCTCGTGCCAGGCTTTTCTTTTATGTTGTCTCGTGCCTGGCTGCTCTCTAGTCCCCTCTAGTTACGTTGAGTCTCCTCTCCATTCCTCTCGCACACCCCCTCTCATACACACTCATCCCCTCTCCATCCCTCTCGCTCACCCCCTCTCATACACACTCATCCTCTCTCATACAATGTCATCCCCTCTCGTTCGCTTTCATCCCCTTTCATCCCCTCTCATCCGTCTCATACACGCTCATACACCTCTCTCCCCTTTCATCCCCTCACACACTCTTATTCCCTTGAGATCCCCTCTCATTCACTCTCATTCACTCATATCACCTCTCATTCCCATTCATCCACTCTCATTCCCTCACATCCCCTCTCATCCCCTTTCATCCCTTTCATCCCCTCTTCATTCCCCCTCATACACTCTCATACACTCCCATCCTATCATACACTCCTCGTCCCCTCTCATATACTCTCATCCCCTCTCATCCCCTCACACACACTCCCGTTCCCTCTCATCCCCTCTCATTCACTCTCATTCCCTCTCATTCCCTCTCTTTTCCTCTCATCCCTTCTCATCCCCTCTCATTCACTCTCATTCACTCTCATACACTCTCATACACTCTCATCCCCTCACATACACTCTCATACACTCTCATACACTCTCAACCACTCTCATCCACTCTCCTAAACTCTCATACAGCTCATTATCCCTTATCATACACGCTCATTCACTATCATACGCTCTCATCCCCTCTCATCCCTCTCTCACTCCCTCTCATACACTCTCATACCCTCTCGTACCCGGGCATATACACTCGTATACACTCTCGTCCACCCTTATACACTCCCATACACTTATTCACTCTCATCCCCTCGCATCCACTATCTTATACACTCTCATCCCCTCTCATATACACTCATACCCCCTAATCCGCTCTCATCCACAATCATACACTTCCATACACTCTCATTCACACTCATCCCCTCTTATCCCCTCACATCCCCTCTCATACACTCTCATTCCCTCTCATGCACACTCATCCCCTCTCATACACTCTCATACACTCTTGTACACTCTCATACCCTCCCATCCATTATCATATAAACTCTCATCCCATCCCTCAGTCTCTCCCGTACACACTCATACATTCTCATCCCCTCTCATATACTCTCATTCACTCTCATCCCCTCTCATACACTCTCAACCACTCTCATTCAATCTCCTACACTCTCAGACACTTCCATCCCCTCATACACACACATTCAGTCTCGTACAGTCTCATTTCCTTTCATCTCCTCTCCTCCTATCTCACACACTCTCATCCCTCTCATCCCTCACACACACACACCTCCCGTTCCCTCTCTCCCCTCTCATTCACTCTCATTCCCTCTCATTCCCTCTCATCCCCTCTTTTCCCTCTCATCCCTTCTCATCCCGTCTCATTCACTCTCATACACTCTCATCATCCCTTATCATACACTCTCATACACTCTCATCCCCTCAGATACACTCTCGTACACTCTCAACCACTCTCATCCACTCTCCTAAACTCTCATACACTCTCATTATCCCTTATCACGCACTCTCATTCACTCTCATACACTCTCCTCCCCTCTGATCCCATCACATTCCCTCTCATACACTCTCATACTCTCTCGTACCCACTCATATACACTCATATACACTCTCAACCCCTCTTATACACTCCCATACACACTGATACACTCTCATACACTCCCTTTCACTCCGTGCACTCGCACTCTCATCCCTGGTCATCCCCTCGCATCCCCACTCGTCCCCTCTCATCCCCTCTCATCCCATCTCATACACTCTCACACAGTCTCGTACACTCTCTTACACACTCTCATACCCCATCCACTCTCATACACTCTCAACCCCTCTCAACCTCTCTCGTACACTCACATACACTCTCACTCCCTCTCGTCCACTAGATTATACACTATCATGCCCTCTAATACACACCCATACACACTCATATGCGCTCATACACTCCCTTTCACTCTCATACACTCCCATCCCTTCTCATCCCCTCTCATCCCCTCTCAGCCTCCTCATCCCCTCTCATCCCCTCTCATACGCACTCTTACACTCTCACAATCTCTCATACCCTCTCTTACACACTCTCATCCCTCCTCATCCACTCTCATACACTCTCAACCCCTCTCATCCTCTCCCATACAAAGTCATACACTCTTATTCACTCTCATCCACTCTCATCCACTAACTTAAACACTCTCATCCCCTCTCATACACACTCATACCCCCTAATCCGCTCACATCCACTCTCATACACTTCCATACACTCTCATTCACACTCATCCCCTCTTATCCCCTCACATCCCCTCTCATACAGTCTCATCTCCTTTCATACACACTCATCCCCTCTCATACACTCTCATACACTCTTGTACACTCTCATACCCTCCCATCCACTATCATATACACTCTCATCCCCTCATACTCTCCCGTACACTCTCATACCCTCTCAACAACTCTCATTCAATCTCATCCACTCTCCTAAACTCTCATACACTCTCATCATCCCTTATCATACACTCTCTCATTCACTCTCATACGCTCTCATCCCCTCTCATCCCATCTCATTCCCTCTCATACCCTCTCATACACTCTCAGGCACTCTCATACCCTCTCGTACCCACTCACACACTATCATGTACACTCTCATCCCCTCTTATACACACCCATACACACTCATATGCGCTTATACACTCCCTTTCACTCTCATACACTCCCATCCCTCCTCATCCCCTCTCATCCCCTCCCAGCCCCCTCATCCCCTCTCATCCCCTCTCATCACGCGCTCTTATACTCCCACACTCTCTCATACCCTCTCTTACACACTCTCATCCCTCCTCATCCACTCTCATACACTCTCAAACCCTCTCATCCTCTCTCATACACTCTCATACACTCTTATTCACTCTCATCCACTCTCATCCACTAACTTAAACACTCTCATCCCCTCTCATACACACTCATACCCCCTAATCCGCTCACATCCACTATCATACACTTCCATACACTCTCATTCACACTCATCCCCTCTTTTTCCCTCTCAGCCCCTCTAATACACTCTCAACCCCTCTCAAACACACTCATCCCCTCTCATACACTCTCATACACTCTTGTACACTCTCGTCCCTCCCCATCCACTATCATATACACTCTCATCCCCTCATGCTCTCCCGTACATACTCATACACTCTCATCCCTTCTCATACACTCTCATACGCTCTCATCCCCTCTCATACACTCTCATTCCATCACATACACTCTCATTCCCTCTCATACACTCTCATACACTCTCATACACTCTTGTACACTCTCATCCCTTCTCATCCCCTCTCATCACACCTCTCATCCCCTCTCATCCCCTCTCGTACCCTCTCATCCCCTCTCATCCCCTCTCATCCCCTCTCATATGCTCTCATACACTCTCTTGTCTATGTGACTTTCTCTCTTGTCTCCTAATCATGCCCCAAACTCCTGAAAGTCTCTCAATTTTGTCCCTTACATTCTCTCTTATGCACAATACTACACCTTATATCCGCATGGTCTTATTGTCCAACAGAGCTTGAGGCGGTCTTGAGGAAGAACATGTTTCGCCTCATACGTTCAAGGTGAGAGGTTGAGGTTGAATACAAATGTTAACCATCATACAAGCTGAAGTGCCTTGTTAGCATCAACCATCGTTTATTTCCAAACAAGAATTTGACAATAACTGACAAACTTCCGTGTGGTACCCCCCCATCCATCCGTTATCTTTTGGTCCTGTAGCATTTTGATGTGCAGGAAGATGATGCTGTCAACATTTACAAGGGGAAGCTCTACCCAACTGCTGTAGCAGCAAGGGAGGAGGCGCGGTTGTACTGTAGGCAGCAGGCGTTTGCTCCCTATTTCCGCTATAATCGGTCGAATCTCATTGAGGGGTGGTGCAAGTCCATGGAGGGCAAGGTATGGCCTCGTGGGGAGGTGCATGTCGGAGAAGGGATGTGTCCATTTCGTGTTGTCATGCGCGGACCGCGCTACAGTAACCTGCGGGTCACGGTGGCTGATTTGGATCACGCTGATAGGTGTGTCACCGAAGCTGCAGGAGGATTCGGAGGGATGAGGTAAAAGAGGTTGCATGTGAGATGCTAAAGCATGGAGACGTGAGACCTCATGCGTTGATGAGTCGTGTTAGGGCGGTTTTACGTGTGGAGTGCTCGTACACGGTTGCTCGCGAGGTGCTTTTTGAGCTGAGGACTGCGGATCCGTTTTGTGGAGACGATGGGTTTCAATACATGGAGGACCTGTTAGATAAGTTCAAGGATGATAATCCTTCATCTGTAGTGTCCATGGTCAGACGGGGAAATAACTTCTACCGTGCGGGAATTATTTTTCCAGGGGCGAGAGATGCGGTCATGAACTGCCAGCCGATCATTTTCGCGGATGGATGTCATAATAAGACCGCATGGGGGGGATACACTTTGAACATATCCATGTTGGATAGCCAACACAAACTTGTTACCGTATCGCCCCGGATAAAAGCGCAGGCCTATGATAAGCGCATGCGCTTCTATCTGGAGCAATGCGCTTATGGCCGATCCTCAATTATAAGCGCACCCCCTGTAAAACCCTGACTTATTATAAGCGCATGTATAATATTAAAATTTGAATTTGCTTGAAACGGTAACGAAATTCCAATTTGCAGCGAGGTCACACCAATTTCGGTTCGATTGACTCGCGAGGACCTTACATTCTGCGCGTCCAGTCATTATGAGCTGGAATTCCGGCGCAATGACGTGTAACTGCCCCTGTGTGCCCGCAGAAATTCGCCCGCGTGCGACTCTGAATTGTGACCCCCTATCATTGCGCTTCGATTAAAATTGCAATAAGGGGATGTACAATCTGGTGCAGTAAGAATATAAATTTGTATTAGTCATTATATAAGCGCATGCGCTTATATTTTTTACTCAATTATAAGCGCACCCCCCTAAAAAACACTGATTTATTATAAGCGCACCTGCGCTTTAATCCGGGGTAATACGGTATGTTGGGATGTGCATGGGTGGAGGGTGAAAACAAGCATGCATGTGCGTTCCTATTCAATCTCCTGCTGGAAGCCGTTCCGGAGGTGAACTCCTCTAATTTTGTCATGATGCATGATAGGGGAGGGCATGGATATCCGCCACATCCACTTGTCTCTCCCTCATACGGGAGTCTTTTTGCATCACCCATTTGGTTCGAAACTTCAAAAATAAGTTCAGGACAGATCTGGACGGACGAATTCTAGCAGCAGCAGCAGCCCTGACACGGTTTGTGTATCTCAAGACAATGGAAAAGATTGAGATGGAGTGTCCTGGTGGATCCGCGTACCTCGTGGACAATGGATTGGGTGTTAAGTGGGCGACAGCTTATTTTGGAGCACCGCGTTATGGATGCTTGTCTTCTAACCCCGTTGAGTCTCACAATGCATCGCTTTCGGGATTGCGGGATAAGAATCCGCCGCAGGTGCTGCTTGGCTTGGCGGAAAAGCTATCGACGAAGATCGAAAAGAGGCGCCGACTCTACTCCGAGATGACAACCGCGGACTTCCCTCCCAGGACAAAGCCAATAGTCCTTGGGAATCGCGATGAGAGCAGAAGATACAGGGTGGCTGAATCGGGAGAGAACGAGTACATAGTACGCGAAGGGGCGGAGAGGCGAGTCGTGACCATAAACCCCGAGGATCCTGCAGCCACCCACTGCTCATGTGGCTACACCAAGTAAGTGGTGTTTAGGTTCTGTTTCTACCATTGCTAGCGTATGTTTCACTAGTGTATACTTGATCCAACTGAACCATGAATATTGCGTTAATTAGACTTTACCATATCATGCAAGATCAACCCTCATGATGTACCCACTCTAAAATTCAGCCCCCATTTACCCCAAAAATAGAGGAATTCGGGGACAATAAAGTCGGCGTAACTTCCTGCTCATTTATGCCAACATCATGGATATTTGGAGCGGCCAAAGGGCCATGTAATCCTCGTTCCTGCTGCTATTGTTATGTTTCCTACAACCTTTTGCCCATTTATCCCAACCTTATACCCTCTCTTACTTTATGGCCATGTGTCCAAGCAGTAGGGGCATTCCCCATGAGATATGGGAACATGGCGATACGCAATATCCTGTTTAGACAGAAAGTTTCAGTTGCCTATGACTCAATGAACCCTCCCTCTCCCTCCGACCCTCTACCTTGCCCATGCAGAGGAATTAGTTCGACAAAGTGTCGTGTGTACATTTGCTTCCCGCAATCATGTTTGCTGAATGTGGGCTTTTTTTAAGCCATGTGTTCAATTGTGTTAAGATATCTTGCTGGTTTTAGCTATTCAACGAAGAGTTTGTACTCTCTACTTTTACTCCTTACTCAGGTCTTCACTTCCCCAAACCCTTGGGAAGGCACGGTTTCTCATATTTGCTGGAATTATGATAGTTTTACTAATGCGTTAATCCCTTTCTACCTCTTCACACATTTATCCCGAAAATAGGGAATACGGGCTGCCATGCGTGCACATCTTCGCCGTGTTCAAAAATGATGGTCACAAGGCGCACGCAGTGATCCATAAATATCACACCACGGATGCACTGCAACAAGTGTACAGAACGCCGATTAAGCTCCTTGACCCAACCTCTGTGGTCCCTGACGGCGTTACCCTCCCCCCGGTCTACAAGAAGAAGGCAGGTCGGCCACCAAAGCGAAGAATGCGGTCCACAGGAGAGATGGACCCAATCAAGTTGCGCAAGTGTGGAAAGTGCAGTGAGTACGGTCATAATGCCCGAACATGCGAGGTCCGTGCAGCCAACAGAGTGTTGTGGGAGGCCTTGCAAACCCCCGCAGGGCAATTGTCGGTGCAAACAATGACGGACGCAGATGGTTGCAGCGCATGTAGCCCTGTGCAACGCTTGCAACCGAACTCACCGCAGAGGGATTAGGTGTCAAGCCATGCGTAGACAAGCACAGCCGTGGTGATGTGGAGGAGGAGTCGTGCAGCGAAGATGATGGGAGTTTCGGTTTGGGAGAAGGGATTGGTGAAGAGGATGAGGAGGGACGGGATGATCGCGATACCGTGACATATGGTGGGGCGCTGATCGAGGTGTTTGGAAGGGATCCCGGAATTGCCGGTGATGTTTGTCTTGATGAACTTACAACCACGAACTCAGACTTGCCCACTCAAACAGGCAATTCCGAGACAACACAGATTGACATCACACAAGAGAGTCAGGCGGGATGAGTGGGGCTGAACGAGGATGAAAGTGAATGAGAGGGAATGAGAGGGAATGAGAGTGGATGAGAGGGAATGAGAGCGGATGTGAGGGAATTAGAGAGAATGAAAAGGTATGAGAGGAAATGAATAGGAATGAGAGGGATTGAGAAGGAATGAGAGTGATGAGAGTGAATAAGAGGGGATGAGAGGGGATGTGAGGGGATAAGAGGGGATAAGTGTGCATGATAGTGTATGGAAGTGTATGAGAGTGGATGAGAGCGGATTAGGGGGTATGAGTGTATACGAGAGGGGATGAGAGTGTATCAGACAGTGGATGAGAGGGGTTGAGAGTGAAAAAGAGTGTATGTGAGTGTATGAGAGAGAATGAGAGGAGTTGAGAGTGTATGAGAGTGGATGAGGATGGATGAGGGTGTGTATGAGAGTGTTTGAGAGTGTGTGAGAGTGTATGAGAGGGGATGAGAGGGGATGAGAGGGGATGAGAGGGGATGTGAGGGGATAAGAGGGGATGAGAGTCTATGAGAGTGTATGAGGAGGGATGAGACTGGATGAGTGTGTATGGCCCAGTATGAGAGGGGATGAGAGTGTATATGATAGTGGATGGAAGGGTATGAGAGTGAATGAGAGCGGATTAGGGGGTATGAGTGTGTATGAGAGGGGATGAGAGTGTATCAGACAGTGGATGAGAGGGGTTGAGAGTGAATAAGAGTGTATGTGAGTGTATGAGAGAGAATGAGAGGGGTTGAGAGTGTATGAGAGTGGATGAGGAGGGATGAGAGTGTGTAAGAGAGTGTATGAGAGTGTGTGAGAGTGTATGAGAGTGTATGTGAGTGTATTAGAGGGGATGATATGGGATGTGTATGTATGAGAGTGTAAGAGAGGGGATGAGAGTGTTTGAGAGTGTATGAGGAGGGATGAGACTGGATGAATGTGTATGGGAGAGTATGAGAGGGGATGAGATAATATATGATAGTGGATGGGAGGGTATGAGAGTGAATGAGAGAGTATGAGAGTGCATACTAGGGGATGAGAGGGGATGAGAGGGGATGAGACTGTATGAGAGTGCATACGAGGGGATGAGAGGGGATGAGAGGGGATGAGAGTGTATGAGAGTGTATGAGGAGGGATGGGACTGGATGAGTGTGTATGGGAGAGTATGAGAGGGGATGAGAGTGTATATGATAGTGGATGGAAGGGTATGAGAGTGTATGAGAGCAGATTAGGGGGTATGAGTGTGTATGAGAGGGGATGAGAGTGTATCAGACAGTGGATGAGAGGGGTTGAGAGTGAATAAGAGTGTATGTGAGTGTATGAGTGAGAATGAGAGGGGTTGAGAGTATATGAGAGTGGATGAGGAGGGATGAGAGTGTGTAAGAGAGTGTATGAGAGTGTGTGAGAGTGTATGAGAGTGTATGTGAGTGTATAAGAGGGGATGATATGGGATGTGTGTGTATGAGAGTGTAAGAGAGGGGATGAGAGTGTTTGAGAGTGTATGAGGAGGGATGAGACTGGATGAATGTGTATGGGAGAGTATGAGAGGGGATGAGATAATATGATAGTGGATGGGCGGGTATGAGGGTATGAGAGTGAATGCGAGAGTATGAGAGTGCATACTAGGGGATGAGAGGGGATGAGAGGGGATGAGACTGTATGAGAGTGCATACGAGGGGATGAGAGGGGATGAGAGGGGATGAGAGTATATGAGAGTGTATGAGGAGGGATGGGACTGGATGAGTGTGTATGGGAGAGTATGAGAGGGGATGAGAGTGTATGTGATAGTGGATGGAAGGGTATGAGAGTGTATGAGAGCGGATTAGGGGGTATGAGTGTGTATGAGAGGGGATGAGAGTGTATCAGACAGTGGATGAGAGAGGTTGAGAGTGAATAAGAGTGTATGTGAGTGTATGAGAGAGAACGAGAGGGGTTGAGAGTGTATGAGAGTGGATGAGGAGGGATGAGAGTGTGTAAGAGAGTGTATGAGAGTGTGTGAGAGTGTATGAGAGTGTATGTGAGTGTATAAGAGGGGATGATATGGGATGTGTGTGTATGAGAGTGTAAGAGAGGGGATGAGAGTGTTTGAGAGTGTATGAGGAGGGATGAGACTGGATGAATGTGTATGGGAGAGTATGAGAGGGGATGAGATAATATATGATAGTGGATGGGAGGGTATGAGAGTGAATGAGAGAGTATGAGAGTGCATACTAGGGGATGAGAGGGGATGAGAGGGGATGAGACTGTATGAGAGTGCATACGAGGGGATGAGAGGGGATGAGAGGGGATGAGAGTGTATGAGAGTGTATGAGGAGGGATGAGACTGGATGAGTGTGTATGGGAGAGTATGAGAGGGGATGAGAGTGTATATGATAGTGGATGGAAGGGTATGAGAGTGTATGAGAGCGGATTAGGGGGTATGAGTGTGTATGAGAGGGGATGAGAGTGTATCAGACAGTGGATGAGAGAGGTTGAGAGTGAATAAGAGTGTATGTGAGTGTATGAGAGAGAACGAGAGGGGTTGAGAGTGTATGAGAGTGGATGAGGAGGGATGAGAGTGTGTAAGAGAGTGTATGAGAGTGTGTGAGAGTGTATGAGAGGGGATGAGAGGGGATGAGAGGGGATGAGAGGGGATGAGAGGGGATGAGAGGGGATGTGAGGGGATCCGAGGGGATGAGTGTGAATGAGAGTGTATGAGAGTGTATGAGTGTGTATGGGAGTGTATAAGAGGGGATGAGAGTGTATATGAGTATATATGAGTGGGTACCAGAGGGTATGAGAGTGTATGAGAGGGAATGACATGGCATGAGAGGGGATGAGAGCGTATGAGAGTGAATGCGAGTGTATGATAAGGGATGATGAGAGTGGTTGAGAGTGTGTGAGAGTGTATGTGAGGGGATGAGAGTGTATGAGAGTGTATGAGAGTGAATGAGAGGCGATGAGAAGGGATGAGAGGGAAAGAGAGGGAATGAGAGGGAATGAGAGTGAATGAGAGGGGATGAGAGGGAATGGGAGTGTGTGTGAGGGGATGAGAGGGGATGATAGTGTATGAGAGTGAATGGGAGTGTATGATAGGGGATGAGAGTGTATGAGAGTGTATGAGAGGGAATGAAGAGTGGATGAAAGGAGATGAAAGTGGATGAGAGGGAAGTAGAGGGAATGAGAGTGGATGAATGGGAATGAGAGGGAATATGAGTGAATGAGAGGGGATCAAAGGGAATGAGAGTGTGTGAGGGGATGAAAGGGGATGAGAGTGTAGGAGAGGGGATGAGAGTGTAGGAGAGGGGATGAGAGTGTATGAGATTGTATGAGACGGAATGAGAGGGGATGAATGGGGATGAAAGCGAATGAAAGGGGATGACATTGTATGAGAGGAGATGAGTGTGTTTGAGAGGGGGTGTGCGAGAGGGATGGAGAGGGGATGAGTGTGTATGAGAGGGGGTGTGCGAGAGGGATGGAGAGGGGATGAGTGTGTATGAGAGGGGGTGTGCGAGAGGGATGGAGAGGGGATGAGTGTGTATGAGAGGGGGTGTGCGAGAGGGATGGAGAGGGGATGAGTGTGCATGAGAGGGGGTGTGCGAGAGGGATGGAGAGGGGATGAGTGTGTATGAGAGGGGGTGTGCGAGAGGGATGGAGAGGGGATGAGTGTGTATGAGAGGGGGTGAGCGAGATGGATGGAGAGGGGATGAGTGTGTATGAGAGGGGGTGTGCGAGAGGAATGGAGAGGATACTCAACGTAACTAGAGGGGACTAGAGAGCAGCCAGGCACGAGACAACATAAAAGAAATGCGCTGGCCTGGCACGAGAGAGGGAATTGCCATAAAATTCGGCTTTGGCCGGGGATCACACGGCATGCAAGGGAGCACGAGAGAAAGATGGATAGGAGAGAAGGGAGCACGAGAGGGGAGGCTAGACGAGAGTGCATGGGCACCTTGGTCTCGGCGGTGGACAGAGAGGCGCGACGCGCTGAGCAGCGGGCTTTTGGCTTGGCGGATCGTCGCGATGCGCCCAGCAGGGTGGCCGCATTGCGCATTGCGACGACGGCGGCCTGGTCGGCGCGATGCGCGGAGCGGCCAAAAGCTGGCCGCATTGCGCATCGCGACGGCGGCGGCCCGGTCGGCGCGATGCGCGGAGCGGCCAAACGCTGGCCGCAATGCGCATCGCGGCGGCGGCTGCTTTTGATCGTCTCGATGCGTCGAGCGGCGAAGTGGCCGCACTGCATCGCGCGACGATCGGGCCCGATAAGCGCGATGCGCGGAGCGGCGCGCCAGCCGCTGGGCGCATCGCGACAGCGGTCTGATCGATTTTTTTTACGTATGTTATTAGCATTTTACGAGTAACAAGAGACTCAACGTGAACGGATGGGAAAAGGCTTTCTGGCTTAGGCACGCACCGTTGATAGACGTCAGGTGCTTGGAACGAGCGCCTAGGAAGCGCGCTGGCGAAAGCTATAGCTAGTAGCGTGGGTTATGGATGGTGGCGCGAGCTAGAGAGGTGTGGCGGGAAGTGTGCTAGTCGAAGGTAACTTGGTTGGAACCGTATCAGGCAGGGGGGTGTACAGCACGTCGGGTCGTGGTGTGGTTACGGTGGGCTGGAGGCTCGACGGTACAGGCGTGCATCAAACCTCTCCGCACGAGTTGGCGCGAGCGGTCGGCCGGGTTTCAGGAATTTCAGGCGGGAGTTTCATGTGTTACCATTCGCGTGATTCTTTAGCTGTTGCTAGTGACTGATTCCGTGACCCCGCTTACCAAGCCCGTCACGATACCCGATACAGTTACCGTACGCATTTTTTTTTTTACCATTGACGTTACGTGGTCCCATGATTGTTACTTGTGGCATATTTTCCCGGTTTGATAACAACCTACATTCATTACAGTTCTCCTTGTTAATACGGTAATGAAACGTGCCAGGCAAAAGAAAGTTGAAGATATTGTTATTAGCAAGCAAGCAACTCAAATTAGGCAGGCGATAAAGACAATACTGACATTGTTATAACATTGAGCGCTGACAGGGGCAGCACAACCACATGATTCGTAGTGGGATAGCCCCAAGGGTATGCTAATGCTGTGCTAATGCTGTGCTAGGCATCGAAGCCAGAATAGACACCCTGGTCCCGGAGCTGCCGCTTCTCCTCTACGTAATTCTTCCCTCGGCTCGCCTGCCCCGCATCGCGCTTCCTCTTCTCGCGCTGGCTGAAGCTCATCGCTGCAGCCCCCCCTCGCCCGCGCTCCCCCCGCCCTCCTCCTCGGCGCTGCCTCTCGCGCTCTCTGTGCTCCGCCGCCAGCTCCGCCCTCAGCTGCCGCGCCGCTGCCCCGTGCGCCAACGCCCTCGCTGCCGCTGCCTGCTCGCACCAGCACCATGCACACATGGTCACACATGGTCACACATGGTCACACATGGGCCCACATGGGCACACGGGCACACGAGCACATGGGCATATGGCACATGGGCATATGGCACATGGGCATATGGCACATGGGCAGGGCGTGGGGACGAGCACAGGGGAGCAGGGGCACATGGGAGGAGTCAGTGCGGCAGCAAAGGCTTCGAGTGGAAGCAGCAAGTGAACTGGCCGGTGCAACACATTCACAACGACAACACGCATGGCCCTTATTACCATGGAGAACGGTGGTGAGTGGTGTGACACGGTCCGAACATCCCCCCCGGACATCCCTCGGCATACCTCAGCGCCAGCATACCTCAGCGCCAGCATACCTCAGCGCCAGCATACCTCAGCGCCGGCATCACTCGCCAGCTCCTGCAGCTGCCGGCTCTCCTCCCACGCCCGCCTCCGCTTCTCCCTCTCCTCCTCCCCATCCTCCCCCGCCTCACTCCCCCGCCCCTGCCCCTGCGCATGCCCCTCGCGCCCATGGCCGCGCCCCCACTTGCCCCACTCCACGGCGGCGCTCTGCTGCTCGTCGGGCAGCAGCAGCACTGACGGGCCGCCCGCCAGCCCGTGCCGCACCAGCGCCGCGTAGTCC
This sequence comes from Closterium sp. Yama58-4, assembly GCA_947470075.1. Taxonomy (NCBI): domain Eukaryota; kingdom Viridiplantae; phylum Streptophyta; class Zygnematophyceae; order Desmidiales; family Closteriaceae; genus Closterium; species Closterium sp. Yama58-4. The sequence goes on along the minus strand of CANIUD010000235.1, from coordinate 758,091 downwards.
ACCGCTGCGCGCACACAGAGCGGCGCGTGAAAGGGTGTGGGGCGGCAGGGGGCGCAGAGCAGAGTGGGAGATGAGGAGCATACATTGTATGGTCGAGAGCCGCGCTACATCACACCACCGCTCCCCCCCACCACGACATCCTACCTCCGCCCTTCCGCTGCCCCGCTGCCTCCACTCCTCCGCTCGTTGCCTTCTCTTCCCCTCCTTCTTCCTCCTCCCCCTCCTTCTCATCATCCCCCTCCTCCTCCTCGTCTCCTTCCTCTTCGTCCTCCTCGCTCTCGCTCTCCTCCAACCCCGCTAGAGGGTCCATCACTTTAAAGCAGCGGTATACATTTGGCGCTACTGTTCAGTTTGTACAGTGATGGAACACCATTTCGCCCAGACGAAAAAAACCGGGGGGAGCGAGAGTGTTGGCGAAAACCAGATGCACTTGTGTTGTGAGGGAACCAGATTGGGGTTGGTTGTGAGTCACAGAATGGATAAAATGCCCTCGCCACCGAGCTCACCACTAACTCTCACACACCAAGTAAAATAAGCGCCAAATACCTACTCCAGAAAGAAACAACCACGGCGCGCGCTAGAAGGTGCTACGCCAGCAGCGCGACCAGACCACACACAAAGTGGCGCGTGAGTTCGGGACGAATTCAAATAGCCAAAAGGGCGAAACGTGTAGAAAAATCGCGCCCAGGAAGCAGCAGCCTTTCTAGTAACCGTGACGCACTCACCTCTAGCCTCGCACGCGCCCTAACATTCCGCCCGATCCAGCATAGCACGCTCCAGCATTTCACGCTCAGGATAGCAGCGCACGCAAGCAAAACGCGCGCCGCAAGGGCGCTCGTAATATTCATAGCGCGCGTGGGTACCAGTGACGAATCGTGTTCTCCGAGGGGACACACCGTCTTTGCGCATATAAGAAGAGGTGGGAGCTGCGTCACGTGCCCCCAAACGCATTCGTGCCGTCTCATACGCATTCCCCATTCCGCATTCCCCATTCCGCATTCCCCATTCCGCATTCCCCATTCCGTAATCCCCATTCCGCATTCCCCATTCCGCATTCCCCATTCCGCATTCCCCATTCCGCATTCCCCATTCCGCATTCCCCATCCCACATTCCCCATTCCGCATTCCCCATTCCGCATTCCCCATTCCGCATTCCCCATTCCGCATTCCCCGTTCCGCTCTCCCCCTTCCGTAGGCCCCCTTTCGCGCCGCCCCTTCCACGTTCCCCCTTCCGCGTTCCCATTTCCACATTCCCCCTTCCGCAACCCCCCTTTAGCGTTCCCCCTTCCGCCAACCCCCTTCCGCATTCCGCCGTCCGCCTTCCCCCTTCCGCGTTCCCCCTCTCGCGGTAACCCTTTTGCGTTCACCCTTCCGCATCCCCCCTTCTCCATCCCCCTTGCGCATCCCCCCTTCCGCATTCCCCCATCAGGCCCCATGCTCCCCCCCATCAGGCCCCATGCATCCCCCCATCAGGCCCCATGCTTCCCCCCATCAGGCCCCATGCTTCCCCCCATCAGGCCCCATGCTTCCAGACACGAGGCCCCATGCTTCCCCCCATCAGGCCCCATGTTTCCCCCCCATCAGGCCCCATGCTTCCCCCCATCAGGCCCCATGTTTCCCCCCCATCAGGCCCCATGCTCCCCCTCATCAGGCCCCATGCATCCCCCCATCAGGCCCCATGCTTCCCCCCATCAGGCCCCATGCTTCCCCCCATCAGGCCCCATGCTTCCAGACACGAGGCCCCATGTTTCCCCCCATCAGGCCCCATGCATCCCCCCATCAGGCCCCATGCTTCCCCCCATCAGGCCCCATGCTCCCCCCCATCAGGCCCCATGCATCCCCCCATCAGGCCCCATGCTTCCAGACACGAGGCCCCATGCTTCCCCCCATCAGGCCCCATGTTTCCCCCCCATCAGGCCCCATGCTTCCCCCCATCAGGCCCCATGTTTCCCCCCCATCAGGCCCCATGCTCCCCCCCATCAGGCCCCATGCTTCCCCCCATCAGGCCCCATGCTTTCCCCCATCAGGCCCCATGCTTCCCCCCATCAGGCCCCATGCTTCCAGACACGAGGCCCCATGCTTCCCCCCATCAGGCCCCATGTTTCCCCCCCATCAGGCCCCATGCTCCCCCCCATCAGGCCCCATGTTTCCCCCCATCAGGCCCCATGCATCCCCCCATCAGGCCCCATGCTTCCAGACACGAGGCCCCATGCTTCCCCCCATCAGGCCCCATGTTTCCCCCCCATCAGGCCCCATGCTTCCCCCCATCAGGCCCCATGTTTCCCCCCCATCAGGCACCATGCTCCCCCCCATCAGGCCCCATGCTTCCCCCCATCAGGCCCCATGCTTCCCCCCATCAGGCCCCATGTTTCCCCCTGCAGGCCCCCTGTTTCCCCCAGCGTGCCCCCTGTTTCCTCCTGCAGGCCCCCTGTTCCCCCCATGTCAGACCCATTTCTCCCGCCTGATAGCCCCATATCCCCCCCGTGATAGCCCCATGTTTCCCCCATGCTAGCCTCATGTTTCCAAGGCTGGGTTATGAGTGCATCGCTGCTCACAGCAGCATGGAAAGTGCTCACCAGCAAAGGAACCACTCAGCCCGCATACTCTTACTCACCTTCGCTTGTCACATCCTCTTTTCCCACCCTACCCTTCCCTTCCAAGGTGTCAAGGTGAGTGCATCGGAGCGAACAACAACGTATGGAGTGCTCACCAGCAAGGGAACCACGTGCCTGACCACACTCTCCCCTGCCCTTCCAATGTTGGGTGGTGAGTGCATCGCTGCTCACAGCAACGTGAGGAGTGCTCACCAGCAAAGGGACCTCCCTTCTAGAACACTCTTACTCGCCTTCGCCACTCACATCCTCTTTTCTCTCCCTCCCCTTCCCTTCCAAGGCGCCGTGGTGACGGCATCGGGCGAACAGCATTGTGTGGAGTGCACGCCAGCAAAGGAACCACCCTGTCACCACACTCTTACGCACATTCGCAGGTCACATCCTCGCGGGCCTCCCTCTCCTTCCCTCCCATGGTTGGGTGGTGAGTGCATCGCTGCTCTCAGTAGCGTGTGGAGTGCTCACTAGCATGGGAACCTATCAGCCCGCACAATCCTACTTGCCTTTCCTCGTCACATCTACGTTTCCCTCTGTCCCCCTCCCTTCCCAGACTGGGCGGTGGGTGCATCGCTGCTCATCTTGGCGTGTGGAGCGCTAAGATCCGACTGGATGGCCAACTGGCGCCGCTCAATCGCCTGGTGTCTCTAGACCGGTTGGCCATTTGGGCTGCTCTCCTCGCTGATCTGCCCCTTGCTGCCAACCCCGCCTGGTGGGTGCATTGCACGCTGCACAGGTGACTTCACCAATTTACTCAAAAGTCGCCTGCTGGGTGCCCTGCTGTGCATGCCCCCTGCATGTGAGGGAAGGGAGAGAAAAAGCCTCCCCGAATGCTCGCTGCACTCCTCACTTCCATGCCTACATGCTCGCCCCGTTTTCCATCCCATGCTCCCCTCATCTTTACCCGCAAGCTTTGCTCCCATGATTCCCCCACGCTATCCCAAAGATTCCCCCTGCAGGCCCCATGTTGCCCGCTGCATGCCCCACGTTTTCCCCCATCTCTGGCCCCATGTTACCCCCGTGTTAGCCCCATGTTTTGCACGAGGCTGCTAGCGCCATGTTTCCCGCGTGCTAGCCCCATGGCCCTTGCTATTAGTATACCCCTTGCTAGGCCTCACTCCCCCCTCATCATGCACACAGTATCCCCCTGCAAGCCCACCCTCTCCCGTCATCATGCCATCGCTAGCCAACCCTCTCCCATGCGGTATGTTCGTCTCATCCTATGGGCGGGCCCACCGCAATCAGAAGGGGGCCAGTGGCGGTTCGTCTACTGGCCGTGAGTTTGGGAGTGAGCATGAAGGGGTGCGTGGAGGCATGCGTGGTGGTGAGCATGAAGGGGTGCGTGGTGGCATGCATGGTGGTGTGCGGGGTGGAACGTATGGTGATGTGCATGGGGGTGTGGGTGATGGCATGCATGGTGGAGTGCATAGGGTGGTTAGTGGCAAATCGTAGCATTGACCAGCGTGTGATTGTTCTACTCTATCAAAGCATACAAGAGCTGCATTTGCATGTCAAGGTCCCCCTTTTCATTCTCCCATCCTCCTCGGACCGTTTCACGACCCTCCTTACAACCAGCCCAATGGTATGCTGGTTCAATCCTTCAGGCCCGCTCTCACCCCCATCCCCCATGCAAACCATCCTCCTCTTCTCATCTCCTCGGTCCCCCAGCCCCGCCCCATTCTTCCTCATACCATACTCACCCCGCCGAGTCTCACTAGACCCTCCTCCCTTTTCTTTTCTCACTGTTTCTGCCTACTTACCCCCTTTCCATTCTCCCAACCCAACCACCCCCATGTCTTCCTCCCAGCTGCTAGCGGCTAAGCTTGCGTGCACGACCCGTCACAGGGCAGGCATGATTGGCTCGGTTTCGCCTGCCGACTTTTGTGCGGCACACATGGCAGCACTGGAAGGGTTGCACGTCCACTCCGCATCCGCTTCTGCTGCTGCTGGCCTGGGGGCAGGTGGAGGTGGAAATGGGGCTGCTTCGGATGGTGGTGGTGGTATAGGTGATAAGCGCCTCTGACCAAGCAATGGCACTCCCCTCACTGGCAGGTCCACCAAGCATCCCTCACTGCATTGCTCTCCTCTGCTGCACACCACGCCAGGCATGCAATTGCAGCAAGTTGGACGTGCGGCAGCTCCCAGCATAGTTGACAGGTTCGGTTTGTGGTATATTATACTTGCAGACACTCCCAAATGCGTGGCAGCCCTACTGTGTATGACTTTTGAACATTGAAGGCCTTCAAGCCATAAACACTTTGCAACGTTGTACAAATGGAGTACTTACAACAGTATTGACTAAATACATAGCCCTAATCACACAACCCTGGGTTCCACCATACCGACCACGTTGCTAGTCATATGCCCGTGCTCGATTTTTATCCCCCTTCACCCTGTCGCTGCTCTTTTTGCTCATCTTCAAAACCAAATCCTGAAACCTAGCGTCAATCGTTGTCGACACCCACGTCATTGCGAGAACATCATTGATTTCTGGCGGGGAACATAAGAAAGGAGTGGGGAACATAGTGTAGGGAGTAGGCAAAACAAAGCAGCGGTGTGTGCAGTGATTGGAAGTCATCCCTGCAGGGGTGGATGAGAGGACAGGTAGGGAAGTGGGGGGGACCTAATGTGTTGATCCATCGATGGATTGCGAGCGCAAAAGGAAGGGTAGGGTATGGCAGGGTATGGCGCGGGATGGATGGGTATGGCAGGCGATGGATGGGTATGGCGCGGGATGGATGGGTATGGCTGGAGTATGGAATGGTATGGTACAGTTCTGCTAAACAGGGAATTGTAGGGCAGGGTATGGCAAGGAGCGGCAAGGTATGGCAGGGGAGGGGTGAGTTTGGCTGGCCTATGTATGGGTATGGGAGGAGATAGAAGGGTTTTAGGGTACGGTGGAGGGTAGGGTGGGTGCAGATAGCCGACCGACTCACACTGCAGTGGATAGGTTTGGGTGTCTAATCCTTCGAACTGGTTGAACATCCTGTGCACTCCCTCTGCAGCACAAGCAACGGTGGAGTCGCGATTACTTCACAGACAAGAAACTGCACGGTGGGGGAAGGACAAGGTGAGACAAGTTGCGAGGAAGGTCAGTGGAGGGGGTATGAGTGCAAGGAACATTCTTGGAGGGAAGGGAGGGACGGGAGGGAAGGGAGAGAAGGGAGGGACGGGATGGAAGGGAGGAAAGGGAGAGAAGGGAGGGACGGGAGGGAAGGGAGGGAAGGGAGGGAGGGCGGGAGGGAAGGGAGAGAAGGGAGGGACGGGAGGGAAGGGAGAGAAGGAAGGGACGGGAGGGAAGGGAGAGAAGGGAGGGACGGGAGGGAAGGGAGAGACGGGAGGGAAGGGAGGGAAGGGAGAGAAGGGAGGGAAGGGAGGGACGGGAGGGAAGGGAGAGAAGGGAGGGACGGGAGGGAAGGGAGAGAAGGGAGGGAAGGGAGAGAAGGGAGGGAAGGGAGAGAAGGGAGGGAAGGGAGAGACGGGAGGGAAGGGAGGGACGGGAGGGACGGGAGGGAAGGGAGGGAAGGGAGGGACGGGAGGGAAGGGAGGGAAGGGAGGGACGGGAGGGAAGGGGAGAGAAGGGAGGGACGGGAGGGAAGGGAGAGAAGGGAGGGACGGGAGGGAAGGGAGAGAAGGGAGGGAAGGGAGGGACGGGAGGGACGGGAGGGAAGGGAGGTACGGGAGGGACGGGAGGGACGAATAGTCGGCCGCCCGGAAAAGGGATCAGGGAGGCGGGACGACATGTCTGGCGGCGGAAAATGGGAATCGGGCGGCGGGAAGCGCAGCGGGCGGCGGCGGGAAAGGGGAAGCGGGCCGCGGGAACGGGAATCGGACGGCGGGAACTGGAATTTGGCGGCGCGAAAGGAGAAGCGGGCGGCGCGAAAGGGGAATCGGGCGGCGGGAGCGGGATTAAGGCGGCGGGAATTGGAATTTGGCGGAGCGCAAGGGGAATCGAGCGGCGGGAAGGGGCGGTCGGGCGGCCCGCCCGGAATCCATGGGCGGGAAAGGGGATTCAGGTGGCGTGGAAGGGGATTTCGGAGGCTGGATAGGGGAACCGGGCGGCGGGAATGTGGTTCGGGCGATGCGAAGGGGAGTAGGGCGACGGGAAAGGGAACCCGCCGGAAGGAAGAAGTGGTGGGAGCAGGGAGTCGAGCGGAGGGAAGGGGAATCGCCGGACAGCGTGACTGGGGTTTCGTGGCGGTGGAAATGGGAAACCGGGCGGGAGGGAGTTGCATCAGGCGACGCGAATGGGGAATCGGGCGTCGCACAAGGGGAATCGCGCCGCAGATAAGGGCTATGGCGAACCCTAAGCTCCGTGTATTTGGCGCCGGAAAATAATCAATGGCTCTGTAGGTGTTTGACCTACGCGTGAGGCGCGCTATAATGACATTGGATTGCAGTGTTTTTGGAATTTACCTATTTAGTGATGACTTAGAGCGCTCTGGGGGTGGGGATAGTGGTGAGGAGGCATGTCCTTCAGTATACTTTTGGCTAGCCATAAACTTTTGACGAGTGAGTCAGGTGAGAGGGGATGGTGTTGAACTTGTCGCTGTGTCCGAAGTCGAGAGACCCTGTAATTTGGTTACCACCTTGTACCTTTTATAAAGTTTTGGCCTTCCCACTGCCAAATGTATACCGCTGCTTTAAGCAACTTCGACATTCGCGAAACTCAATCCAGGTCGCGCACACCACTACAAGCGTCTCGCTCCCTCACGCCCTCTCACGCGCTCCACTCCCTCTTCTCGCGCTCTAGCTCGTGTTGAGCTGTCACTACTACCGCGCAGGTGCCCCAAGTGCCACCGAGTAAGCGCGCGAAGCTAGATGAGTAGCTGGCGGACGACGCGAATTGCGGAAAGCGCTGAAGAGGAGAAGTGTGGATGTTGGCTAAATTGCTGGACGAACGGGGTCGACATGGTGGGGCTCGTTATTGTAGTGGAAATTGGAAAACATACGACAGAAACTTCAATAGGGGGCCAAGCTATACGCAGTGGTTTTAGAAATATAGAATAGTACACTGATTGATATGTGAAATTGCTGCAGTCATACAGTACACCGAAATTTTACAAAACAGCACATTAGAGCAGAGCAGGGCCGCTGGGCACACTCTGCAGACCTGGTGTGCTGCACAGGAAGATTATACTCGCTTCATTCCACCAATCAAGCATCAGAGTGTCTAGACTAGAGGCGCCTCCCTTTCTTTTCGATTGGAAGCGCAACAAAAGAATAGTTGGTATTTGTAGGAAGCTAGCTATCCTAGGTCCTACCTAAGCTCTATTGGTCCTATGGCAACACGCTATTCACTGACGCAGCAGCTGGGCTAGGCGCCCTTGGTGCTGCACGCACGACAGTGGGGAGGGATCGCACGGGTGTGCATGGGCTGACTGAAGCCGTGGGTTGAGACAGTTTGGCAGGCCCATGAGAGATGGATTGTGGTATGCTTCGGGTGGGCGACGTGGTGGGAGGGATGGGGCTGCACGCGGCTTGTGTGCCCCTCAGGCAGTGCCACCTATCTGTGCAGGGCCCCGTGTGCATGCAGGCGAGACGAGGAGGGATGGAAGAGGGCGGCGGCTAGAGGAGGTCGATGTTGCACTGCTGCACCATGTCATCATCGGCCAGCACGTAGCGGCTCCACAGCCCCTTGAACTCCTTGATTGCCGTGTCCAGCCACGGCTTCTGTCACCCCACGCCACCACATCACCGCGAGTACGTGTGAGAGGGGGGAAGGGGGAAAGGACGAAATGAGAGATATGAGGAGGGCGCGTGAGGGGGGCTGGAGCGAGTGGGAAGCATGAAGCAAGGAAGGGGACTGGGGATGGCGGCACAGATGGCAGCATGGATGGCAGCATGGATGGCAGCATGGATGGCAGCATGGATGGCAGCATGGATGGCAGCATGGATGGCAGCATGGATGGCAGCATGGATGGGCGTGGAGGAACAAGCACGGAGGGTGCAGGCAGCGAGGGGACGTACCGCGTTGCCATTGTAGTGCAGCACGGCAGCCTGCTGGATGAGGTCGGTGGGCGTGGCCTTGTCATAGCCCAGCCCCAGCACGTGCCAGTGTGGGTCCAGCGGGGCCGTGAGGTTGTAGAACGTCATCAGCCCGGGTGGTAGCGTGCCCAGCTGCCACAGCTGCCTCTCCGCGTTCTGCTCACACAGCACGGGCACATGGAGAGAGGATGTGGTTGGTGGGGGGGTGTGTTCTGCCATGTCGGCAGGGCGGAAGACGCACACAGGGGGCAACACAGAGGGGCAGGCAGAGGTAGGTAGAGGAGCAGGCAGGGAGGCAGGGGGAGGAGGGGAGAGCCGGGTCGCACCATGGACTGGTACTTGTGGTAGACGTCTGTGAGCCCCTTGCGGCGCCACTGAGCGAGGTCAAACACGTTCATGCCGTACGCCCACCCACAGCCGTCGCGGTCAAAGTGATCTCGGATGAAGGGGTGTGAGAAGTTGAGGTACTTGTGCAGGCGGTGGAACGCACTGCCCTGGCGGCACGTGTACACGGCGCCGTTGACGGCCCCGTGCAGCGGCAGGGAGAAGAGCGGGCTGAGGTCGCGCTGCACCACCACGTCGTCGTCCAGAAACACCACTCGCTCCAGCGCCGGGTACATCTGCGCCATGGGGTGAGGCGTGTTGGGGGGAGGGTGTTTGGGGGGAGGAGGGAGATGGGATTAGGCACAGGAGGGGTGATGGAGCAGGAGTGGGTGATGCAATTGGGAGGCTTTGTGGGGAGGGTGGGAGAGCGAATGAGGCAGGGGGTGGTGCGATGGGGCAGGTGCGACGGGCAGTGCCGCTGTGCAGGTGGCGTGGCACCGCAGGTGGCGTGGAACAGGGCATCCAGGCACGGGGTGGGTGGGGGGGGGAGGGAGGGCGGACCTCGGGGAGGTAAAATCGGAGGTGGTTGAGGATGGAGAGGTACTTGGGGTTCTTGAACTTTAGCTGCTTCTGCCCCGCCCCTGCCGCCGCCCCTGCCGCCTCTGCCTCTGTGCCTGCGGTCCCCTGTGGCCGCAGCACCCCGCTGCTCTTCTGGTTCGCTGCTGGGGAAGGGCACGCGTAGAGCAGGGGAAGGAAGAGTTGAGGGGAAGTAGGTGAGGCATGGGGGAGAGTGGTGACGCAGTAGCGAAGGGAGTGCTTTCTGAAAGGTAGGTTAGCAAGCGAGGGCGGGGCTTACAGTCGTCGTGTTGGCTGAAGTAGAACTTTTTGAGCGCCTTGGCCTGCAGCTGCCGCAGCACGGGGCAGTAGGACGCGTTGAGGAACGCCAGCGACTCCACGCTCGTGATCTCCACCGCCACGTGCGCGGGCGGGTGCAGCGCGAACCACGCCTGCATGGCCGGCAGGTTCATGCTGTCCGTCACCACGTGCACCACGTGCCTGCCACGCGCGCGCATGGGGGAAGGAAGGACGCGGGGGCGCACGGGGAAGGATGGAGGCGAGGGGCGGACACGGGGGATGGGGATGAGGAGTGGGGGGAGCCAGGCGGACGGCACGCGTGCGAGGCGATGGTATCAAGGCCGTCAACAAAAAGAACCTTCAGTCTCTACACCTCTCCACCGTCCAACACGAATCTTTTCACCTCCTCGCCTGCCCTCCCTCGACCGCCCACGTGTGAGGTGCGCGTACCGGTCGGGGTTGTTGGAGTTGGCTTCGAGCGAGCGCAGCACGGTGGCGACGGCGAGCACGTTGTCGGAGAAGAGCGCGTAGTGCATCAGCACGGGGTCCGTGAACAGCGCGCGCTGCTTGCGCTCCCGCCGCCGCGACGCTGCGCGCAGGTCCTTGTTGCTGCCGTACTCCTGCCGGCCGCCACCGGGGAGGGCGTTTCCAGGGAGGGAAGAGAGAAGGAGATGAGGGTGAGTGAGCTGACTGATAGATGGGCTTACAAAATGCTATGCTACGCATCGGAACGCAGCAAGCGGCGAGCGAGAGAGCGCACGGGACAAGCCCATGAGCGCAAGCAGTGGGCTTACGACGGTGAGGCGGAGGTTGAAGCAGTGGAGCGACTTGGGCAGCGCCTTGGCCGCCGCCAGGTCGAGCTGGTTGCGCTCCGCCGTCAGCGCCGCCACCTTGGCCTTGCTGCGCTCCACCTCGCCGCGCAGCTTCTCGATCGTCGCCGCGTTGCCGCGCCACTCCTTGGCGCGCGCCGCCACCGCCTCCAGCAGCTTCACCAGCCCCGTCACCTTGTCGTCACCGCCCCACGCGCCGCTCTCCTCCCACCGCGTCGTCACTGCGCGGCTCTTCTCCACCGCCGCGCGCATGTGCTTCACCAGCTGCGCGTTCCCCCGCTCCTCCGCCAGCGGACGGATGCTCTCCAGCACCGCCGTCAGGTTGCGCAATCGCTCCACCAGATCCGCGCGCGAGGGGGAAGACGAGGGGGAGGAGGGCGAGGATGGAGCGGAGGGGGAGGCGGAAGAGCTGGCGCCGGGCGGGAGCGTGACATCCACCCCGCCCGCCGACCCACCCGCCGACCCATCCCGCTGCTCAGACGCGCTCGACTCGCCAGCCCCCACAGCTCCGCTGCTGCTGGCTCCGCTTTCCGCTTCCCCCACCGCTTCCGCCAACACCGCCTTCACCTCCTCTGCTTCTTGTTCTCCGCCCCTTTCCCCCTCACTCCGCCCCGCCCCGCCCTCTGCCCCCTCTTCTTCCCCCTTCATCGCCTCCACTGCCTCCAGAAAACTATTTCCGCCGCCCTCGCTTTCCCCGGTCCCGCTCGCCGCCCCTTGTTCTTCCCTCGCCGCCATTGCCGCCGACTCCTCCAGCTCCGATTGAAAGGCGGCGACCGCCGCGTCCGTGCCGGCCGCCGGCAATTCCATGATTTCGCGATTCTCGTAGCGAATCTCGATGGGCTCGCCCACGCCCACTAATGACGAATCAGCCGCGCCGCTTCCTGCACACAGGAGGAGGGCATCCGGGCAAATTAAAAAGGAGAGGATAAGAAAGCGAGGGGCGGAAGGAGAGAAGCGAGCGGTGCACGGTGAACAGGTGGGTCCAGAAGCGATTTGGAGGAGAACGGCGGCGCGATGGCCAAAGGCGGCGAGATGGGCAAAGGCGCGGGGCGAGATGGGTAGCGGCATTAGCGCAAGGCCAGAGAGCAGAAGGGTGAAGACGTTAGGCGATGACGATGTGCGCAAGAACGAGCGGCGTGGAATGGACGAGGTCGCGAGCATGATCACATGGGGCTCGCAAGTGAAGGGAGATGGGCAGGGCGAGGCAAGCGCGGGGATGGGCGGCGTGCCTTGTCCTGTGTGGGTGCGCAGGGCGCGTCGACTGTGCGGCGAAGCCCAGATGAACGCCGTGACGACGAGCGCGAGACACGCGGCCGGCAGTATGAGGCGCGCCACGCCCGTGTCGCGACTGGACGACTGCTTGCCGCGACGACTGCGCGGAGGGAATTGGGCAGGAGGATAGCCAGGGAAGTGCGGCGGCGGGGGAGGGAAAGCCACGAGGTGAGTAAGTGGAGGGGTGCGGTTGGGATAGGGCGCGTTGATAAACGGCACTGCGACGAGGCGAGTGAGTGCAGCGCGGGACAGCGACGGCTGGGAAAGAGGAAGCATGCGCTGGTGCGGGAGGATTTGGCGGTCGTGCGGAGCCAAGGCGCCAACCAGCATGCACACAGGTGCCTATAGCTTGCTGGTTCTGGTGGTGCTTGCTGGTGCACCACGTGCGAGCACTCGACACATGAGGTATCTGGAGAGTGCTTCCAAGCAGGGTGCCGACCACCTAGACAGTGCCCGCAACAACCCGTCCTAAGCGATCGCACGACAGAAGCTGAGGGCGGCTTGCGTTAACGTACCTGAATGGAATGGCTAAGTCGGGTGACTTGCCTACGGCTTGGAAGCCGAACGGCATGGCTGCTGATTGGCTCCTATGCTCTCTAATTTTTTAAAGAAAATTACTTCTAGCTAGGCTAGGTTTCGTGGCAGAGTGGTTCCTAATGAGGCCCGAGAGAAGGCAGAGGTGATGGTTGTCAAACTATACTGTCGGCCGCCAACAATGTCTACGAGCCCCACAAACTCAAGATGTTGCTTGGAGTCACTCTCATGCGGCCGCTATGTCGGTTGAAAAGAACCTTAGAGCCACTCGAGCATGATGCGCCAAGGGAAGGAGGAAAGAAGCATCTGAGAGCAGAACCCGAGACATCTATTGCCATGTTCGGTCATGCCAATCCAGGGACTGGAAGTCATGGCAGCAGCGGGAAAGGTGAAATGTGGTGGTGGGGAGCGGCAGATGTCCATCCCTCCAGGCCAGTCGAGCTTGCCGCCGCGCCGCAGAAGAATTCGCGCTCGGACGACGCGGGGGGCAAGGCAACGTGTGGTGGGCGTCAGGAGCGTTTGCCAAGATTGCGCAAGCTGGGAGGGCTGCGACTGCTGGTGACTGCGCTACCATCGCTGCATCATGGATGGTTCCTGTTGTCGACTGGGTTGCCCCTTGTTGGCCATGGTGGTGGGCCGTAGAAAACATATGCACATAATTCAAACCATCCAATGCGAACAATTTTCAAGCACTGACAAAACAAAGAATGAAACTGAGAAACCGCTAAGCGGAAAATACATTTTAGGTTCGGTCACATATACCCAGCACCATTCTTACCTCACATGCCCGAAAATCTCTCAACATCGCTGACCGTTGCTACAAATTCGCGCCTTGTCAGGGCCCAGGGAAGCGCAGCGCGCAGCGGGCGAAGCCCGCGCACCAGAGAAAAATTGTCATACGAATCGCTCTAATGAGCTGCTCGTTTCAGAACAGCAACGTGTGGCAAAGGAAAGCATGCACGCTAAAAATAGCTAAAGCTATATTGTCGGAATATTTTTGTCATTGCACAGTATGCCGTAACCCTAAATTTTGATATCACATATTTTGTTTTCCATTTAAATTTTCTGAATGTAGCACACAATTTTTCATCCAAACATTTTGTTACATGATTCTCATGATCCCCTTTTGGACAATAACTGCACTTCACGTATCATTGAACTAATTTGTTACAAAAAGCTACATCAGAACTGCATTTTCCGATCACATATTCTCCTGTCCCGGACGCTTCGCAACACCGTTGGATGAAACCGGTTATCGAACGGTGGATTGCTGGCGTCCGTATTCTCGAGAACCCCCCCATCTCCCATTCCACCCACTGCACAAATTGCACAGGCCCTCCGCATTCTTTGTTTTGCCTACCTCCTCACTGCTCGCTGCTCAAAGCGATTTGTTCCGCTTCTGCTTCTTGTCAAGCCACTCAAGCACCGGGATTACCACTCGTATCGTTGACCCATCCGACGTCAGATTACCAGCATGGTGTGTGCTCTCGTCACTTCGTCTCGGAAAGGGCTACTTGTTTTTTTATGGGCTCGACGGTGGAACCAACACCTTTTCCGTATCTGTTCTTCCTGTCTGGTTGTCGGGTGTCCGGCCCCTCCATTAAGTGGTCCAACAACATAGCAAATGGTTAAATGAATCGTTATTCGGCTACTCTCCCCATGTTCTTATTCTTTATCCATTCCAGTCTGGGAAGGGGGCCAAAGGACTTATGGGCAAGGGGCCAGAGGGCCTGGACAAGCTAAGAGACAAAAAGAAGCCAATTTCACGTTCTTCTAAAGCGGGCTTGCAGGTCAGTTTCCAGCTAAGCTTGACCTCGACAATATAAACCGTAATCTGATCGCTATGCATAGAGTTCGCGGGGTGCTGCAAGCGAAATCTCACCTGACTGTTGGTTTGAGCAGTTCCCCGTGGGACGCATCCATCGCCTGCTTAAAATGAGAGTGGCCGCTAACGGCCGAGTCGGTGCCACTACAGCAGTGTACGGCGCTGCAATCCTCGAGTATCTCACGGCGGAAGTTCTAGAGCTAGCGGGGAACGCGTCCAAGGACTTGAAGGTAACCGTCGAGTTTCTCATGCTGTTTCGCGACAGCGTCGTTGCGATGCCGCGCGCTCATTGTCTTGACTTTTGCCTCTTGCTACGTGTGGTGCACAACAGGTGAAACGTATTACACCGCGTCATCTTCAGCTGGCGATCAGAGGCGACGAGGAGTTGGATACATTGATCAAGGTGAAACAACACTTCCTAGTTTTGACCCCCTAGAAGCAGTAGTTGCTGGAAGATGGACTTCCATTGCGGCTTTGTTCTGATGCTGTCAGTGGTGGACCGTTTCATGCCTTGGTGTTCGTTCTTCTTGCAGGGTACGATTGCTGGTGGCGGTGTCATCCCACATATTCATAAGTCGCTGATCAACAAGCAAGGAGGAAAGAAAGACTGAAAGGAGGTCTTCTTCCTTGTCCAGAATGATTGGTTGTTAATTTGGCCTGCATACCACACCGCCTCCTTTTGTACACGCATGAAATTAGTGCTTGCTCAGCACACCCTAGCTAAATAGCGTACAGTAGTTACCCACACTAACCTGTTTTTGTTGTAGTACTATTCCTATTCATAACCATTGAAACCCGCTGTCTGGGCAGAAGACCACTGGCTAACAAACCATGGCTAATCTAAACACAGTGGCTCATGCTTGTGGCCCAGAGCAGGGTGGGCTTTTGGTTTGGCTCAGTGCTGAGTGCTGATGTTGTGAGGTAGGACGTGGTCCAGATGCTTTCCTTGCTGGTAAAGCGCATGAGATGAGAATATACAACAGATTACAGCACCAGCCACATGACAAGCAAATGCCCAAGACATGCTACATGAGTGGCAGGGCGCGTGGTCTGACCACAATGTCAGCAGCGCTGAGCCCTTCTCGCTCCAGCAACTGCTCCATCACCCTCCTCCGCCTCCTCTGGTTCTCCCGGTTGTAGCGCCGCCCATAGTGGTCCCCTGCCCACCGCCGTGCTACAGCCTGCCAGATCATGTCCTCCGCCCCTCCGGGCTTGGGTGGCGTGGAGTAGACAAAGTGGTGTGCCACCTGCCAGGGTGTATGATGGGGGTGAGGGGGGGGGAATATGGCAGCAGCATTTTGGAAGGCTGAAAGCTGAGGGTGAAGGGTGAAGGCAGATAATGTGCTGGAAGGGAGATGGTTTGCAGCAGAGCTCAGAGACAGCCCCACCATGTCCCCACGCACCTCTCTGAGCCGCTGCCACATGGCGAATGCTGATTCATGCGTCACGTTTCGCAGGAAGGCCTCAACGTATCCGGGGCGGAGGGCGAGGGCCTGTGGGAGGAAGAGGGCGAAGGCGGTGTAGTCGAGGGCCTCCTCGAATGGCAGGTCGAGCGAGTCGGACACGACCACAGGGATGCAGTGCGATAGAATGGCGTCAAACAGCCGACATGACGATGCCGTGTCGCCTGGCAGGGGGGGAAGGGGGGTAAAGGGAGAGGGAGGGAGGATGAGGGCGAGGGGAGGGCAAAGGGGAGTGCTAGAGTGCGGAAGGTGGGGTAGAGGAGGGAAGCACGGTCAGCTGCACTGCAATCATATTGCAGGTTTGCATGGTATTTGAGAGGAAGAGCATGGTAGTGAGCAACATAAGCAGAAGAAGGTAAGGGAGAGCAGTGGCAGAAAAGGATGAGGGTGAGCGGCGCCACCTTCAGGCACGAGGCAGAACTTGGAGGCGCGCATGCCTGCTGTGGCCGCCTGCACTCCGCCCTGCAGCGGCGACCCCTCCGCTATGTCCGCCCCACTCACGTTCGCCAGCAGCCGCGCCAGCTGCACCCGCATGGCCCCTCCCTGGTGCACCGCAGCAGTGGGGGAGAGGCAGAGGGGCGAGCGAGAGGGGGCCGGTTTGAAGGGGCGACGCAGTTGGAGGCGGGCAGGGTGGATGAGTGGCTCAAGGGAGGGAATAGACGGCACTGGTTCAGGCTGGCTAATCCGGCTTGATTGCATTCCTCTCTAGAGCCTCCATGCGCACCTGTTGCCGGTTGAGCGTGCCTCGGAAGAAGATCAGAGTGGGCCGTGCGCCCGCCCACGCCGCCACTGCCTCCGCCCCTCCCACTCTGCCCTGCCCGCCCTGCGCCTCCCCCGGCAGCGAGTCATTGAGGAAGGGCGGGATGAGCGCGGAGTAGGGCACGAGCACGTCCTTCTCTAAATGCGCCACCTGCTCTGCCGGCTGACTGAAATCCACCATCAGCATGTGCGCTGCTGCCATCTCGTGCCGCACCGTCGACAGCGCGTGGGGGTGCACTGCAGGGATCAGGAAGTCCCGCCGCCGAGACACAAGGGACCCCGTGCCTCCCTCGCTCTGCAAACTCGCTGCTGCATCGCCCCTCTCTGCCCCTCCAGCCCCAACATCGGGTCGCTGCTGGCCCTCCACATGTGCGTCCTTCGCCTGCTCGCCCGCCTCCGCTTCTTTCCCCTTCCGTCCTCCTTTCAGCACCCGCAGCAGTCGTCGTCTGCTGCTTCCGCCCGCCTCCCCTGCACCACCACCACCACCACCAGGTGAGCCCTCCCCAGTCGCCACCTTCACCTTCTCCAGCAGCTCGCCCTCCCCCTGCCGCCCCTCAACCCCGTGGCTGGCCGCTCCCCCCTGCTCGCCCGTGCCCGTCCACAGGGCGTGCTGTGTGACCGCTGACAGCACGTGCCGTTCCTCCGGTACCCTCGCGTCCCCCGCCCGCCTCCGCTTCTCATTGCTGCCTTGCAGGGGGAAGGGGACGGGAGGGCAGCAGGTAGAAGGAGGGAGGTGGGAGCGGGAGGGAGACACGGGCAACGCAGCACAAAGCAAGCAAGCCAGGACACATTCACCCCATGGACCTTGTGCCACGTGGCAGCCTGCGACAGGTACAATCGACCGAGCGCGAGGCAGGCAGTGACTCACATCTTCATCACGCTTTCAACAAATGGAGCTCGTGCCACATGGCAGGTCGTCACAGGTGCATTCTACCGAACACGGGACGGGTGGGCAGGGACTCACATCTTCATCTGCGTGGCATAGAAGGCGGAGGAGAAGGCGGGCACGAACACAATGTGGGCGTCCTCAGCCCGCCGCACGCGCTGCAGGGAGGGCAGCTGGTCGGAGAGCAGGGAGAGCGTGAGCCAGTACTCCGCTGCGTACTGCTCGATGTGCACGCCATGCCCCTCCACAAACTGTGGCACCTGCACACTCTCCCCTCCGCCCCCTCCTCCGCCTCCCCGTCCGCCTTCCCCCTCGCCCTCCACCCACCCATCGTCCTGCGCCACTCCCCCCACCACGTTCCCATCGACCCGAGGCCTTAGCGAGTTGCCTTTGAACCGCCAGTCCGCCGGCATGCCGTGCCGCAGCTGCACCTGCAGGCGGTTCGCAAAGCGCCACCGGAACTGGTGGGGGGGCGTGCGGTGAGGAGGGGGATGGAAGGCAGAGGGGGAAAGGTGGGGGGAGGGTGGCGCGGAGGAAGGAGAGGAGGATGTGAGGACGGCATGCGCTGACAATGGCACATGGCACGGGCCGCATGGGGGCTGCTGACGAGGAGAGACGGAAGGCTGTGTACCGTGCGGTACCATGGGGTGGCATGCAATGCTGTGGGGTACCATGCGGTCATACCAGCAGCACGTGGAAGTTGAGTTCGCCTGTGAGTGGCAGCATGTACACCCGCAGAGGCATCGGCACCTCCCCTCCCCCTTCTCCCTCCCCTCCTTCCCCTTTTCCCTCCGCCTCTCGCCCATCTGTTCCTCTCTCCGCCCCCACTTCCCTCTCTTGCGCCTCCCCTGTTCCCATCCCCGATGCCTCATCTCCCTTGAAAGCAGCTTCGCTACTCGCTACAGCGGTAACAGCGTCCGCCATGGGCACTGCCTTCTCCCGAATCATGCCCGCTTGCTCTCCGCCCATGCGCATTGCGCTCTCCGCAATCCCCCCATTGTCCCCAAATTGCAACGAATCCGCGCGCTCAAGCTGCGGATCCCTGCCCCACCCTCGCACACGACCCCCGCTTCCTGCCTCTGCGACGGCGACAGCGTCGCCAGCAGTCGCACGGACGGCACCGTGCGACGCGGCCCAGGGGACGAGGAGGAAGAGGAGCAGCGCGAGGAGGCTGACGAAGACCATCAGCGCGTACACGCGCGCCACGTGGCACTTGCAGCACAATCCGCTCTTCCCCGCCGCGACGAACGGAGACGGCGGCCTCGCCGTAAGTCGCGGCGTCGCCATAATCGAGGCTCGAACGGTATGCTGAGTGGTGGGTGCGGTGAGGGAAGTGAGCGCTGTGCAGATATAAATCGGGGGCGTCAACTCAAGCTACACTAAATCCCCGTGATCATCGTCCGTGGTCATTCTATTGCAAGTACACGAAGAGTTCTACGTAGCTTCGCTCGCTACCCCGAACCTGGCAGCATGAATTTCCAGGAGTGGCGCCAGGGGAATGCAGCGATGACGAAGCAGCTACTTCAGTATTGCGGCGCGTCGATACTTGTGCTAGGTGTGGAGGCGCGCATATCAAAACCTTCGTTTTTCATCTCTAGTTTTGATGAGGCGGCGAAAGTTGTTGGCAACCTCGTTATGAAGGTGCGCAATTTGTTATTATTATCGTACATTCATGTACAATTCTTTATGTTCTTTATGTACAGACATACGTTACGGAACAACCGATAAGGTACTCCTCAACATTGGCGGATTATCTTATTCGGAAGGCTGCTGCTTTGCGAGTCGCGACTCATGCGAGCAAGCAAGCAGCCCTCACGCGTGCTTCCTCGGGCTACTTAAAGCATTCAGAATGTTTTGCCTCCATCCTCTTTCACCGGACCGCCACTTCGCGCTCGACTGCCCGCCCTCTGTTGGCGTGCCGTTTGAAAGAGTCCGCCCTCCCTCGGGCCGACTTCGCGACGTGCGCCCATCCGCGCGCTTTGCGCCGCTGCTCCGCCTCCCGTCGCTGCTGTCAGCGGAAGCGGCAGGCGAAAAGTCGACGTTTCTGCAGCCGTCGATAGGGCTGCATTCCGACGGGGTGGCGGAGTCACCGTGACTAAGGAGCATTGGGTCGCCGGGGGGCGACGGAGTGGAGGGGGCAGCGCGGCAGGGAGCGGAAACGGGCGAGGGCGAGGGGAGGCAGGAGGGGAGGAATGGGGGGATGACGAGCAAAGACGGGGTGCGCCTGTGCTGCGACGATGACGAAGCCGACGTCGCCAATTGTTCCCTCGCTCCTGCGACGGAACGGTTTGAGTCTGCGCTGTTATCACCATGCATCGCAGACGCGCGCCGCGGTAGGGTCGGCGAAACCTTTTGCGACGAGCACGAACACGGAAGAGAATTGTGTCGCAGCAGCTGGTAGCGCGCACAGCCCTCCCGGCCCGCGACAGCCCCTGCATCTGCCGCGCGCTGCGCCGTGTCGTCGCGCATTCCCATCTCGTCGCGAATCGCGACGTGCGGGCGCCGCTCTTCGTCCCCAGAGGCTTCCGCCAGCCCCTCCTCCAGCCACCGCGGCTCGTACACGCTCCGCCACATGCCCCGGCTGTCCGCGCACCGCGACCGCCCGCCCCTCGCGCCCTTCTCGTCGCCGCGCCCCTTCGACTCTGGGAACGATTTCGCTCGCTTTGCCTGGGTTACGGTAACAGCCGTAATCGCGTTCAGGTCGTCGCAGCTCCCGCGCCGCGGCATTAATTGCCGGCCGAACGACCTCATCTTCTCGCGCCACGCCCTACGCCTCGCGCCGATCGCCCCCGCAGCGCCTGCCATGGGGCTTGACAGAGAAAACGGCGCGCTGTGCGGCACTCGCTCCAACGGCTCTTCCTCCTCCTCGTCCGCCGCCGCCGCGTTCTCCCACAGCATTCCCCATTCCGCTGCGTCGAGATTCCGAAGCCTCGCGACGACTGCCGCCTTGCACTCGCTTATCCGTATCACCTCCGCCGAGGCCATCTGTAGAGACGAGAGGCTTCGCTAGGTCCTAGGCTGATCAGAAGCAGGGAATGGGGATTTCAAAGTGGCAAGAGCTCGAGTTTCTCATCTGCCATAGCTGGATAAGTTCGTCAGTTTCCCCAATTTCAACGCACAAAGTCCTATCCGCGCAAAGAAATTGCTTGACTAGCAACCGACACTTGCATGCGCCTGGCTGTATGTGTGTTTGGCTGTGCTGTGCTGTTCGAAAGTCATGCTCGGCGCGGTGGGCGCTGGGTAGAACCTGGAAGGTGCAATGCAACGAAAGGCCAAGGAACAACTTCAGCTGCAATCCAATTTAGCCAGCGCGGTTCGCAAATGCGATCCCCAGTGGAAGAATCTGAGGGGTCGATATTTGCCCGCGGTCAGAAAAAAATAAACCCCATCTGGATGGCATGCGATTAGGGGAGCCCCAACCCTAAATACGGGCAGCCGCATGGTTCTGCCCGAAAAGATCGCATTTGCAAACACGCACTGCGAAGATTGGATCGCAGTTCGAATTGACCGAAAGGGCAATGGCGCACCACGCGCGACAAGCGACACGCACTCCCTGTAACTTCCGTCTGCCGAATCTCATTCGCCAGCGTCTCACGTGGCTGTGGCAGTCAGCAAAGTGAGCCACTTGTCCGTTTGGCAGTCGGTGGCAAGTCGGCAAGTGCACGACAAGCGATGCCCGAGCTGGCACCCGCTGACATGTAACCGCAGCTTCTTCTCGAAGCCTGTCAGTGGCAGGCACTGTACGGTTTGTCCGCGGTATCGCGGCAAACGAGGGGCTCACGTGATGCCAGTTTTTATACACCTGGTTCATCTACATCATACACCACAACCTTGTATTTTCATTTCGACAGCATTGAGAAACACAGAATCTACAAAACAGAAACCATCACAGCATGGCTCCTAGGTACACCTGCACAATGTCATCACTCGCCTCCTGCTCCACCCTAACCTGCGCCGAGGGTGATCGCATGATCTCCACTTGCCGCTTGCGTAGGGAGAAGATAGCCCAGCCGTAACACACGACGCCTACGAGCTCCAGCAGGCAGCCGAGCAGGCTGATGGGCGCCATGGGCGTGCGGAAGAGCAGCCAGGAGAAGACGAGCGTGATCACCAGCTTTAGGTTGCCCGCCACATTGAACGTCAGCGCACTGCCACGGGGGGCGTGGGCAAGGGTGCGGGGGGGGAAGAGGGGGATGAGAGCGGGGGAGAATCAGTTCATGCGATTGTGGGGTGGGGAACATGTGGTGTGATTGGGGTTGGTGGGGGGGATGACAGACAAGTGGCTTGAGTGGCTCACACGAGGGAATCATGAGTATTTGTCCACACAAGGTGCCGAGGCTTGCAGGCTGTGGTGACATGCGAAGCAGCAATGGCGCTGCTGGAAGGGCCGACTTACCTGGTCTTTTGAATCGTGTAAAAGAGGGAAAAGTTGAGGCAGAAGGCGAAGCAGCCACTAATGAGGATGGCGATGACAGCGGGCCAGGGGTTGGCCTGAGCCACGAACCACCCCCACAGCTGCCACCCCTCCAGCACCGCTGCTGGCGGCGCGAGGATGAGCGCTGAGTAGGGCACCAGCTGATACAGCTGATGAGGGCGCACACATGGGGTGGAAAGGGGGGAAGGGAGGAGGAAGCAAATAGGGGAGTAAGGAAGGTGAAGGACGAAGAAAGGAGGAACATAGGGGAAATTGGATTCAGCAACCTCAAAAGGGCACTTGAGGAGATCGGGGGAGGGGGCTCACGGCGTTGATGGAGTCGAGGCTGTAGTGTTTGCCCTTGAGCAGCACCTCGGCACAGATGACGGTGGCACAGCCCAGCACCACACAGCACAGCGCCGACAGGAACGTGGGCAGTGCGAAGTGCACGGAGGGCGCGTAGGCCAGCATGGCGCCCGCCATCACCGGCAGCAGTGAGAGGCACAGCCGCCAGTCGTAGTCCGCCTGTAGCGCCAACGCCTGGATCACCACTGGGACATGGGGGGTAGAGGGGAGGGGGGGGTTGTGTGCGAGAGAGGGGGAGGAGATGAGAGGGAGGTCAGCGGGTGGCGGGTGGGCGAGGGAAAGGGAGGTGAGGTGTGGAAGGGCAGACAGGGCATAACAGACGTGTGAAGATGAGAGAGCTTGGCATGGAGCGATGCGCACAAGACAACGCACCTGTGAGGCCGGGCGAGAGGGCCTTGGTGGAGAGGAGGGCGGGCAGCGGCACGTAGCGCAGGGAGAGCTGGCCGAGCACGACGTTGAAGCACGTGACGACCGCCATGGGCATCACCCACGCCACCATCTCCCCCGCCTCCACCGCCGCCTTGGGACACACGTGCAGGATCTGAGGAGCGTGAGGCGCACGCAGGATGGTTGGGATGGGCGCAGGGGCGCATGGGCGTCAGCGCATGCGGCGAGACGCTGTGCGCGGCGAGAGACGTGCACATGTGCAGGGTCTAAGGAGAGTGCAGTGGGTCAACTGGAAGGTTGAGTGAGAGGAGGGGGCGCAGAATGCACTAACTGACCTCGATGGCTGTGAAGGCGCCAACGAATGAGAGCGCGAAGTGGATGGCGGTGAGCGTGAGCGGGAAGGTGAAGCCGTACCGCTGCATGGGGGGGAGTGGACAGGGAGGGGGTGGGGTACGGGGGGCAGAGGGGCAGCTTGGAATGAGGGGAGGTAGACTGAGTGGGTGACCTGACAGCCATGCGAACAAGAACCATGGAACCAAGTGATATGAGGTTCATTCGCCGCACTGTGCTGGCGAGTGATGTGAGCGAGCGGGTGCACCTGGAAGATCTCGTTGTTGACGAGGATCATGATGATGTTGAACGTGCACCACTGCGCCACTGACGCCACCTGCACTGCTCAGAGCGAGCGGGCCAAGGGGGGAGAGGGGGAGAGGGGAAGAGGGAGAGAGAGGGGGAGAGAGGGGGAGAGAATGGGAGACCCCGAGTGAGGAGCAAGGCCCCTTGCCCACCTTGCAGCACAGACTGCGCCAGCCCATTCCCTCGTCACTCCCATGAGTGGAGAGGAGTACAATATGCGGTCTTAACTGGGCAAAGTTAGGAGGGCGATGCGAGGAGGGCACGTGACCTGCCAGAAGAACTTGGGCGAGCAGATGGCGCGGCACGGCTCCACTAAACAGCACGCCGCTCCGCTCGGATCCAACGCGCCGCACCTCCACCCGCTGCCGCCCCCGCTGCTGCTCCGCGCGTGCCGAGGCGACGGGCGGGACCTGCGCGGCTGCGACCACGATGACACGGCCCGCGAGTCATCGCCTCGTCCTGCGCTGGACGCGTGAGGGGTTCGGATCAATCACATGCGCGGTTTGACACCCCACGCCACACCATTCATAAGTAGGGACGCATGCAAAGCTTTCACTCGCGTCTCTTCCATCCAAACCGCACCAAACCGCATTTCTCCCATTCTAACCCTAAAGCTGATAAATAGCGCGATTTGGATCGCGGAAAGTCTTCATTAGATTCGCGCAGAGGCGGCGGAATCACTCACTGCGGCGGCGAACACGCGGCGAGGAAAGCCTGCGACTCGCTTCCTTCCCCGTCGGTCAAGCTGCAGTCGCCGGGCTCCAACCGGCCATTCTCCAACCGGCCATTCTCCAACCGGTCGTTTTCCAAACGGTCAGGCTCCAAACCGTCGAAGACGTGGAATCTCGCGGTCGCGTTCGGCGCAGAGGCGGGCGTGGAAGCGCGGCCTCTGAGCTCGGGAGCGGAGTGGTAGTCCTCGCCCGGCGAGCACGGCGCCGCGACACTCAAGTCCTCCAGGCTTCCTCGCGACCGTTCCATCAACGCGAGTTTCCTTCGCGGCCTAAAGTACGAGGTCCTAACGCTGGAGTGGGCAGGGTTAGTTATGCAGAGAGCATGGTCGAAATCGTGGTGGGGGAACAACTGGCGTTGCACACAAACCTTCAGGCTAGGCACCTGAAAAGAGAAACCGTCTTGAGTTATCCGCCATTGCTATGTTAAAATCACAAGATGGATCATGGCTCTGACACAGCTGCTGCTGCTTAGTTCTCTCGAAGCATAATGAGGACGCGTCTCCTGAACGACGATCGTGCAAAAACCGATCTTTTACCGCACTGGGAACCTGCGTATTGCATTCAGAAGTTCTAGACGTTTTTTGAACCACGAAAAAATTCGATCCTGCGTAGGATCGATCGCAGGATCGGCGTTCAGGAGACGCGTCCTGAGTGACCTGACCAGTCTATCAGGAAATATATGGATCTGCTTCAGCTCTTCGTTTCCAACCCTTGAACTCGCTGGCAATGACAATGGATGCGAGCAGAGCGGAGCACAAAAATAGAAAGACCACATAGAGTCGAGGAGGGGGATGACGACAATCAACGAACCGAAAGCTGTGAGATCATATACGACGAATGGCGGTCAACCGTTCGATTGTGGGAGCACGGGGTGGTTTGCGACCTGACAAACTATGCGACAAAGTTCGGCTTAGCGACGCCCCTGACGACTTCCACACGATATTCGTTCTGATCGCTTTTGTGACGAGGCACCTCGGTTGTAAGTATTGTTACAAAAGAATAGCAATGATGTTACCTAACATGTTTCTCACATATAAAAAAAAACATGCTACCACCAAGGACGGCTAGCAACACATAGGGCAAAGCCGCTGGATAATAAATATTCACCCCTATTGGGCCAATTCATCGCTTGCTGCAGCGAGTGCTACTTGCTGCATGTGCTGTCTGAAATTGAACCTTACCACGCGAGGGCTCACTGCGGTGACAGGCACCCGAGGGCTCACGGCAGTGACAGGCACCCTCCCTCCTGATGAGGTTGGTCTTTCCCTTGGCGAAACACGGCCCCAACTTGCTTCATCCAAGCTCTCCACCCGATGAGGAGCCTGGTTCGCCCCCTTCTCTCCCCTCTCCAACGCCATGCGAGACCCCCCCTCACAGTCCCAAGACGCTGACAGGTGGTGATGCCCCCCCACACAAGCCCCGTCCCTGCCTTCACGCCCCCTTGTGCCCGCCTCCCTCTCCGCTGTCTTGCTCCGCGCCAGCACCTGCCCCCCTAGCGCCTCCGCCCACGCCAGCTCATCGCTGAGCCTCGACCGATGGCGCCTGCCTGCCACATCCACTCGAAGCCCTTCCCCCGCCCTTCCGCCCGCGCGCGCCCCCCTTCCCGCCCTCAACCTACCGCTTCTGCTTCCCACTCCGTCGCTGCTGGGGGGGCGGGGCACGACCGGGGACGGTAACGGTAGCGCGAGGGGCGCGTCAATGGGCGGAGGGGGAGGCGCAACAATGGCTAGCGCGGCGCTCGACCACTCCGACGCGGAGACGAGAAGCGGCTCGTCGGCGAGCTGCGGCTCGAGATCGCCCGAGGCGGCGGCTACCGATTCGCGCAGCACGGCAGGGGCCACTGGTGAGGCCTTGCGCCGTGAAAAAATGGGATCGCGCGCGTCGAAGTGACGGAGGGAAGCGGCGCTCTTGCACGGGGCTGTCTGCGGGCGCACGGGGCGAGGCAGTGCGGATATAATTCTGTCAGGGTGTCTGTTTAATTTGGGCGGCGATGCTGCGTGCTCATTCACAGAACAAGGTTGGTCTACGCCTGCTAGTACACCCGTCGCACTCGTCGCGTGCAGGGAAAAAGAAATCGAGTCGGCGCCCCCTGCACGCCCGTCTGGAGAATCGCCGTCCGCACGGCCCTCTGGATCCGCACCGCCGAATTCTACACCCTCTCGCGGCTCTTCCGCGCTCGCCGAATCCCGTCCAAACATTTCGCCGTAAGAATCGACCACCACGTGTTGAAACGAGACGCTTCGTCGGCCGAGATCGTCGACGCGCTCTCCGCCATCGTCCACACCGCCCTCGGCGCTCTCCACGCGGCAGCTGCCGCCCCGCTGACTCAAATCCTGTCCGCTGCGCTCCTGACGGCGAGCGCTCGAGAGGAGCGACGGCAGCAGGCGCTTGGTCTTTCTGTCCGCGATAGAAGCCGATCTGTCGGATTTATCCGCAAACAGCATCCGCTGCACCTTGCGCGCTGTCGACCCCATCACGCTCCACTTCTTCCCTGTCGCAGCCCCTTCGTTTGTCGTCGTCGCAGCGGTGTTCGCGACAGAGCTGTGCGCCTCTGCGACGACTTCATCCATATCGGCGGCGCGCTGCCAAAGATCGCCCGACCCCATGATGGACGAAGCGCGCTGCAACGGCCGCAACACATACGTGTCAAGCGACGCCGTAAAATGCGGTGAGGCCTCGGTTTCTGCCATGCCTAATTGGTCAACTCTACTCGAAAACTGTGAAAACTGACGATCTCAGTATGGATGGGGTGAAAATGGTGCCAACCAAAAACCTGCAATTCCACCACAATGCAGACATGTGAGGGAGGGAAGCACACAGTCGAGCACTGTTTGCAGAGAATCCGGTCAGAGAATCGACATGCGAGAGGAATGAGAGAAAGCGGGATGTTTTTCTGGACTGCTCTGCATTTCCATTTCATACCAGACCAGATGCACACACCACATGTCAACTAAAAAAGTCTGCGAGTTCACGCGGTTTGAAGCAAATTGCTTGAGCGACCCTCGGTATTCACGAGGTCTGGAGGAAGCTCAGGGAATTACGAAAAGGAGTCACCCAACCCAATTCCAGATGACGCTACCACCCTTTGGGTATCGAGAGTTGCCCAACCGCATGAGTAACTTGTGGGATTTGTGGCTCGAAACCCCATTCTTTCAGCTCGTGATATTGTGCAATGGTGGACAGAATTCAGGAAAGTGCACACAATAAAAACTTTGCGGGTGAGTGCACCCTGCAACACCTGAACAGTCAGCCTTTGCCCCTGGTGTGATGAGTGGCGCGTAGCGGAGTAACGAGGGCACGCGCGCCGCAAACCATTTCCATTCGCTCAGCAAAAACGGCACATCGTGTCGTTCGTTGGTCCATTGACAAACACACAGCTGCGCAACAGCTGTCGATTGGGTCGCATTCCCCCACTGGACCAGAAGGCTATCCTTGCCAATCCGTGCTATGGTTCTACTCTTTACGCTACATGCGTTACACTAGATAAGAGAAGCTTATAACATCAACCACATGTTTCTAACTCTTTTCTAATAGCCACCAGCAGGCTCCAGCAAAGCCAAGGCCTTTCTAATAAAATCAACAGCGGTTGGAACGTCATTACCCGCAAGCGCACTCACGGCATATCGAGCCGCCTTGTGCGCATCAGCTATCTCGCGAGGCCCTGGGCCTTGAGAGTTTGAGAAGCTGCCCGTCGCCGTAGACCCATTTGCTGCTGATGCAACATTCTGCCCTGCTCTTGCTCCTCCGCCTGACGCCACACCCCCACCACCTCCACCGTACCCCGAATGTGGAGACGCCTGCGATGGGAGTGCCCCAGAGGTACCCCCTGCTGCCCCCGCACCTGGGTTGGCAGCAGCAGCACCGCCTGGCATGAAGGAAAAAGCAGGGCCAGCAGCAGTTGCACCGGGCGCAGGGGCAGAACCAGGGGCGGCATTGGGGGCAGGCGGGGTGGCAAACATGGGATTTGTGAAGGCACCTGCGCCTACGGCTGCGGCTGCTGCTGCTGCCTGTGCGTGCTGGTAAGCCGGCGCTGCAGCAGGATGGGCCCATCTGTCTGCTCCCGGGGCTGACTGGGTTGAGGGAGCGGCAGTGGCCTGTGGCGCAGCAGAGGGGTACTGAGAGTCAGGAGTCCAATGGGTGAAAGTTGGTGGGGAGGCGAAGGAGGGGGCGGAGGGCAGGGAGGGAGCGGAGGCAGGAGGGGCGCCGGAAAAGGAGGTGATGAACGCACTGTCTTGCTGAAGTGTGCTCTGCTGCCATGCCTGTGCCGCCTGTGCTGCCTGCCCCTGGGGTGCTTGCGAGTAGTCCCCGTGGCCCTGGGAATATAGATTCGCTTGGGCATGAGGGTTGGGCTGCATGGCAGCGCTCCCACCTCCCACCGGCCTCGCCACCTGCAGCCTGCCAGCACCACCTGTGGCACTGGCGCCAGTGGGGGCAGCTGGGGCAGCATTGGCACCATAGGCGCTGGGCAGCAGCAGCAGCAGCAGCAGGAGGAGCAGGAGGAGCAGGGGCGGAGAACATGGCATCCAGGGAGTCAGCTGAGGGGAACGACGGCGCTGCTGGCGGGGCCATGGCCGGGGCTGATGCAGAAGCAGCAGCATCGGTGAGAGCAGGAGCATTGGCAGCAGCAGCATCAGCGTCGCCCCCTGGCGGGCCAGGAGTGGGGCGCCTGCCGTCCGCCAGCGCCCTGCGAATATCCGCCGCCTTCCACACCGCATAGCGCTGCTTCTGCTCCACCTGTGGGCGGAGGGGCGAGTGGGCGACGGGGCGAGCAGGACAGGGGGAGGTGGGAGGGAGAATGTTGGGTGAGGAAGGGGAGAGGCGAGGCACAGAGAAGTCATGGCAAGGAGGGAAGGAGGGAAGGAACGAGTGGGAAATTTCGCATGGAATGGGGGAGGAGAAGGTGTGCAAGGGATGCAAGCACTGAGGCTGGCTGAGTGAAGCGCTTACACAAGGAAACCCCCCTAGCAGCCCCCTCCCTCTCCTCCCTCCCCCCCTCCCCCTTTCCCCCCTTGCAAAAAGTGCAGAGAGGGTACCTCAGGAGCGAGCTCCCCAAACTGGCGGCACACTTCAAAGAATATCCCCGCCGCATAGAACGTCTTGGCCGTGCCCCTGCCACGCACATGGGGGGAAGGGACAAGGGGGGTGAGGGGAAGGAGGGGGGGAGGGGAAGGAGTGGAAGAGAAGAAGGTTTGGGATGAGCGGTTCTGTGCGTGTGATATGGTGAAGTGGCAAGGATAGCGTGTGGTGTGAGTGCGGTGGGCGGGTGGGAAGGCATGGTGAGCAGAGGTCATGGCGCCGTGCGCTGGGGTTGGCAACGCAGAGCAAGTCCAACACCACCTCCACCCCGCATGGCAGTGGGAGGGACCCATTCGTGCCGCCCTGAACGACGCCATCACCCCCACCGCACAAACCCCCCTCCCCCTCTCCCCCCCTCCCCAACCACCCCGTCTCTAACGAGCACTAGTGCCAACAATCCCTCCACGCCACGGCACGCCATGCGCTACAACGCACATGTCAGCGCGGCCGGCGCGGTCCTGCTTGTCCGCCTTGCTGAACACGCGCTGCGCGAAGCCCTCCACGTGCAGCCCGTCGTCTGGGGACAGCTGCAGCGCTGCCTTGTCCTGATGGGCGGAGGCACAGAGGGAGGGGCGCGAGGGGTTGGCAAGGTGCATTGGCGGTTGAAACAAGGGGGGACAGGAGGAAGGGAGGGAGGGAAGGGAGATGCTGTGCGAACTCGTTTACGTGCAGCCCGCCATTGGGAGACAGCTGCAGGGCCGTGCTTTCCCGCTGGGCGTCATGTCAATAACCCATCATGCCGCGTCATACAAGCGGCCCGTGCGGCCCATCTCGCGACAGTGCAGCATTAGAGCCACATCAGGCGATAATGAGTGCCGTAATGCGTACCTTTTCGTGGCGGGCGTACCTTTTCGAGGCGGCTCATGATGGAGACGAGCAGCGCGTTGACGGCCTGGCTGCGCTCCTTGCTGGGCACGCGCAGCCCCTTGTCCATGGCGTACAGCCGACCTGCCACGCACACGCACGCCCTCATATGATCAGGCTTTCTGATCGTTCTCTTTCGTTTGCTCGCTTTTGTTTGATGAACTCTCTATATAGGGTTACAACGCGCGTACAGTAGTAAGCGACGAGCGGGTCGTACAGTAGTAAGCGACGAGCGGGTCGTGCTTCTGAAGCTCATCGGCGCGCTGCAGGAACGGCACCAACGCCTTGCCGTTCGCCAACTCGTCGCCCGACAGCGACCCCGCCATGCCCGCTACTATGGCCAGCGACCAGGTGATACTTGAGATTCTAGTAAGCAGCGGATCAACGCGGGGTTTGCAGACCCAACTGAACGGTTCTGCCCGTGAAGACGCTGCTGTTACGTAGTTTCTTGGCGGGTGTGGAACCGCGAGTGAGTAAATTCTTTGATTTTCTCTGGCTGAATGGGTTTCTACGGTGATTCGTAACAGATTAGTGCAACGGAGCGAGCGAGAGGCATGGCCGAAGGGCACCGCGAGAGACGGAATAGCAGTCGGATGTGGTGCTCGGCAATTTCTAGGTTGTGCCTGGCTGAGTCTTGACATTCCGCGTTATACGGTTCGAACGCCCGCATTTGTGCTCAGCCAGATGCTTTAGGACGGAGGCAAACAGAGTAATTGACGGAACATGTATATAGACATTTTATTCCGTTAACATTTCTAAAACAGGACTAGGACAAATTTAAGGCATTCTATCACTAACTGTACATTCTGTATAAGAAAAGGACGACTGTCCCTGCCTTTCCAGTTATCAGTAACCCACCGCAACCCCCCATATGAATGATGTTGCGATTATTTAGAGCTACTTACCCTTTATAATAAAGCCCATTATACCAGCACTGCAAGGCTCACATATCCATTGCATAGAGTGCAAGTATTTGCAGCAGTTGAGCCTTCTTCCGAGCAATGGAGGTGCTTGAGGGAACTGGGAGTCAATCCGATGCAGGTTGAGCGAAGATAAGGCACGGTAGAGTGGACTGTGCAGTATACACACAGACCACTGCCCTTGCCCGAGTGGATTCTATTGCAGCCGTACGGACTTACAGTCCTGCCCAGGGAACCCATGGCATTTTATCACGCCCACGAGGGCAGGTCCATGGCATCTGCGCTGCTCCTGAAGCTCTCTGCCAGCCCTATCAGCTCCTCGTCCTCCTCACACTCCCCCTGCACCTCCCCTTCTCCCTCTCCCTCTAACTCCCCATCTCCCTCTCCATCATCCACTCCCTCCCCAAAGCCCTCCTCCCCTCCCTCTCCCGCACCTGCCATCTCCTCCCCCGCATCCCCCGACCCTCCTTGCTCCTCCTCTGCAGACGTCAGGTCCGGGCCGAAGCGAGGCGCAGGAAACAGGCTTGGCAGGGCGGAGGCAGGAGAGGGGGGGTGGGAGAGAGTGGAGGGGAAGGCAGAGGGGAAGGGTGGGGAGGTGAGGCGGTGCAGGGGAGGGCTGAGAGGGGTGCTGACAGCTGGTGTGGATGCATGCAGGGGCGGTGCGTGAGGGTCAGTCGCGACACCTCCAACCCTTCCAGCAGCAGCAGAGAGGGCCGTTGGAGAGACAGAATGACGGCAAGCAGCAGCAGCAGCCCCGTGTCCCTCACCTTCCCCTTCCTTGTATCCTGCCCCTGCCCCAGTCGTCCCACCTTTCTCTGCTCCTCCTCCTCCCCCTGTCCCTCCTCCTTCCCCTGACCCCCCTTCCCCCACACTTCCCTCTCCCACTGCCCCTCCGCCCGTCGCTGCTGTCCCACCTGCACCGCCCCCGGCAGCGGAGGCGTGCAGCTTGAGGTGTGCCTGGGCCTCCTGCTGCTGTGCCAGCTCCCTCACACGCGCCAGCACGGCGGGCGGGATGGACGCCGACACCGCCTTCTTGCGCTGCTCGCCCTGCCCCACACCAGGGAAGGGGGGAAAGGGAATGCGCAAGGACGAGGGGGAGGGGGGGAAGAGAGGGGAGAGCGAAGGGTCGGGAGAGAGAAAGGTGAGGTGTGGGAGGTGGGTGTGGAGGAGTAGAGGGGAGAAGACATGCTGCTTGAAGTGGCAATGCATGCACAATAGCAGGAAACGCTGGGACCCAAGGTGCATCATACCTCTTTGGGTGGCTGGAGTGCCATCTTGCTTGCACGTAGGAGATTGCGCCACTTGTCCTGCCGTGATTGGATCACAGACAAGTAAGAGAAGGGAGACATCGGTGAGGACGAGAAATGCAGACTAATATTCATCTTGCAACACGGTTTCCCCAAGTCAACGACAGTCAACACGGTACCTTGAGGTCAACGACAGTCAACACGGTACCTTGAGTTCAACGACAGTCAACACGGTACCTTGAGGTCAACGGCAGTCAACACAGTACCTTGAGTTCAACGGCAGTCAACACGGTACCTTGAGAAATGCAGGCCAAGATCCATCATACATACGGTCTTTCAAAGTCAACAGAAGTCAACACAATACCATGAGCCCAACGTCAGTCCCTCAAGGTCAACGGCAGTCAACACGGTACCTTGAGGTCAACGGCAGTCAACACGTTACCTTGAGTTCAACGGCAGTCAACACGGTACCTTGAGGTCAACGGCAGTCAACGCGTTACCTTGAGGTCAACGGCAGTGCGGTAGCCAATGGAAGCAAAAGCAAGCTTCTTGATGTCGGCCCACTTGCCCCCGCCGCACCGCGCCACGCCATCCACCAGGATCATCACCTCCCGCAGCGTCCACGGCCGGTGGTGCTTGCGCCTCAACCCCCCATTCGCCGTGTACATGCGCGCATCGCCTGCCCCCTCTCCCCCGCTGCCACCGCTGCTCACCCCTCCAAAGTCTGAAAACGCCGCCGCTGCTGCTGCTGGCGCTGCTGCTGCTGGCGCTGCTGCTCCCAAACCAGCTGCCTTCTTCCCCGCCCTGCCAGATGCTCCATGCCTACGCGCCCCCCCTCCCCCCTCCGCCCGCCCTGCTGCCCCTCCCCCCTTCTTCGAGCCCCCTCCACCACCACCACCGCCTGTGACAGCAGCAGCAGCTGCCACACTCCCCCTATCCATCCCATGTCGTTGCTGCTGCTGCTGGAGCTGCTGGAGGGAGGGAGGACTCAGGGGCATGCCAGAGGGGCTCATGGGAGCCCCTACCTCGTCCCCACTCTCCCCACTGCCCCCTCCTCCCCCCCACTCCCCGTCCCCCCTTGCCATCCCCACCAACCCCTCATCTCCCCCCCCTCTCGCCCCACCCCCCACACCCCCATTGTCCGCGAATCCCCCGCCTTGCTGCTTCCCCACAGCTCCACTTGTAACAGCCCGCGCGGCAAGACCACAGGAGAGGGCGGCGGGGTGGTCGGCAAGGGCGGCAGGGGGCAAGGGGGTGAGCGCCGGCACAGGGGAGAGGCCGACCATGCTGGAGAGCTCCATCCAGGACGCGTCCTGCAGCTTGGAGGTGGAAGGGGCCAGACCGTCCAGAGCTCCACCCCCCAGCAGGCTGACCCCTGGTGGCGTGCCGCCTCGCGGTGATGCTCCTGCCACCGCTGCTGATCCTGCCAATCCTGCTGCTGTTGCTGCTGCTGCTGCTGCCGCTGCTGGTGGTCCTGTGCCCTCCAGTGCTGCTGCTACTGCTGCCCCTTCCTCCCCCTGCGCCCCTTCTCCTCCTCCTGCGCCCCCAGGCGCACGTGACCACCTCGCCTCGCCCTTCCTGCCGCCACCCTTCCCTCTGCCCCCACCTCCCGCCACACCGCTCGCCCGCTGCTGCACCTGCTGCTGCTGCTGAGCCAACACCTGCCTTGGGGGGGATGTCATGCCGGCTGCTGCTGTTGCAGCTGGTGCTGCTGCTGATGATGTCACAGAGGTTTTCTTTTTCTGCAAATGGGAGAGGGAAGCAGAGCAGACAGGGTTCAGCAAAACGCATCCATGACATGGTTGAAAACAGAGGTTGAAGCACTCGTTCCTGCCTTCTCAGCCCAAAAATGAGATCACTGACTGCAACAACCTCACAGCTCACCGCATGAACCAAACGAGATTTGACACAGCACCTCACGTGCGGTTATTGCACTGTCACTCACTTTTGCTGGAGGCCTCTCCTTGGCAGCAGCAGCAACAGCCGCAGCAGCAGCAACCTGTGATGCCACCACTGCTACTCCACCAGCGTCCTCCACCCCGCCTGCCCAACCATCCCCACCTTCCCCCCGCTCTCCCCCCTCCCCCGCCTCTTCCCCTGCACTGCCCCCACCAGCCTCCGAGCCACCCTCCCCCACCCTGCCCCGCTTTGCTCTTCCCCCCACAGCAGCACCACCGTCCCCTTTCCCCGCTCCCCTCCCCCCTGCCCTCCCCCAGCCTGCTCCCTTCCCCCCCACTGCTCCTCTCACTTCCCCTTCTGTCCCCCAACCACCACCACCTGCAGCAGCAGCAGCAGCAGCAGCAGCAGCAGCCACACCAGCAGCAGCAGGCTCAGGCATGGTGGCAGCATCGGGCAGAGAGGAAGCGCCCTCCCCCACCTGCTGCCTTCCCCACGCCATCACAGCTCTTGCCATGCCTGCCACGTCAGCATCTACAGTAAACCCTAACGTGGCAGCATACTCCCCACTCTGACCTCCCATGCCCATCCCTCCCCTTCCAGCTGCTGCCACGTCAGCACCAGTGGGATGCCAATCCATGTCTGGTTCTGACGGCTGCCCTTCCTCCCCTTCGATATAGTCACCCTCGTATTGGAACCCCCCCTCATAGTACCTTGAATTCAGCACCCTCTTCCTGCGGCTCCTCTCACTCAATCCTTTCTCCAACACTTTCTCACTCCCTCCCCTCTCACTCCCTCCCACTGCTCCTGCTGCCGCTTGCGCTCCCCTGCCAGCCTCCTCCATTCTCCCCTCGCCCCTCCCAGCCCCCCCACCAACACCACCCACTAATCCACTCCCCTTGCCAGCTATACCTCCTGTGTCACCAGACAGAGCATTTGCCTGTCCGGCTGTAGCAGCTGTAGCATCTGTAGCAGCGTGGTCAAGCGCAGCTGAAGCAGCAGCTTTCCCAGAAGCAGGAACTGAGTCGCCAGCTGTAGCGCCAGCTGCAATCGGTGCTGCTTTCTTCCCGTGTGCCCCTGCCCCTGCCTCTCGCCCTTTCCCCTTGCCTCCCTTCCCACTGCTTCCACCAGCACCTCCCACTCGCTTCCCCTTCCCTTTGCTGCCACCACTGCCAGCATTGGCAGCAGCAGCAGCAGGAGCAATATTGACAGTGGCAGCAGAAACGGCAGCAGCAGGAGGCAGAGGGGCGGGCAGGCCGCGGAGAGGGCTGGAGAGTGGGCTGGCGCTCATGACATGGTTCGGACTGGCGCGCGCAGCAATGGCAGTAGTAACGGCAGCAGTAGCAGGAGCAGCAGGGACAGCAGGAGCAAGCGCAGGTGCAGGAGTGAGAGCAGCAGCATGGGGCGGAGAAGAAAGAGGGGAGCGAGTGGAAGCAGGGGCAGAGGGGAAGGCAGCAACAGCAGCAGGGGATGTAAAGGGGAAGGCAGCAGGTGTACGGAGAGGGCTAGTGACAGGGCTGCTCCCTTGCACTCCCACACCCGTGGGCACTCCCACACCTGGTGCCATTCCGATGCCCCACCCTGCACCACCACCACTGCCTGCCACCCCCTCCAACTGCTGCTGCTGCTGCTGCTGCTGCTGCTGCTGGCGCTGATCCCAGCCAGGCGAAAATCCTGTCACATGTGCTCCCCCTGCTACTCCTCCTGCTCCTCCTCCTGTCCCCACTGCTGCTCCTCCACCTCCTGCTCCCCCCATCCCCACTCCCCCTGCTGCTGCAAGCCGTTCCTCCTGCTGCCGGGCCAGCAGCTGGACCAGCAGCTGGGGTCGCTCCAGCAGTGTGGCAGCAGCCACGGCGGCCCCTCGCGACTGCAGCACCTGCTGCCACACCTGCTGCAGCACCGCCTCGCTCACCATGCTCTGCACCGCACCCACTGCTCCCTGCTCCTCTGCTTGCTGCTGCACCTGCTGCTGCTGCTGAAGTGGCTGCTGCTGCTGCTGCTGCTGCAGTTGCTGCTGTTGCTGTTGTGGTTCTTGCTGTTGTTGTTGTGGTTCTTGCTGTTGTTGTTGCGACGGCTGTGGTTGTTGCAGTGGCTGCTGTGGTTGTTGGGGCTGCTGCGGCAGTTGCGGTTGCTGTGGCTGTTGCTGCTGTTGCTGCAGCTCCAGCGCCCTCTGTTGCTGCTGCAGCAGCACCTGCTGCTGCCACGCGCCTGCCAGTCCAAACTGCTGCTGCCGCTGCAGCTCCTGCTGCGCCTGCCTCTCCATCTCCTCCTCCAGCTGCTGCTGCTGCCGCCGCCGCTGCTCCTGCTGCTTCTGCTGCATCTGCTGCCGCTTCTGCTGCAGCCGCTGCTGCCTCTGCTTCTCCTTCAACATTCGCTGCTGCTCCTGCTGTTGCTGCTGCTGCTGCTGCTCCTCCTGTCCCTGTCCATCACGCTGCCTGCTTGCCACCACGTCCCTTGGCCCCTCCTCTCGCTCTTTACCTTTCACCACCTCCCTAGCCCCCTCATCTCGCTGCTCCTCCTGCTTCCCTTCGTCCTCTTCTTGCCGTCCATGCTCTTGCTGCGCCGCTTGCACCAGCTGCCTCTGTGCCCCCTGCCCTTCCCCCGCATCCTGCCTCTGCGTCCCCTCCGCCTCTTCCCCACCTTGCAGCTGCTCTGTCCCCTCCCCTCCTAGCGGCTTCCCTCGCGCCTCGTCACTCCAGCCACCATCACCCGCCAAACCGGGACTCGTTTCAGCAATCTGCTGCGCTGCAGGCAGCTGCGCGGTAGGTAACACTTTTCGTTGAGGGGAAGCTGCACAAGTGTGAGCAAAGGTGTGTGTAGCAGTGTGAGCAGGAGCGGGGTCAGCAGCATGAGCATCTGTCACCATGTGTTGCGGACTACTGCTCGCCTGCCCTCTCAGCACGCCGCTCCCACCTCTTCCACTGCCGCCACCATCCCTCTCACCACCTCCCTCCTCTCCCGCCTGCCCACCACTCAACTCGTGCCCCTGCCTCCCTGCCTGCCCGTCCTCCCGCCCTTGCTCCTGTGCCTGCCCACTCGCCTGCTGCTCCTGCTGCGCCTGCTGCCCTCCCTGCACTCCCTGCCCTCCCTTCCCTCTCCGCCTCTGCCGCCCTGCCTGCTGCTGCTCGCCTGCCTTCCGCCCCTTGTGCTGCCTCACCGTTTCATCCCTTCCCACCCCCTCCCTCTCCACTCCATTCTTTTGCACTCCCTCCCTCTGCACTCCATTCCTCGGCACCACCTCAACACAGGGCCCCGCCTTTCCCTCGTCCTGCCTAACCCTCTCTGCATCAGCTTTAGCCAACTCAGCCTGTGCCACGTCAGCGTGTGCCACCTGTACATGTGCAGTCTCATTTGCTTGAGACTCCATCCGTGGCCCTGTCCCACCAGCCCCACCTACACATGTCTGGTTCCTAGCATCTGTCAGCTCATCAGTCCGTGTCAGTGCCTGTAACTGTACATGCGTTTCATCTACCGTTTCATCAACCACCTTAGAGTGTTCCGCATCACCTTCTCTAGTTGTTCCCATTTCCATAACCTCTGCCTCGTCCGTTTGTCTGAGGGCACGCCCATCCACCAAGTGCCTCGCGTCAACCACACACTCCACCTGCCACCCCTTCTCACCCTTGCTTCTCTGCTGCTGCTCTTGCTCCTCCCTCTCCCCGACATGCCTCTGCCTCGCCAATCCTGCTGCTGTGCCACCAGCCATCGGCCTTCCACCCTCACCCGTGTCCTCCAAACGCGCCTCCCCGTTTCCTTGTTGCTCACCTTCTCCCCCTCCTCTCGCCACGCTCCCTGCGTTGCCCTCTCCTGATGTCATGCCGGCCCCCACTGCCCCTCCACGCACCTCCATCTCCACGTCTTCCCCTCCACTGCTCACTCTGAGATCCTGCACCTCAGCACCTTCTTCCCCTTCTCCCCCTTCCCCTGCTTCTCTTGCTCCTCCCCCTTGTCCCGCTTCTCCCCCGTCTCTTCCCCCCTTCGCCTCACCCTCCTCTCCGCCTGCTGTCCTCTCCGCCACAGCCCCACCCCGGGGCTGCATACGCTCTCCCTCTGCCTCTTGCCGCCCCTCCCGAGCCTGCGCTTGTTCCCCCTGTGTTTGCCGAACCTGTTTCCGCCGAGCCTCAGCCTGCCGAACCTGCTGCTGCATGCGCTGCTGCTCCTCCCACTGCTTCTGAATCAGCTGCCGTCGCTGCAGCCTCAGCTGCCTTGACTCCGAAGGGCCCACGACCCCGCTCACGCCTTCCCTTTCACCATTTCTCCCATTCTCCCCCTCACTCGCCCCTTCAACTGCCTCACCCTTGCCCCCAGCCTCACCTTCCACCCCATTTTGCCCGGCACCCATATCCCTCGCTCCATCTGACTGCCCTCTCTCCTCCCCCACTCTCTCCTCCTCCGCTTCCTCCCCTTCCCTCAGGTCAATCGCCCAGCCAGCTTCCTCCTCCTCTCCTGCTTCTGCCTCCCCACCCACACGGCTCTTCCACCTCGCTTCTCCCCCCGCCCCTCTCTCCCCGCTCCTCACCCTTCTACCCGGCACTGCCCTTCCCAGCCGTCCCTCAACCTTCCACCTGCCTCGCCCTCTGCCTCTGCCTCTGCCCCGCCCCGCCCTCACTCCCTTACCACGTGCGCCCCTGCTCCCCCCCTCCTTCCACTCACCTGCGCCAGCCCCGTCAGACACACGTGCACTTGCAGCAGTGTCGGCTGCGCCGGCACCACCACCACCTGCAGCATCTGCACCCGCTGCAGCGTATTCAGCCCCTGAAGCATCAGTTTCGTCAGCATCATCACTCGCTCGCTCTAATCTCGCCTCCTCTCTCGCCTCGTCCCCGCTCTCCTCTGCTACATCTGCTACTGCATTCTCACCCCCCTCCCGCATCCCCCCTCCCAACGGTCCCCCAAACCCCTCCGCCTCTGTAGCCTCCCCTCGCATCTCTCCTTCCACCTCCCCCTCCCCCTCCCGCTTCACTCTCCCTTCCCCCATCGCCCGCCACCCAGACTGCAATCTCCGCCGCTTTCCCCCCCCTCTCGCCCCCTCCACGGCCTCTCCGCCCTGCTGTTGCGCCACCTGCTGCGCCTCACTCCCACTCCGCACACCCTTTCCCGCGAATGCCTCTGCAGCAGGCGCAGCAGCCCCGCCTCCAACCGCCGCTCCCCCTGCTGCAGCACCAGCAGCGCCACTCACTGCTGCAGCCACAGCAGCAGTATCAGAAGACGCCTCCCCCGGCTCTACCTTCGCCTGCAGCGATGCTGCCTGCCGCCCACCACCCCGCCTCGCGCTCACTCTCCTCCCCCTGCCCTCCTCCATCGGCTGCGCCCCCCCTTGCGCCCCTCTAGCCCGTGCAACGGGGGAAGCAGGGGCGGAAGCAATGGGGGAGGAGCGGAGATGGCGCGGGCTGGGCGGGTGTGGGGCAGCGCCAGGGGCTGCGCTTGCTGGGGCGCGCCCACTGGCGCCAGGCCCCCCTGCTGCTGACTGTCCCATACCTGCCCCGCCCGCCTCAGTGGGCAGGGCAGAGGCTGTGGCAGCAGGTGGTCGTTGACTGCGTTGTCTCCGTTGACCCGTTTGGCCAGTTTGACCTCTTCGACCTGTTTGACCTGGTTGACCTTGTCTGCTGCGAGGCCGAGTGGGCCATCCACCAGAACCTAACCACTCCCACGCTGCTCCCTCTAACCCTAACCCTAATCCTAGCCCATGCCCGCCTATTCCATCTTCTTGACCATCTCGCTCCAATCCATCTGCTCCTTCCACTGCTCCCTCTGGTGGCCCTCCTTGCGCCCCTCCCTCTCCCCCTGACAGGGCATGCGCAGCCCCCCATCCCCTCCGCACCACCTCCTCGTCCCTCCCCCGCCCCCCCATCCGCCACCTGCTGCGGCGCCCCACCCTCGCCCTTCCCCCTGCGCTCGCAACCTCCCCCTCCTCCCCCGCCCCCTGTGCTCCGCCGTCCGTTCCCTGCTCTTCCCCCGCGCCCCTTACTATTGCGCCGGCTGCAGTGTGCGGCTCCCCCGCGTCTTCCGCGCGCCCTGGACCACCAGCGCCGACATCAGTAGCGCGCCGAGCCATCCCCACGCCTCTCCCTCTCCCCCTCCGCCCCCGCACCCCGCCCAGAGCTCCCCTTGGCCGCCCCACCCGCCCATGAGCGGGGAGGGAACGCGGGGCGGAGAGGAAAGGGGGATGGTGTTGGTCATGGGCTGGATGGTGGGATGGGGGGGGCGGAGGGGGGAGAGAGTCAGGGGCGGAGAGGTCGCCGCGGGGATGATGGTGGGGGTGCCGGTGGGGGGTTGCGCTACTTTGCCCCACAGCGAGCTCGTGGTGCGAAATCTCCGTCAGGAGAAAATCCAGAAACTCCTGACGCGCGTGCACACCTGTCCTCGTCTCATTGGCTGGCGGAGCAAGCACGCCGTTAACGGCCACACGGAGATTCAATGGACCTGACCGGCCGTCCCGCCCACTCTTCACGTCACCTGGCCCGAATCCTAACTCCGTCTTCACGCCTCTCCCTATCCGCCCTTCCCCTCGTGCCTGCCCTCTGGCCAGTAGCGACCTGCCACGTGGCTGCCTAGTCCCTACCACTCCCGCCTCCCCGCCCGACCAGGGAAGAGGCGGGGAGGCCAGGGGGGGCTCGTCCGCCTCACCGGCACCACCTTCCTCCCCCAACCCTAATCCTTCCCCCAATAACCACTCTGCCATGTCCGCCTCCCCCACGGCCTCCAGCGCCCCGGGCGGCAGGGGCAGGGCGAGCGCGTCGGGCGCATGGCGGAGCATCCACGCCTGGAGCTCCTCCAGCTCGCGCTCCGATATGGGCACGGCGTCAAGGAAGTCAACGGAGTCAACGCGGTCAACGAGGTCAACGGGGTCCACCCTGCACAGCCTGTACACAACCTGCTCGCCGTCGCCTCCATCGCCCCATTCGCCGTCCAACGCAACCGCGTCCGTGCCACCCTGGCCTTGTCTCCTCGCCTCAGCATCCCCTCCCTGCTGCTGCTGAGCATCTGTGTTCGACAACCTCTGCTCCTGCTTCACTCTACCCTCCTCGTCCCCTCCTTCCTGCCCCTGCTCGTGACTACTATTTACTCCCGCCTCCTCCCCCTCCTTCGCCTCTTTCGCCTC
Source organism: Closterium sp. Yama58-4 (assembly GCA_947470075.1). NCBI lineage: Eukaryota > Viridiplantae > Streptophyta > Zygnematophyceae > Desmidiales > Closteriaceae > Closterium > Closterium sp. Yama58-4. The sequence continues at coordinate 717,110 of CANIUD010000235.1, read as the reverse complement.
CTCCCCCTCCCCCTCCACCCACTCCTGCTCTTCCTCCTTTATTTCCACGCTCCTCGCTTCCCCACCGTCGCCGCAGCCTCTCTCCGCTACACTCACTCCCTCTAACATCACATCCCCTGCTGCAGCCGGCACCATCTCCCCAGAACGTCCCTCGCACTGCCTCGCACCGTCGCAACCCCCGGGCTCCTGACCCCGCTGCTCCGACGACTGCCTAAGCACCGCCGTACCCTCTCTACCGGCTCCCACCGCTCTCTCCTCAATCAACCTCGCGCCTCGGTCTCTTGACATCTTCTTCCTGATTGGCTGACGCTGGTGCTGATTCTGAAGCGCCTGCGGCGGCAGGAGCGGCTGCTGGTTAGCTCCCGGCGCTACTGGAAGGGCCATTTCCATGGCGCTTGGCCTGTCCCCTTCGCCGCGACGCTGACATCAGCACGCATGCGATTCTGACATCACTGTTTCGTCTCACGACCCCTGGAATCACCGAGCTATGCTACGCCAAGGGAAACGGCAGGCGATGGGGAAGCGGTGAGCGGGAAGTGTGGGAAGAAAACCACGGGCTCGCGATACTGCTTTACCACCTGGTCTGGATTTCGCAGCGACGCACGACAGCGCCTGGAAGGCGGGGGCACCCACGCGTGTGGCACGACTGGGAGAGGACGACGGAGAGAAGAACGATGGGAGGGAGCTGACGAGACGTCCGACGGCACACACCGGTGTGATGGCGGTTGACGAGGGAGCAGGGGGACGAGGCTGACGCGGTCCGAGAGAAGGCAAGGCACGGTCGATGGCCAGTTAGGGTTAGATGGAATGTTATGGGGCAACGCGAGCAAACACGGGGACGAAGGCACCGCGGAAAATACCAACGCGTCGGCTTAGCCCGATACAGGAGTCTATGATGTGTAACAGGTGCGGGAAACGGATATTGTATTGCGTGGACGACGACAAGCAGGAAATTAACAGGTAAAGTAGGAAAAATAATCGTCTCGTTGGCTTCGTCCTAAACGCGGTGTGCAGTTACTCAGGAAGCGCTAACTGCGAGTTCGCGCGTGCAGGCCTGGAGAATCCTAAGCTGAAACGAGGACGCCTACTAAGATATGGTCGAATTTCAGAGGGGCGACAATAAACAGTACCACGTTGCGACCCGGAAAAAGCCAGCCTGAAATAATGGCGACAGTAAGGACGAAGCATTGTCTCGTAGCGCACGAAAAGCTATTATACGGCCCAAATTCTCTCGAGAACTCCTCTTCCTTGCTTTAGCGAGCTTGTGCAGTGCTTTTTTGGCGTGGGCAATGTCTGGCTCAGCGCGGCTTGCGCCTGAGAGCTCACTACACGCTACCTATTTGTCTTGGTGTGGCGAGAACCAGAAATGCTGAGTTGAGGGGAGAGTCCCTTGGGGGCTCGGGATTGCCGCAGTCCCGTCAGATGCACCAAGTCGCCTCGAGAGAGTCTCTCCACCACTCTCCCGTCTCTTCGACTCGACTCCAACCAGCGGGGGCCAACGCAAAGCTGTCTCACCTTGTTGCGCGTCGCATGCAGCAAAGCAGCCGCTCAGGTCAGGTCTGGTCAGTTCAAACTTCCGAACTAAAAAAACTGAGGAAGAAACGGGTGCAGTTTTGTTCGTGCTGCCCAAATGCTTGCGCAATTTTTGGGAAAGTTTAGCTTTGGAGCACCAACCTCTTGGTTGTCATCCTACATGGCTGCACCTGACGGGCTATCCACGTTTTGCCAGATCCGAAACAGCGGCGGGATTCCACGTCGTTCGTCATCCGAAGCTGAGTCCTCTCTGCCAAATCTATCGCCAGCTCCGGCGTCAGGCGACGGTTCTGCCCTGGCTTGAAACACGATGGAGGGATAACATTCCAAAGGTACCACAGAGAAAGGACTATTAGATTCTTTAGCTTATGTTGTGGGTTAACCAGCTTGGGAAAGCTGATTGCATCCCGATTGACTACAGAACCACTCTTACAGTTGAGTCCACACCCTCAAAGCGCTTAAAATATATAAAGGGGGTATATTCGGAAGCACATGAATTGTTCAGGTATTCTACAACTGTACATACAATCTCCCCATAACTCCGAACCTCACAATTCGGCAGCCTTGGACCCACAGCCACGTAACCAGGTGATTGTGAGAACGAATCAAAGTCCAGTGCGTGACGTAGCAGTGCCCCCATCGAGTATCCAGCAACAATCTGCGTTTGTATACAGTAACAGCACAACTTTCAGCTCAAGCTCAAGTGTATCCAGAACAACATGCCGCATGTAGTAACCTATGAAAGTTATGGGCAAGGTTCTTGGCAGTCAGAGCCATGCAAGATTTTGAGGTGAGATATACGGTACAACACATGCACAAGCACACGACCAGGCTGAGAACCGTAAGTTTTTTGCCACCACTGTCCACTCAGAGTGTTCAATTCTTCAAATCAATCCAAGGAAGGAAAGCATAATCACATTCTTTTGTAACTACCTTTCATCGAGTAACAATCCACAAAATCTATTTACAATAATCACAAGGGTCTGAAGAAAACAGCAACAAGCAATAACACCTCTATGGCAGCAAAATGATGTCATCTGCAATAAACACATACTAAGTCATCCATCTTCAGAGAAGCATAGAGAGGTAGAGCATAGAAAGAGATGTGCAAAAAATAATTCAATGATACTTCACCTGCATGAATCAAGTTCGCATCTTGGATGTTGTTGATCTGCATAATTGCATCCACTGTTGTTCCATGCATACGCGCTATGGCATACAGAGTGTCACCCTGCACGTGCACAGTTTCATACTCACAGCCGTACGGTCACCACCATGTAATGTGAGACAGTTTCTGACGTCATAGCTGAACTACAACTGTGAATAGCAAAGCCAAGGTATGCAGGAAACGGCGTGTGAAGAGCACATACCGCTTGCAATGCTCATGCGTGTGCAGAGCAAACCTTTTCAAGGGTGTGTGTGCGGGAACACACCTTTGCGATGGTGTATGTGCGCGGAACCCAGAGGCTCTGACCAGGGTGTAAGAGGTCTGAGCGTAGTGCATTGGCCTGCCAACACTCCATGGGAAGCACATCGGTGAGCACACCCAAGGGAGTAATAAATTTGACAGAAAAAAATTAACAGGGGACATGGTGAAAATTTTCCCTTTGACAGTAATAAATTTGAGGCAGAGAGCACAATTTTCCCTTTGCTAGAACCCTCTCTTCTCGACCCCAACGGACCAGACCAGACCAGCACGTCGTCACCTGCATGAGGATCTCCACAGTGCTTCCCAGCTGGCCGGCAATCTTTGTCAGGTTGTCGCCAGGTTGCACGTCGTAGTAGGACCTCCCCCCCTCGTGGCGCAAAGGCAGGGCTGCGGCGGAGCAAGAAGGGGAGGTAAAAGTGCAGTGAGGAGAGGTCGGGAAACAACTGTTCGAGCTCTGCTCACTCGACCCCTCATTCACCCCCTCCCACTCCCCCCTTCCTCACTCTCCACACTCCTCACCACGAGTCCCCCTCCGCCCACCTTGCTGCTTGTCGGAAGAGCCGAAGGGCCACATGATGTCGTCCCGCCGCGGCTGCTCCCCACTCCTCGACTCTCTCGTCCGCCTCCAAGACCGCTTCGGCAAGCCGCTGAGCCCACGGAAATTAGAACAGAGAGGTCAACTAGTATTTTCTGCTAATGGTTTATCTAGATTACTGCTTGCTAGGAAGTCGAACGAACTCGGAAGGACTTTGACCGAGGAGGTGAAAAAAGCGTGCGAAGCGAGACGGTGCGGCGTAACGGTAGGCGCACTCTGGTGGAAAATGGATTTAGACCGATTGAACAGATGAGACAGATGCGACAAGACGCGACGATTAGCCTCACGCCACAGTGCCTCCCAAGGTCTGCTCTAGTGGACTACAAGCGACCCGCGAGGGACGTGCCAGTCTGCGGCTGATATGTGAACAGCTGTCCAAGCCCGTTTCATAAAAACATGTCATGCAGTCAGAGAGTAGCTCCGATATCATCCCTAGCACTCGAAACACAGTCAGTGACTGTTGGTGGTGTTCACGCGTTCAGAAATTGGAATGCTTGGGGTGTTATGAGTTGTAAAAGAGAGTGCGCAGGTAAACGAATAACGAGACTGTGACTGAATGAATCTGAGAATACAATGAATGCGAGAACTAATGTAGGCTAGCCTAGCTAGGAGGAAACCTCGGACGAGCGAGGTTGGGTGCAGGTTTGGCGATGGGAATGCCGAAGGCGACGCGAGGAGCTTCGGCAGCGTGGAAATCGCCCGAACGTGCGAACTCCGAAAATCGGGTTGTACGCGCAGCAGTCAACCCCGATAAGGAATTCGAGAAAATTCCTTACACCACCCCCCCCCCTTAAGAAAGGCGGTCAATATCCGAAACACGCTTGCGCGCCAAATAATCACCAACAAGTGGCGAGGCGTCGAGCGAGGCGGATGGCACCCACGTGTCGTCCTCACTGGTGCGATCAGTCCAGCGGATTAAGAAATCCACGTGTCGGCCAGCTGCGTCAAGTCGAACCCGATGAGCGAGAATCTTCGATGGATCGAGTGTCGGCTCCGGGACAGGTCGAGCTGTCGGGATAGCTTGCTGACGTGCGATGTCGGTCGTGGCTGGCACGAACTTGCGAAGCAGGCTGACGTGGAAGGCGTCATGAATTCGCCAGTCGTCCGGTAGTAACAGCTTCGCGGTGACAGGTGTCACCATCTTGATAATCTTGAACGGTCCGCAAAATCGGGGCCGTAGCTTCGATGGGCCGGGCAGATGCAGGTTCTTCGTGTCGAGGAGCACTAATTGCCCAGTGGTCAAGACGAGTTCCCGGCGTAGAAGGTCGGTGTACTTGCGGGAAGTAATATTCGCCTTGCGAATTGCGTCTGCTGCTTTCTCGCGGATGTGCTGAAGTTCCGTCACAAAAGTTTGGGCTCGTGGGACCGGGTTGTCGAGCGAAGTTGCCGTGGGCACCGTCGGATCCATCCCGTAATTCAAGAAGAACGGGGAGTGATTAGTCGTGCTCGATGGTGCGTTGTTGAAGGCAAACTCCAACATGGCGAGGGAATCTTCCCATCGTGCGGGGTCGGGGCAGTTTGTCCGTATCAGCTGCTCCATCGTCTGGTTGGTTCGCTCGGTTTGTCCGTCCGTCTGTGGGTGGTAGGCCGATGAGAACTGTAGCTTCGTGCCGTACTGCGCCCATGTTTCCTTCCAAAACTTGGATGTAAACTTCGGGTCCCGGTCGGTGATGATCGCCGAAGGGATGCCGTGTAGTCGCACGACCGTTGAGATGAAGAGGCGCGCAGTTTCTTCGGCTGTGATCGTCGTTCGGCATGGTGCGAAGTGCGCCATTTTCGTGAAGCGATCGACGACGACGAGGACAGCGTCGTTGCCGGACGGCCCAGCTGGCATCCCCGTGACGAAATCCATCGTCACCTGTTGCCACGGTCGTTCGGGTGGCTCGAGGGGTTGCAGCAGCCCAGCTGGTCGCTGTCGTGTCGATTTCATGGCTTGGCACACCCTGCATGAGGACACATAACGCTGCACGTCGTTAGAGGAATCGGGCCAGTAATATTGACGGTGCAGTAATTTCTGGGTTTTATCAACCCCGAAGTGTCCGGAGTAGTTCGAATCGTGGACCTCCTGGATGAGGAGTTCACGCAGCAGCCGGTAAGCGGGGACCCAAATCCTGTCGGTGCCGGCTTTTAGGTAATAATCCCCCTTCTGCGTCGTGGCCTGCTGATGATTTCCTGTCGTGAAGAACGGGTCCGTAGTGTAGCCGTGGGTGAATACTCCTGTAAGTAGCGGGTTAAAATGGGTGATCAGTACAGCAGCGGATTGTACGGTCGGTCTGGTCAGGGCGTCGGCGATGTTATTCGCCCCTTTCTTGTACGTGATGCGGTAGGTGAAGTGGCTTTCCATGTAATCCAGCCACCGAATTTGTCGCGGGTTGAGGTTCGGTTGAGCTCGCAGGTACTGTAGGGACTTGTGGTCCGTGCGCACAGTGACGTCGGCGCCCACCAGGTAGCAGCGCCACAGTTTAAACGCGTGGATTATGGCGAGCATCTCCTTGTCGTGGATCGGGTAGTTGCGCTCGGCAGCTTGCAGCTTGCGTGATTCGTAGGCGATCGGCTGCAGCCCGTTCCCGAAATCCTGGAGAAGCACTGCTCCGATGGCGAAATCAGAGGCGTCGGTTACGACTTCGAACGGCTTCGATGGGTCGGCGATGCGCAGCACAGGAGGGGAAACGAGAAAATTCTTGAGCTCCTGGAAAGCCGCCTCTGCCTCCTCCCCCCACACGAAATTCTTGTCCTTGTGCAGCAGGTCGGTCAGCGGGCCGGTTATCCCTGCCATATTCGGGATAAACCGCCTGACGTAATTCACGAACCCCAGAAAACTCTGAAGTTCCGTGACATTAGTCGGGGCCTTCCACTCCTGTATGGTTTTAATCTTCGCCGGGTCGATTTTGATGCCGTCGCGGGAGATGACGTGCCCTAAAAACTCCAACTCCTGCTTAAAAAACTCGCACTTAGAGCCCTTGGTGATGAGTCGGTTCTCTTGCAGCCGTTTAAATACTGCGTCCAGGTCGCGGAGATGCTGCTCCCGTGTCTTGCTAAAAATCAGGATATCGTCCAAATAGACGATGACACATCGGTCTAGAAGATCCCGAAAAACCCTGTTCATGGTCAGTTGAAATGTCGAAGGCGCGTTCGTGAGGCCGAAAGGCATCACCGTGAATTCGTAACTCCCGTAGCGTGTACGAAACGCGGTCTTGTGACAATCGTCGGCGAAGACCCGAATCTGGTGGTAACCGCCACGTAAGTCGATTTTCGAGAAGTAGCGAGCGCCGCGAAGTTGATCGAGAAGGTCGTCGGTGCGTGGGATTGGGTTCAACGCGCGATAATCGATGCACATGCGAAGCCCGCCGTCCTTCTTCGGAGTGAACAGGATCGGTGCCGCGAACGGGGAGGTGCTAGGCCGAATGAACCCTTTCTCCAACAGTGCGTCAATTTGTCGGCGTAGTTCCTCGAGTTCCGGCTGGGTCAACCGCCACTGTGTCCGAACAGTAGGTTGCGCGCCAGGTTCCAGCTGGATTTTATGGTCTTCGGGTCTTTCGGGTGGCAGCCCAGGTGGCAGATCGTCCGGGAAAATGTCGGGGTACCGTCGAATTAGCTCCGCTAAATCCGGAGGAACAGCTGCACACAGATATTCGATGTCCTTTCCGTCGGTGTCGACTGCCAACTCGCGCAAGCAGACGGCGAACAGCTGCGCACCCCTGTTGAAGTGGTGGGCGATGGTGATGGCTTTGACGCACGGGGCTTGTATGTAGTCAGGTGTCCATGCAGGCAACTTAATTAGCCCCTCGTGCTTGCTGACGCAGCACGATCCCGTTGTCCAGTCGATGACGGGGTTGTGTCGTCGCAGCCAATCGCGTCCCAGCAGCACGTCGCAGCCATCCAGCGTCGTCGCGAGGAACTTCATGCTGAAGCCGAAATCTTCGCCGCACTCGATCCGCACCGTCCGTGTTTCTTCCGTTATCGCCAGAGGCGTCCCATCCACGAGGCGTGCGTCGATTTCGGGCAGACACCTGTCAAGTTGCATGTTGCATTTTTTTGCGCTCGCCAAGTTGAAGAGGCTATGGCTGGCCCCTCCATCGACGAACATTTTCAAATGATGTTTCCCCACCTTGCCAGCGACCAGCACAGGGTGATCCACATGATTATCCCCGTTATTCGGCCGAGTGCGATCGATTGCATGAATCGGAACCACGACTCGGTGGGGATGGTGGTGTTCGGGCGACGGAGCACAGTCAGTAAAGGGCCCGCTACTTACTGACTCTTCCCATTTCCCTGCTCCTTCCTGTCGTTCTCTGTCAGCGGCATTTTCTCCTTGCATTCGTTCTTCCAGTGACCCACCTTCCCACACCGGAAACACTGACCCTTAGGAGGGCGGTCGGGTGTATGGACGGCGTTGATTGTGGCCCGATGGGTCTGGCCACGAAAACCTCTCCCATCCCTGGAAGCCGTTCTCGCGTACTGCATCAGCGCATCCGTTGACTCTGCCACGCGTACTGCTTCGAGGAACGATGTCGGGCGGCTGCGGCGAACTTCGAACTGTATCTCGTACTTAAGGCCGCTCACGTATTTATCCAACCGCTCAGCTTCCGACATGTCATCGATTTGGTCGGCGAAGCCCATAAATGACGCCGTGTAGTCTTGGACAGATCCCATCTGCGACCATGCACGCAGCTTCATGCGAGCTTGCTCCGAGGCGGATACGTGCTCGAAGCGATCCCGTAAGGCTGCGCCCCACTCCTTCCATGTGCGTATCTTGGTCACACCGAAGATCGGTTCTGCAACTTGATTAACCACTGTAGAGGTCCCGTCTGCCGCATGTGTCACACCTGTCGGCGTCCCTGTTTCCAAGGTCCGGCGCCACCATTCAAGTGCTGCACCTCGAAGAAGCGAGACTGCGTAATTAATGCGCGTGGCATCGTCATTAACTCCGGCTGCAGTGAAGAAGACTTCAACCCCGAACAGCCACCCCTTCACTGTAGTCGTCTTGTCCGTAGGATTAAACGGGGGCGGGTTGACGGGCTTGATCTTGATCGTCGTAACTGCAACTGGCGCTGCCGCCGCTCGCTGCCTATCTTCTTCTTCGAAGTCGCGTGTGAGCTCGTCCAGAGGATTGCCCATCACTTGACTGTTGCCCTCGCCTTCGTCCACAGGCGACGTCTGACGCGCTTCACCTCGCGTCCGGCGTAGCTCGGCGTTTTCCTCCTTCAGTGTTGTCACTTCCGCTTGCAGCGATTCCATGCCCCTCGCCATTTCTGCCACTTGCGCCATCAGTCGGTTAACAGCCTCCTGATCCATGTTTCTAGCACTACGTCTGGTGGGCAGTTGGGTACCCGTGGCCGCCCGGCAAGTGAAAACACGAACTATCGGAGTCGGGCAGGGTTGAGTTAACAACCTCTGCAGCCAACCGTCGTGTAGTCACTAAACCAACCACACCCTATGCCACCAAACTACCCTTGAAAAGCGGGGTGAACTAGGAAAGTAGCTCTGATACCAGGTGTTATGAGTTGTAAAAGAGAGTGCGCAGGTAAACGAATAACGAGACTGTGACTGAATGAATCTGAGAATACAATGAATGCGAGAACTAATGTAGGCTAGCCTAGCTAGGAGGAAACCTCGGACGAGCGAGGTTGGGTGCAGGTTTGGCGATGGGAATGCCGAAGGCGACGCGAGGAGCTTCGGCAGCGTGGAAATCGCCCGAACGTGCGAACTCCGAAAATCGGGTTGTACGCGCAGCAGTCAACCCCGATAAGGAATTCGAGAAAATTCCTTACATGGGGGGAGGGGAAAACCACGGCCCACCGCTCTTCGTTGCTCGGTAACGGGATCCTACTTGAAGGTTTTAGCGCTACATTGCCCACAACCATGTCATACGGTAAGTTCAGATGATGCTAATTATTGTTAGAACAGCTAGTGAACAACAGTGCAAAATCCAAAAATACATCTGTTCACAATTTGTCACACATCCTATGTTAAATTCAAGCAGTTTCACCAAACACGATTGCTAATCCTGATCCCCCATCCCCTTGGCTTTCAGAAACTTCTTTCTGTTGCTGCAAGTCTTCGTAAAACCATCAAATGGAATGCTACCCACTTCCCTACTCAGCCCTTCAACAGCATCCAGCACATACAGCACACATTCCTCGCCATCCCACCCCTCAAACCGCTGCAGGCTCTTGCATCCAGGTAGCAGTCGAGCCAATAATTTCTTCCCATTCGTCTGATCTGTATCCCCGTTTCCGACATCCACATGCCTGCCTTTCCCTGCCACTGTCGAACAACCTCCTGCTTCCAAACCAATCTGACCTCAGCCTCTCGACGTGCCCTCCCCTCCATGGCTCCTCGTTCCCTGTATTTCCCCCCCATCGTCTCCTTCCAACCCACTCTCAAGAAACCCCACAACATCGCTCCCAATCCTCGTGAAAAACATCCCCTCCAAACCACTAGGCCAGAGCTCACCCGAGCGAAAGACTGACAGAGGTAGAGGGGCCCAGTGAACAGCGTGGAGACACCGCAGGCCGTGCCAAGCACTCAGATCCAGCGACTGGGAATCTATAGGATTCCTCCACTCTAGGGCCTTGACGGTCGCTATCACACCCGGCGGGAGGCATGCCGCCTGCTCTGGCTGCATGCTGGTGCAGAGGGAGTCAAGCGAGGTGAGGTGGGGCGCGTGGAACGCCCAGGGACAGGTCCCATCGGTGAAAAGGAAGAGAAATGTCAGGTGAGCAGGGCAGGTGGGGAGCAGGTGCAGCTGGGAGTGGCGGGACTTCCAGTGAAAGCCGAGGTCCATGAGACGAGGGGCGGAGATCGAAACGGAGCAGTCAATCCCGATCAATGAGACGTTAGTGGCCAGCGGCAGGTGTAAAGCACACGACTCTCGACCGTCCATGTTTTCCGTACTGCTCTCAGCACCCTCTTCGGCCTCCTGAGCTGCAAATTGACCCGCAGAAAAAGAAAGATAGAGATAGTGAAGCTGGCCAGAGAGGCAGGAGACGAAGCGGAGGACGAGAGGCGAGCAGGTGGGGAGTGAGAGCTCGAGGCGAGACAGCACGGGAAAAGGCCTGTCCGGGTCATCCGGGTTCCTCTCCTCCATGATTGAGATCAGCTCCCACATCTCCGCCACGAGCACTGAGTCGTTGCAGGGACGCCGCACCACCTCGTGGACGCCGTCTGTCCGTTCAACGGCATGATCAAGAGAAATTGAGTGGAGGCGCGGCGCTTGAGAGAGCGAGTAGAGAAGGCGAGGAGGGGAGGGGAGGCGTTGGGAGAAGTCGAGATTGACAGAAGTGAGGGAGGATAGGTAAGGGAAAACGCAGGAGCGTAAGAGGGAGCAAAAGAGGCGCGGAGGTGAAGTATCGACAGAGATGAAGAGCTGGGAGGGCCGAGGGTGCTGTTTGGGTAGCCATGCGAAGCTGCGCATTTGTTGAGCGAGGGGGATGGTGGGGGGAGGACACTGGCAAGTCTCGTAGAACACGAGAACCGCGTCCTCTGATAGTGCGCGTCGCACGCACGGCATGGCGATGGCGCACGAAACCAGCGGCCACGAGCAGTAGCACTCGTCACCTCTCTCCACTACCACATTTGCGATGCGCCGCCACACGTCTGCGGGTAGCGCGTCAAGGTCGGCGTATCGAATCTCCGTCACGGGCTGGTTGTCGACGGCTCGGCGCGCCGCTGCTGAGCGCACTCCACGTTTCGATCGCTTCGCACTCGGAGGAACGGCCATGGACGGTCCCTGCCCTGCTCCTTCCTCCTCCTCCCCTTGCGCAGCCTCCTCTTGTACATCCTCCTCCAACTGCTCGCCTGCATCGGTAGCTTTCCCCCTCGCCTTCATCTCGATCCGCGTTTTCTCCTGCGAACCGTATCCTAGTTCACCAGCAGTGTCTAACTAGCGTTGTATGTAGTCAAGCTAAAATCGGTTCAATACGTGTCGAGTTTCTCAGTGCGTGTTGGGAAGAGCTGGCGTCGTATGAATGCAACGAGAGGTTGAAGCGAGAGGTTGGATGGGGATGGGGTGGATAAGAAGCTGCTTGATTTCAAAGTGAACCCCCCACCGATGGTTTTTTCCGCGCCAATACCAAATCATCTGATCTGAGTTCCCTCTGACACAATTCTCGTGCGACGGAGATTCCGTGCTGGCGAAACAAGAAGTATGCGTCGGTTGGAGTAACGAGCTGCAGATTCGTTCGCAAGAAAATCTCGTATACTTTGCGCGGGAGATCCGTTAGAAGGACGGAATCTTCCCCAACCACTCTGCACCGATATTGCCGTGTAAGCATCATTCACCTCAATTCCTCATGTTTTGTTTTAGATCAACTTTCTTGCATGGATGAAGGCATGGTGCTTGCATTGGATTCTGTACCTCAAACATAACACATTTGTTCTCTGCATATACAACTCTAGGTGTTATGCTAAACAGTGAAGCTGGTACACTATTACAGTGGTAGAGATGACCGCACACTGGCAGAAAACTACTGTACATACAATAGAGAAACCGTGCAAAATCCAGAAACATACCGTAGCAATCTGTCATGCATCCTATGCTAGATTCAAGCGGTTCACGAAACATGATTGCTAAGCCTAATCCACAATCCCTCTAACTTTCAAAAACTTCCGTTTGTTTTGGCAAGTCTTGGTAAAACCATCTCGTGAGTCACCCCCCACATCCCTACTCAGCCCTTGAGTAGCATCCAGCACATACAGCACACATTCCTTGTCATCCCACCCCTCAAACCGCTGCAGGTTCTGGCATCCAGGCACCAGCCGAGCCAATAGACTCCTCCCTTTTTCCCGATCCGCATCCCCGTTCCCAGCATCCGCATGACTGCCTTCCTCCGCCAATGTCGAACAACCTCCTGTTTCCAAGCCTACCTCACCTCGATCTCTCAACGTGCCCTCTAATCCATGACTCCTCGCTCCCAAGCTTTCCCCCCAATCGCCTCCTCCCAACCCCCTCTCAAGAAACCCCACAACCTCGCTCCCAATACCAGAGAAAAACATGCCCTCCAAGTCACACGGCCAGAGCTCACTTGAGCGAAAGACCGACAGAGGTACAGGGCCCCAGCCTACCGCATGGAGACAACGCAGGCCGTGCCAATCTCTCAGATCCAGCGACTGGAAATCCATAGGATATCGCCATTCTAGGACCTTGACGGTCTCTATCGCACCTGGAGGGAGGCATGCCTCCTGCCCTGGATCCATGTCAGTGCAGAGGAAGTGCAGCGACGTGAGGTGCGGCGCGTGCAACGCCCAGGGACAGATCGGGTCGGTGCGAAGGAAAAGAGATGTCAGGTGCGCGGGGCAGGTGGGGAGCAGGAGCAGGCGGGAATCGCGGGACTGCCAGTGAAAGGCGAGGGAGGAGAGGCGAGGGGCGGAGAGCGAGATAAAGCAGTTGATGCCATTGAGTCTGACGTCAGTGACCAGCGGGAGGTGAAGAGAAAATGACATCCGCCCGTCCGCGTCCCTCTCACGCGCGTTCTCGCCGCTTTCAGCGGCCTCTTCGCCCTCCTGTGCCACGAACTGATCGTCAGCTGCGAGATCAAGAGAGTGAAGCTGTGAGGAGAGGCAGGCGACGAAGCGGAGGACGAGAGGCGAGCAGGCGGAGAGGGAGAGACAGAGGCGGCGCAACACGGGAAACAGCCTGGCAGTGTCGTCCGGATTCTTTTCCTCCATGATTGATATTATTTCCCATATTTTGGCCACCATCACGGGATCGTTGCACTGGTAATTTGGAGCCGCACTCTCGCTGTCCGCCAGATCGCAATGCTGAATAAAAAGCGACTCGAGGCGCGGCGCTTGCGAGAGGGAGAAGAGGAGGCGCGGATGGGAGGGGAGACTTTGGGGGAAGCAGAAATCGAAGGAGGTGATGGAGGAGAGGGAAGGGAACAGGCAGGAGCGCATGAGGGAGGAAACGAGGCGGGGAGGCGCTTCAGTGGGAGTGAAGTTGAATTGCGAAGGGCTTTGGAGCTGCTTCGTCAGCCATGCGAAGCTGCGGATTTGTTGAGCGAGGGAGACGGCGGAGGGGGTACACTGACAATTTTCTTCGAAGTAAAGAGGCTCGCTGCTCGCTGATAGTGCGCGTCGCACGCTCGGCATGGCGATGGCGCACAGCACGAGCGGCCACGAGCAGTAGCACTCTTCTCTCTCCGCCGCTGCGTTTGCGATGCGCACCCACACGTCGGCGGGTACGTCGCTCAGGTCCGCGTAACGAATCTCCGCCTCGGGCGGCGGGGTGATGAATGACGGCTCTTCCTCTACTCGTTCCTCCTCCTCCCCTTGCTCAGCCTCCACGGCCACCTTTCCTACTCCCTCCTCCTCCTGCTCACATATCCTAGTATTTTTCCTCGACGCCATCCTGCTAATGCTCTTCTCCAGCGACCGGTATCCTCGCCACCAGCTGCGTCACAGCAGCAATGTATGTCAACAATAGCTTTTATGGCTAAAGTGGGGTCAAACAGTTCTTACTTTCTGAGCTGGGAAGGATACCCGTCAAATAAAGTGCGACGACTGCTTGAAGCGAAAGGAGCTGACTGATAATTTCGCGCCAGGGCAGAGAGTGTGACTCCCTGCGACGCTGAATGTGCAATTCGCGATTGCCAATCGCAGTCGCGTCCAAGTGCTGCTGCTCACGGCAGACCGGAGTGGCTCGCTAGTGTTTGTGGTGGCATGGGAAAGGACATCAACATGTTACCGGTACAAAAGCATTGTTATCTTTAGAATTTACGGTATGTGTAGGTGCTCTCTCAACCTACCGTTTGTGCTCCAAAAAAAAAAAAAATCAGAAACACAAATGCTGAGACAAATGCGGTTTCCTAAATATTTCATTTTCAGTACGTTCAAACAGTTTAACAACAAAGCAAAGTTGCATTCAGTAGTCCAGTGCACCTAATCCACGATCCCTCTCTCTTTTAAGAACCTACTTTTGCTCGTCCAACACAGGCCTGCACTTCCACCCACTTCCGTACTCAACCCTTCAGCAGCATCCAGTCTGTACAACACGCATTCACCATCGTCCCACCCCTCAAACCGCTGCAAGCCCTTGCATTTAGGTAGCAATAGATCCAATAGATTCCTACCTTCACCCTGAACCATATCCCTTCTTCCATCCTCCTGGGGCCCATCGGCCCCTGCCGACCTCGAACAACCTCTTGTTCCCATGCCCACCTCATCTCGGCTTCTCGACGTGCCCTCTCCTGCATGCCTGCTTTCCAAACTTTCTCCCTCATTATTCTTTCTCAGCTCACTCGTGAAAAGCTCCACGACGTCAATCCCAATGCTATCGAAAAAAAGACCCTCCACGCCACACGGCCAGAGCACACCCGAGCGGAGCAAAAACAGAGGCGCAGGGCCCGGCAACACGGCATGGAAGCAACGCAGGCCGTGCCAAGCACGCAGGTCCAGCGGAAAAACCACAAGTTCCCTCCACTCAAGGGCCTTCACTGTCGCCAGTACACCGGGAGGGAAACAAGCAGCCTGCTCTGGCTGCATGTTGGTGCAGAGGGATTCAAGCGAGGTGAGGTGAGGCGTGTGCAACGGCCACTGGGAGGGCCGGTCGCTGCGAAGGAAGAGAGATGTCAGATGCGCGGGGCAGGAGGGGAGCAGGTGCAGGCGGGAGCGGCGGGACTTCCAGAGAAAGCCGAGTGTGGAGAGACGCGGGGCGGAGAGGGAAATGGAGCACTTGATCCCATGAAATCTTACACTAGTGGCTAGCGGGAGGTGAAGAGAGTACGAATCTCGTCCGTCCATGTCCCCCTCACGCCCCCCCCCGCCCTTCCGCGTTGTCACCGCTTCATCACCAAAAAGTGTCGGTCCGAAATGCAGCCGGCCAGCTAGGTGGTCCACATTGTGTCATTTGACCCCCCAAAAGTGTCCAAAAAGAGTCTTCACCCAAAATTGAAGGGTCTAAAAATGTCCGAAAATTAGCCAAAACGCGAAGTATCCGGAATCTGTCCAAGAAGTCTCCGATTCATGTTACTATGCAGAAGGTCGGGGATCGATGCTTGCCTGGTGCACTATACCGAACACAAAATTGTTAGATTAGGAAAGAAAACGAACACTCCCAATTATAAGTTGCTTTTTACTAGCTAGAATCGATCTCGCGATCTCCCAATCGCACGCGCGATTCGTAACCACTACGCTAACTCGGTTGTAAACCAAGCAAGTTGGTTCAATTAAACTCAAAATCCAATCAAAAACTCCTTCGCAACATGTTGACACCTGTTGCCAGGGTTGCCACCTGTCACACCACCTGCCACACAAACGCCTTCCTGTGCAGGTTAGGCTCGGAAAACATTAGCCACAGCTACCTACACACCTTACCAAACTCATCCCCCAACCACTCTCGACTTGTCCATCCCTTTCAGATCTAGATGCTCCATTTTTTAAACTGAGCTTTTCACTCGAGCATTTCTTGCCCAACATTTGTTCGCACGATCTGTTTTGGTTAGCCTAGCACTACGACTTTTGTAGAACCAATCTAGCTTTGCGGATGTTATACATTTAGGTTTATAAATCCAGTTTCTGCTTTTCTATGCAACAATGTCATGGTGTTCATCGCTTGCTGAGATGTGCGCGGTCCTACGTTTTTTATTCATTCATACAACCAGAATAACGCATTCCATGACGTCGTTTACTTATACCGCTCCTATTTCCAATATCTATCTATCCCCAGTGCAGCATTTGACGGTCTTCTTTTTACGTAACAAGTTATTCAACTTCGGGCGCTGCTAAGGAGCGCTACGGGCACTGCTAAGGAGCGCGATGGGCGCTGCTAAGGAGCGAGACTGACGCTGCTACGGCGGGTGCTGCTAAGAGACGAGATGGGTGCAACTAAGTGCTCGACGGGCGCTGCTAATGCGGCTGCTGCTTAGAGGCGCGATGAAGAGCGGTAATTACATTGTTTAATTCAATATGAACCTGTGTGTTAACGGTTGCTAATCATCGCTTACCTTCTGATGTTTGTTTCAGTTGCATTTGGTGAAGATTTCCTTCATAGAGGGTGAATGTGTCATCACGCAGGTCGGTTTGTTTGATTCAATGTTGGCATTTTTTATGGTTAGCGACTTATACGTACATACAAGCTTCACGTTGATTTCGCGGTTTTGTTTGTTTCCTCCCCTTTGAAAGTGCTCGCAATCTGAAGGTTTTGTTTAATATTTCACAGCCGCCATTTAGTTCTCTATCACTAAGGTACGCGTCGGGCGCTGCTTTGTCAGGACGCTGCAAAGGGTCGTGACGGGTGCTGCTTACCCTGTTGCTGGTAAGAGGCCCCATCAAAGGTGGTGCTCAATTTGCTTAATGATTTGTTGATATAGCCAGTGTGTCTTGTACTTATTGGTTTTTCTTGTATTCAGAGATGTATTAATCACCGTGTAAATGGAGATGTTTGTTTCAATCGTTTCTGGTGACTATTTTCAACCTTGTTGGACAATGTGTCATCAGTCACCACGGTTTGTACGTTTTAGTATAAGCAATTTTGTAGTTATTATTTTTTGGAATGGACCTTGTGGCTCATTCAATATTGTTCTTCAATCCGTGCAGGTTATTTTTCTTTTAAGCATTAACTAATGGGGGTTCGTATATTTATCTGGCAATGCATTATTTAGTTTCTAGCAGTTTGTATAAGTAGAAATGCCTTTGCATGTTCTTTATTAAAAATCATGTAAACAATGGTTGGGTATAAATTTTATTGGTAAAACGCATCTTAGTATATCGGGTACGTGATGTACACATATTGCCTTCGCTTTTCGTATTGTCCAAATGGACTCTTCGCGGACTCTTTGGTCGGACCTAAAACAGACTCCGGAATGTAGCAGGCCTTGGTCCAAAAAGTCTCTTTTTCTGCACGTCCGGAATCCGTCCAGAAAGAGTCCGTTCGGACTCTTGGGGACAACTTTGGGACGCTGGAAAATGGAGATGTTTCAGCACCCTCTCTGCCCTCCTGAGCCGCGAAATGATCTGCAGCGTGTTGGCTACTATTAGCCCTTAGACCAATCTATGCGCACCACTTAAGTCACACTATGTGACCTCCACCGGGCCTCGTCCTCGGGTCCACGGTTCTCCGAGTGTGTACGCACTAAAGTAGTCACACGACAAATTGCGCAGCGTCTTGTTGCTCACTTGTCACGTCTCCACAATACTCTTCACGTTAATACGATGAAAGAGGAACCTTTTCTCATGAATGAATATCAGAGGTTTTCAAAAGGTTGATAACAAGCAAGGACAAGCAAAGACTTATACTAACCCACCGAAATCTAAAGCAAACAGCCCACCAAAAGAGTAGCTGGAAACATACTTCGGATTGCCAGCTTTCACCATGCGAAATCCTTGGCAACATACTCGCCCTCACTTAATTATCCTCACCATGCGAAATCCTTGGCAACATACTCGCCCTCGCGAACGCTCGTGGACTCTCGTGGACATTCGTGGCGACAGCTCGTGACAGCTCACGGAATCTCGCAGTTACGCGACGAAATCACGAAATGGTCGAATTCCTCCTCGCAATTTTCGCATCAGCTTCGAAGTGACTCGCGCAGCTCGCCAAGCATCTCGGCGAAGTTTTCCTCTCGAAGAATCAAGACAAAATGCTCGTGGATCCAGCAAAATCTCGCTGGCCCCACAAGGCACTCTCGAAATCCAGCCTTGACCCACGTTTTCTCGGCTTTTACCCTCGCGCCACCTGCACACCCCACATGCGCGCGTGTGGCGAATCCACCTGCAGCCTCAGGCCTCGCGTGCGCACATGCTGGCACACTCCTAAGATTGCGCCACAATCACAACAGTGCTCGGCACCCTTTACCAAACCTTGACCAACCTTGTTAAAAGCGAAATTCTCTTAACTCCCATAAACAAACACGAAAAACAAAAGCACTAACAAAAACATATTAAAACGCACCTCACAAACTTGATCAGAAAACTCACTAACTCACACGGAATTTCACGAACACTTCATGAAACAGACTCACGAACATTCACGACACTCACACGAAAACTCGTGACGCGCAGAACACACGAAATAACACGAACGCATATGAAATCTCGGAACTCACACATAACACGAAAACACACGAACATTCACGGACTTCGGAACTCACGAAATAACAAGAACAGACACGAACACACATGAACTCTCACAAACACAAACCTTCACGAAAATGCACATAACTCATGAACCGCTGAGGCGATTCACGAACCGTAAACACTCACACGTACAGCAAACAAACCCGCACCTCATGAAACACAAATTACCTTAACTCCAGGATTTACCATCAGTCGTGTGTGGTTGTTACGAACCACTCCAACACAGCGCCGAGTGAGAGATATTGAAGCTGGGCAGAGAGGCAGGAGACGAAGCGGAGGATGAGAGGCGAGCAGGCGGGGAGGTCGAGATCGAGGCGGCGCAGCACGGGAAATGGTCTGTCCGTGTCATCCGGCTTCTTCTCCTCTATGACTGAAATGATTTCCCACATTTCGGCCACCAGCACTGCGTCGTTGCAATGGAGTCGTGGAATGCCGCGGTCGCTGTCCGAAGCAACGCCATGCTTAATGAGAAGCGACTCGAGATGCGGCGCTTGCGAGAGGGATAAGAGAAGGCGTGGATCGGAGGGGAGGCTTCGGGAGAGGTAAAGATCGAGGGAGGTGATTGTGGAGAGGCAAGGGAACAAGCAAGAGCGCAGGAGGGAGGAAAAAAGGCGGGGAGGCGCTTCAGTGAGAGAGTAAATAAACTGGGAGGGACTTGGGTGCTGGTTGCACAGCCATGCAAAGCTGCGGATTCGTTGAGCGAGGGAGACGGTGGAGGGCGGGCACTGGCATTCTTCATAGAACACGAGAGACGTGTCGCAGCCTGATAGAGCGCGTCGCACGCACGGCATGGTGATGGCGCACGACACGAGCGGCCACGAGCAGCAACACTCTCCTCTCTTCATCACCATATTTGCGATGCGCACCCACACGTCCGCGGGTACGGCGTTCAGGTTTGCGGAACGAACCTCCGCCACGGGCTGGCTGTCGACAACTCGGCGCGCCTCTGCCGCGCGCACTCCGCATTTCGATCGGTTTGCGCGCGGAGGGGTGACGAAGGACGGCTCATTCTGTACTCGTTCCCCCTCCTCCCCTTGCTCAGCCTCCACTTCAGCCTCCACTCCCACCCCTCCTACCTCCTCCTCCTGCTCACACATACCAAAATTGCAAAAGTTGGGTTTGGCCTAGCGGGCAAGGAAGTGGGTACTTCGAAGCCAGGCTCGGAGTAGCTACGTTCTCAATGCAATGAATCCACATGCAATTTCGTAAGGCCCTGTATGTACCTCGCATGCCGAGCCTAACACCCACCAGACTGAATACAATGTTGCTGGCGAGGGAACATTTACAAACCAGACACATCGGCCAATGAGTGCATCCCGTACGAAACGCGCAACAAGGGTTGAAGCTCCACCCACCTACAGGTAATGCTCACCTCCTGCACGTGAAATTGCCCTGCACCTATTAGATGCCCTGCCCGCGTTGACGACGTGCCCTAGAGGTTGCACCCCAGGTATAAGCCCCCCAACCAACTTGCCGCAAGTTTCGTAAACTCCAAAACACCTGAACAGTAGCATAAAACAGACCCAGTCAACCAGAGTCTGCCGTGTTCCTTGGCCAGAGACAAACATCGCGAAATGACAGGCTCAAACTCCGCCAACGTCGCAATTCACTTCGCGCATGACTGGGTGCCACGTGGGGAGGTTCATGGTGCGTATAACACATCTTAGGAGAGGTGCATCGATGTGACGTGTACCATGCACCTGCTCGGTATAAACCCAATGACGACCAAGCGTTGTTCAAAACGCACACGTCACAAATAGTGGTTGTGGTAACACCCCCCCTTTTGCCACAAATCAAGGCCCCCTACATGCAAACTTCCTAACAATGGGTCAACCAAATTCCCGTTGCAAACGCACCGTCGTACCCATGCTCCAGCACATCGCAACACTTCAAAAACCATAGCTTTCTCCCACAACATTCATTCACTCCCGCATGCTATTCCAGCATGCCTCGCCTCTACCACCGCAGCCAGTTAGCTGTGCACATCAAGCGGGCGATATGCGCCCACCATGTCGCCAATCCGCAGCTGCGCCACGTCGACCTCAGCCGCTGGTGCTTCACCCGCTTCGGCATCAGGCCTGATCGCAGCACGATTGGCCGCGTGCTGAAGGCGTCCGAGCGTTGGGCACGCCCTGCATCGGACAACAACCTTGTCCGAGTGCGCGGCGGAGCCCATCCTGAACTCGAGCGCGCAATGGCGCGCTGGATCGCCAATGCAGGCCCGGCTGGTGTGCCGCTGACCTTGGCGACGATCCGCGAGCATGTCGCCAACATGGCTCGCGGCATGTCGCTGCCGCCTACCTTCCGCTGCTCTATTGGATGGGTCCGTCGTGCCTTGCGCCGCCAGGGTGTAAGGTGCATTGCGGCTTGTGGCGAGGCGGCCGACCAGGACCTCGCCGCCGTCCGTACGACTCAGGAAAAGCTGCCGCAGCTCCTCATGTATCTCTCTGTCAGGCCGCGCGACACCTACAATTTCGACGAAACCGCCGTCTACATTTCGGTGCTGCCTCGCAAGACGTACGGCGCCAGCCGTGTGGCGGGGAGGAAGGAGGTCAAAGACCGCCTCACCATCGGCTTCCTTGTCAACGCCGACGGCACTCACTCCTTCCGCCCGTTGGTGATCTCCAAGGCTAGGCGTCCCCACGACTTCCGCCCCAACTTCGACCCGGAGGAATTTTGCTACTGGCGCAACACCGCCAAGGGGTGGATGACCTCACCGGTGAGTTTTAATTTGTTGATTCTTTCCCGTGTTCAAACACAAGCCTCGGTTTCAAGAAAATGAGTACTAACTCCTTACACCACTGTCACACCCGACTCCCATGGCAGCTTTTCACGCTCTTCATTGAGCAGCTGAACGCCACCATGTATGCCGAGGATCGGCACATCGTCATTCTGCTCGACAACGCGAGCAGCCACGTCCTCACCTCCCGCGGTGCGACATCCGAGGATCTCTTTGGATTCCGCACGCGCTCGCTCTCGAACGTCCGCCTGGTGTATCTCCCTCCCAACACCACCTGCTTCACCCAGCCCTCGATCAGGGGCTCATCGCGATGGCGAAGGCGCGCTACCGGCAGCATTGGCTCCGTGCCTTCACCGCTCGCTGGAATGCCGATGGCGCAACTACCCGCCTGGCGCGCTTCAAGCCCAATCTCCGCGACGTCGTGGCCTGGCTCAACGACGCGTGGATGAATATCGAGCACCGCACTATTCAGAGGTGCTGGTGGCGCACCGGCATCCTCCCGCGTGCGTGGGCAATGGAGCTTGCTCACGTGGGCGACGACACCGCTGGAGCGGGCACGGCCGCGGACATCGGGCTTGACGAGGAGATCGGGGACGTAGGCATCCTCATCGATCGCCTCGGACTCGGCACGAGCGCCATGCCGGCCGCGAAACTGGTTGCCATCAACGACAACCAGCCGACATGCGCGGAGCCGGGAGAGGATCCGCTCGCGACCGAGCCACCGCGCGGCACCTCCGCTGAGACGTGGGAGGCCCCCGCCACCATGCAAGCTGTCTATGACGACAGCAACCCCGAGTCCCGCGAGGCACGGCGCTACGCTCGAGCGGCCTCCGAGATGCTTATTGGCTACGCGAAGGCGACATGCATCACCCCGCGCGACCTGTGCGCGCTCTTTGACATCCACAACCCCATCATCAGGGCGCGGATGGAGCGCGCCAGCCCGCCGATTAACCTCAACATGAGCCCCCCGCCATCCGCGGCTGAGTGCGCGACGCCCCCGGCCGAGACACCTCGTCGCCGTGGCCGCGTCCTGCCCGCGTGGATGACGGAGCCCACCCCATCGTGGGTGACTCTTGCCCAGCAGGCCGCGCGCCGCCAGGAGCTGATTGACGGTGGTGCGCCGGCCGTCATGGGAGGTTACATGGCAGCAGCCGAGTGGATGCGCCTGTGAAGGGGTTGGATTCCCCTCACGAGGAGTTTGAATCTCCTCCCTGGTGAAATGTGCACGTCTTGTGCACATTTCACCGTTCTGAAATTGTTGACGGGGAAATAGCACGAGTACAAGTGGGTGGATTTCATTGGTTTGTGGGTTGGTGTTGGTGTTTGTCACAAACTGTGTGAAGTTGTGTACTCGTTTGCTATAGTGGACATGAGAAAAGAGTGGTAACCGCGCAACTTACAACCAACAAAACTGGCCGCCCGTTACTGTTTGGGAAAAAACAAACTTGTAACCTGTTTTTTTTTAAAGCACCTTATGGCTGCGGCGAAAACCGGCGAACAAGGCGAATAGACTAAACCACTTATAAGCCCAGAGCACAAGGCAAAGTAGGGTGCGCCAAACGAGCATTACCTGTACAAAGGGACCACAATGACCCTACCCTGCCTGAACAGTCAACTTTTCTCGATATTGTCAGTTCAGCGTGCACATCTTTTGCGACCCTGTCTGACCAAATTACTGTTACAATCTTTTAGAATCCCTTTTTTGCCACCGGCTCATTTGACACAATTAGTGACGCTTTGTCAGTACGACAGGCTGTAAACCCGAACGACCAATAAAAAATACGTTTGGTTTTCCAATCACAAGTATAAAACTGTGAGCCGTCGATTGTGATCTTCGACGGTTTAGATTGATTTTACCAATTTGTACAGGCTGGATTTTCCACCGTCGATCAGAAGCACATCGGACGGTATCGATCAGAGGTCTGTTAGGTAAGGTTGGAATTAACACCGTCGATCTCTAAGTTATTGAATGGTCGGGATCTCGCTTGGCTTCTCTCAAACCATTTCATGAGATAGGTGAGCTCAAAAGGGTTGGGATATCAACCGTTGATCTTCATCTTTTGATGGCTAAGATCGAGAGATGCAGAAGATAAGTCTCTATGGCTTCCGATTGGTTCAAACACAGATTTCGGGTGAGGCCACCACATATAACTGAGCAGCTCCAACAACCAACCAGCTCATTTCCTCCTTCCATTCCGTTCAGAGCTCTGTTTCAATCCTTGCTCTTCAGTTTCGCCTGCCACACCACCCTCTTGTTCGTGTTTTAGCTTGGGAATCTTCAGCGCTACTAATTTATTTTCCTCGTTTGCATCTACCTTATCACACGACAGAAGGCGATATTGGCGTGGCGAGATCGGCGTGGCGATTTGGGCGTGGCGATGTTGGCGTGGCGGTGTTGGCGTGGCGGTGTTGGCGTGGCGGTGTTGGCGTGGCGGTGTTGGCGTGGCGATTTCAGCGCGGCGAGATGGGCGTGGCGAGATGGGCGCGGCGATATGGGCGATGGCGTGCGGGCTGCGGCAGCGTTGTTACAAAAGTACTTTGCTTAGTTTCTGTTGTCTGGTCTCCAAATACTAACGGTGTATGAACGTGTCGCGGTTTTGCAGGCTACAACTTTTTCTGTGCAGAATGTGCTGTTATATTTTTTTATCATCAACTCCATCCAGTATTGGCAGTTATTGGACCCTGGTACGTTCTTGGAGCTCTCTAAGTGTTGATTATTGACTCTTGTTTTGCTTGGGTATGTTTATCGTTTGCAGCTGCAAGACCGTAGTAGGGACATCCCACGTGAATATTATACGTACTTAGCGTTTGCTAGCTATGTATGCGTAGGATGTCTATTTGTATGGTTGTATAATTTTATGCGAGTTCTCTGAGTTTTAACAAGCAAGTGTTCGTAACCTGGAATCGTAAATCAAATGCAATAAATGAGGCCAGAATTTGCTGCCTAAGCACTTGGCATGTACAATGTACCTACTCTATGCGTGCTCAGGAAGTGGTTTCAGAGTAAATTTATTCTGTCGACTATATGGTTACTATATATTTATCGGAGTATGTACTATGTGGTTACCCTATTGCCACCCCATATCAGGCTTCGAAGTAAAATGTTTGTAGCAGAACCTATAAGTACATTGTAGCCGAATGCACTGTAGGTACATCGAACATCCGAAGCAGCTACGGGGTGACTACAATGTAGCTCCAGCGGTGTTTTTTGGGATGCATAACCTAGTCTTCCTCCTCAACTTCATGCTGCTCTGTGCTCTTCTCCACATCCCAAAACATTTTCAGGGGGGGTTGGGGTACCAAACCACGAGATGGCTACTACGTACCCACGTCTGTGGTATGTGTTGTGTACGTGTGCAGACAATACATAATATTAGGCCACCCTAGGACGAACTACACATGCAGAGCCCACCAAGCGATACAGTAGAGTCAATGTAGATCGATGAGGGTGAGTACTATGAAAAGGGTTGGCCTGCCGATGACGTGCACAATGATCAGGCCTAAATTGTTGGGAGGCTTGTAAGCCCACAGAGAACCTACCACGCACATACAACCAACGACCGATGTTGGGATTATTCCCGATACACTCCGACGTATAATGGCTCAAAATTGCACAAATGTTCCTCTCGCCCTGTTGTGTTTCGACACAAACAGTCACTGATACCGTCGATTTTGGTTCGCTAAAACTGAAAACCCGCTACACGACGACAAAGGCCAGGCTACACTGGTACCAAAAATACAGGGCCGTCGATCATGACAGTGGCAATGGTGGATCGATTTAGATAACGGGCTCTGAATCCGAGCAGCTTACCAAGTTTACGGCATCGCCCCTATAGTGCATGACCCATTTTCTGAGTTCATCACTGAATATCAAAATGTACACCGTGGGAAACACAACACTAGCTGCGTAACACCCATGTAATTGCCAGCCCTCATTTTCAGAATGTCATCCATACATACTACCTCTACCCCCCCTTGTCATGCAGCAGGCAAGGCAATGTTTGATAAACAGTGCCGCAGCTGCCAAAGTGCACGGGACCCGCTATTTTCAGCGCAAAGGAGAACGTTTGAAGTTCATACAGCCACCCATTCTGTCGCTTATGCACACGCACGCATACAACTGTCTAACGTAAAATGTTCACATGACATATCTGTTGACATAGTAGTCCTCATCAGAAACGAAGGACTGCACGACATGAACCACCTCCACTATGGCTTCCACGGGAGCCACCAAGTAACATGCTGGGTCTGTCACAGGCGCGCGCAATCTGTATGCATCTGCACCCGTATCCTCGTCCACCCTGTGCTTGTGCAGCACCAGTGTAAACGCAAACCCTGGCTCGCTAACTCCCTGGGCCTTGAACAGCACCAAAACCTTTCCCAGCAGTTGCTCACCCGCCACCTTCAAGAACACAAACGAGAAGCAGGGCTTCCCGTGGAAGCTTGGTGCGACCCGCACCCACGCAGATGGTTCTGTGACAGCAACGGCTGAGTGCACCTGCAGACAAGGGTGGGAGTGTTTAGGGTAACAGCATATGCGTAAGAGCGGATCGGAAGAACATGGGTGACCAGAGCAATACACACTTGAATCAACCCACCTGAATGGACTGGTATGTTATCCCAGCCTGCCTCAACGCTGTCCCAAAGTGGGGCATGCACCCGGGCAACGCTCTGTCAAACGCCAGCCATGGGTCCAGGGGCCGACGCACCCCACCCTCGGGAGCTTCAATCGTCATTGGTGAGCTTGTGCGTGTCATCACGGGCAAACCCGTGAGTAGTGCCTGCACGGGAAGATACATGTGGTGAGTCCACGCAGGACACATAGAAAGGCATGCATCACACAACAAGTGAAACAAGAGAGATCTAGACACGTGGACTGCAGTACCATCATGGAGGTTCTCCTACCTGTGCCATTGGACTTGTGTAGTTGCGGTTAGACTGCAGGAGGTTGGGAAGGGAGCGCATAGCCCGTCTGATGTCATCGGCGATTATGATTGCACGCGCAATCTGTCGCCGGTTAGAAGATCGATATGGGCGCTTCACAAGTCCCACGTGGCTATGCTCGAAGAGGTTAGTTGAGTACTCCTACAGTACCCCGCGTGTTTCAATAGCATATGGCAGATGGGTGAGAGCATGTACTTTCACAAGCTTCCACCCTGACGCTTGCATTGGAAACTCGCGTTTCAATAGCGCCATCATACTGTTTGTGCACACGACATGTACACACCAAACCGTTACAGTTAGCCCGTTGAGTTGGCGTTGAAACGATATCATTCAGGGTTTGTTAAACACGCCACATCAACCGTGTGTCTCTTACTTTTGTTGCAGCCGGACGACCTCCTTGATCGTGGCCTTGGTCTGCTCTGGCACTCTGAAGCACGCTGAATACCACTTTAGGAAACTCATGATGGCTTCCATCTGTGCCGCTGTGAGAATACCCTCAAAAATAAACACAGCAACCTGCATCATTGCGCGGTGCTCGGCAGCAGCGTAGTTGGCACCACCCCGGAAGTATTTGCCGGGTTTTGGCAGTTTAATTCCGGCTGCACGCGCCAGGCAGTACAGTCTTTCATGTCGCCTGTGAGCATGCATGACACACACCAGGTTAGTATGTAGTCAGGGAAAGACACACACTATGTACCACGCGGAGACACCTACCAGTCCATGACAGCCAGGACGCCCGGGGAGTTTGTCTCACGCATCTGCTCCAACACATGCTTCCACAGCCCTATGTCAACCACATGTAAAACGTCCGGAAAAATACACCCATAGGGGTTTCCCCATGCAGTCCACGCAAAGTTCCACCTCCATAGAAAACACTGCACATAGGGTGTACCTGAGTCAAGTGCTGGGCAAACGCGTTTGCAAACCAAAAACCCCACGTAAAGCATGCATACGTAGCTCCACCCTATGAGTCCCAATGGCCTTGCACTCCCTCCTGTCGGCCAATGCCTGCCGCTGCCCTTCCGGTGTGCGCGTATCAAACAATGAATCCATGGCGTTTAAGTACTCCTGCGGTACCTTGCACATTGAACACCGCATCGTGGCAGTCACTTTGCATCCCTTGGGGAAATCACACACGTAGGCATACAGAAGGGGGTACACAATGCGGCTCACCCCATGTGGATCATTCATCCCGGCCCCCCTGGTTCAGTTCAGGGACGATTGTTAGTGGATTCGAGACGGAAGTGGGGTTGCAGCAATTCACAGCGTTACATGGTTCACATGCACACGCATTACAAGATGCTTACGGGTACGACGCGTCGATCAATGGTGCAAATACTATCTCGAGGCACTTGTTAAACAACCGCGTCTTCACCACGGGTGGGAGGTCCACGTCTGGCAGTGGTAACAAAGCTACCAGCTGTCGAGCAGTATCTTTCCAGCGTAGCTCACGTGGAATGTTTGCAACAGATATTTGCAGAGGCCACACTTTCTGCCGTCCGTTGTGACTCAGGTGCGTAACATCGCTGCTAGCAATTAGGGCCGCGACTACACCCTCTTTGTTAAGCAGTTTTCGCTGCAAAAAATGTGCATGGATGCTGTGAGTAACTATGAATCAGGGGAGAAGACAAGTATCTTACCGTGACCAGAAGCGTTGGATGTGAGGGATGGATGGCGCACCTGTGCACGGGACCACCAGCGTCCTGTTTCAGGTCGTGAGTAGACGCGCTTCCCGGCAGCATTGAGTTTGGGGTCTGGTCGCAACTGGAAGTTTGTGGCGTTCTTGGGATCTTCAAATATTGTCCGAAGCGCCTGCACATGTGAACATGGTGAGCATCAGTCATGAGCACCTCCTCTAAACCATATGAACTATGAAACGCGGGATGCGATCAAGCTAAACGTACCTCGAGTGTGTCACAGTACTCCAATTCCACAGGGTCGGCCATCCCTTCCACCTGCACCATGATCTTCATCCATGTCACATGATGGCGACCCAATGTTATCTCCGCGAATTTGTCCACATCCCGGGAACCCTTCCAAGTTGCTACCTCTGATGCCTTGAACTGTGGATGATTTATAAGCCTGAAGAACGCCTTAGTTTCGTCTCCGGTCATCCCCGCTCCGTTCCTGAAGGACTTGACGAACCGATATACCTCCCTGCACGTATCAAATTCATTAACCAGCCGATCTGCGATAGCTGCCGCCTCAGCACTGTCGATCGCTTGTGTCGGACGACTGTCCTGTCAGGGAGATGCAGTGTGACATGGTCGACTCGGGCCGTCATCGCCCTGCTCGCCGGTGCCTCCGATTTCCGCATGGGTCGATTGCGACCTCGGCCTAGGCAGTGGCACAGCGTCTTCGCATGCCGCCTGCTGCCGCGTATGAAGACCGAATGCAGTGCTGTGCGCAAATGGGCGCTCGCAATTACCGCAATATACCACGGCCGCTAGAAGTACAGGGAGGATTAACGAGGTTAGAAACATGGCGACGACAAAGCCCCGCTGCCTGAGTGGAGCCATAGACGTAACGGAGGAGCGCATGGCATCAGTCGTTGAAGCAACGAGCTAAATAGTGCAGGGTGATGGCTCACAAGCTCACGCGATTTGGAGGAGCTATCTAGGGATTGATTCAGCTAAGCATGACGGTGGGTTCCCAAGGGGACCTCGAGATCCAACTGAGTTGTACATACGGTCTTGGTTGTTGTTCGTGATTCAGTTGAGGGCTCTCAGGGTTCTCACATAGCAGCACCAATCGGTTGGCGGTACAATCTTATGACGGATACTTCACACGGGTAGTGTCGTATACTCGTTTCAGAGTTGGTGTCTCTGGTTCGGAAGTTGTTTGCACAAATTTCTGATAACAACTTGCGTTTTAAAATTAAGCAAACAAAAGTACACATATATACTCGTGCACCAATGAAACCCAAAAACGGCCAACCACACGTGCCTCGTTAGAGCTGCTACCAGCAAGACTGACTCTAAAGATCAACTACCCATGCAAATAGCTTAATGAAACTGCCATGGCAGTTGGGAGATAAGTCTGTGCGCATGCCTCTAGAACAACGAAACCAACCATCGTAAACTGCATGGTTGTCCCTGCACCGCTTGCAAGGCATCAGCACCTCTGCAAACTTCATGAACGCGTCCCAGCGATCGAAAGTGCAGTGCACGCCGCCGTGTGCGACGACAGCTCCCTCGCCGACTGCATCATTGTCACAACATACCAACGGTCATGTGTACTTCGTAAGCTAATGACGACGTGCAATAAAAGAATAAAATGGAAAACACCCCTTTCTAGATCACAGATCATACGTACTGTCGCGTCGACGGTGACGGCACTCGCCAAAGGTGCATTCATCCAGCGAGTTGACAGGAAGCTTCTTAGGTGTCTGGCGAACGCGCTTGGGAAGGACGATGTCCTCTGGCTCTGTCCTGGTGGGGCGGCGAAGATTATCGCGCGGACGGTTAGAAGGCTTGGGCGCCGGATCCTGCGCCGGCTTAAAACTCGACGAGAAGACGCTCTTTCGACGCGGTACACCATGCATGCCAAAGCAAGCGAACAACGGGTCCTCGCTCTCAGGTGACGCCCAGCGGTTCTCGTCGTTCTT
Organism: Closterium sp. Yama58-4; assembly: GCA_947470075.1. Classification (NCBI taxonomy): domain Eukaryota; kingdom Viridiplantae; phylum Streptophyta; class Zygnematophyceae; order Desmidiales; family Closteriaceae; genus Closterium; species Closterium sp. Yama58-4. Next base: position 687,187 of record CANIUD010000235.1, on the reverse strand, counting down.
GTCCGGTTCCTCGTCGTTACCGGCCACCCCATCGGCAACGGGTTGCGAATCATCTACAATCTCGGGCTTGGCGGAGTTTCGGGGCGCTTCCATCTCTGGAATCGTATGAGGCGCGTTACTGAGTGCTAACTAACCAGGAAGCAGAGTGTTGCGTCAAATGAATGAGACGCTGATGTCGCGCAGTCTGAGCCTCTTTCAGCCCCTAACATACACTGGCGAGATGCTACCGTATAGGGCGAGAGGTTGGGAACAGGCTCTGTTGCCAATAGTTGGAATTGAGACCGTAGATGTGCCACTCTGGCTTTTCGTGACCGTGGATATGCAAGTTAGACAATGCATGCTTAGATCCTCGGTCCGCGCTGCTCTTATCAACGGTGCCCGTTGATCCCCAGGATTGCACCAATCATATTGATTCAGTGCATAATCAATACAGTGATGTGTTTGTGATTGGGTGTTGATGTTGAGCCCCCTCACACCGATGTTCTGGCGAAATATTGAGAAGAAACACTACGCACCGAGTACAGTGATGGATTTGGTTTGCTTTGCTACGCCTATGCGAAACGCATTAGAGCCTGAACACGTCGAATCAAAGTACTGTACCGCACTGCACCGACATCATATTGATGGGTTCACCGTTTGAACGACAAAGCCGGAACCTCTCCACTCCACCGACTTTGTGAGTGTGCGTACCGTAATGCACACTTCAACTCCTCCTAGTAACGAACTGTAACTCTCTGCACCGTATACAGTGATGGGTTCGAGGTTGCTAGATCGGAAACCTCGACACGCCGACTGTGATATAACGTACCGAAACGCTCTACACCGTAATGTGGTTTCAGATGACACCTTCACACCGCGTGATGTTCAATCACCTATCAGGCTGTTGGGACACACAGCCCCAACCACCCTTAGGCGTGAAAATTCTTCGCGCTACAAATACGCATGCATCCACTGCCTGTGCACTCCACCTTTCCACTAGCTCGGTTTCTATCTATACGCTATGGCCACTCAGCAGGGTGACGGTGACGCGAACACAGGGCAAGCGGGGTAGCGGCCCCGTCTGCGGAACACCCTGTTCCCGTTGTCCAAGTGGGAGAGTGGCCTCGCACGTGGTGCTCGGCAGGGTTGCGCTGGGGATACCGGAACGAGGACCCTGAACATGACGGAACGCGAGCATAATGAATGGCTGCAGTATGTGGCGCGGCGCACGACGACCCGTACCAACCCGCACGCGGCCGAGCAGGAAGACGATTACGGTTAGTACGCGTATTTTTTAGCTGTCCAACGTGCATAGGTGTCTGCCCGACGTCTCCTTCTCTGATGATTATTCACAACTCGCCGTGGCAGATGATATTGAGCAGGACGAAGACGATGTGGATGCTGCCATAGGCAACGCAGGAGCGGGTAGCGGGGCAACCACGGTGACGAATGCTCCACCCGTGAGGCCGAAGCTGGGTGTGGTTAGGAACGGTAAGAGTGCGTGGTATGCATCTGCGCTTTTTCAAACATAGCATCCATATTTCTACTCTACTGCCCTCGTATTAGCATCCAGTTTGTATCCGTGAAACAGGGAAGAAAGGCGCGCAAGGTGCCACGGGGCAAAAAGGGTTCAGCCAGCAGTCCGTGCGTCAGCCTGCCGGAAACGATGACACTGCTTCAGGTAGGCGGCGTGTGCAAGTCAAAAGTTCAGTTGCCTGTGGCTCGCGTTTTCCAGGACCATCATTTTGGCCATCAACTTATGCAACTCTGTTTGGTGAATCTTGCAGGGCGCGTCGGTGATGTCAACAGGCTGAGTGGGAGGGGAGCGTATGTTGATGGTGCCCCCGAGACCCCAAGGTCCCTGCGCGACTACGGCTGGGATGCAGCAGAGGATGATGGAATCGGTGACGCTGTGAGGGCGCTTCAGTCACAGGTTGGAGACATGAAGCGCGCCCTACTGGACTCAAACGAAGCCATCAAGGCCCTCAATGCCTTGGTGCAGAAGAGCCTGGACCTGCAGCAGGAGGTGCACTCCACGCTGGCGTCTCTGCAGGCCTCGGGGCTACCCACTGCCCCAGCTGTGCCGAACAATGGGGGTGGCAGCGGCGCCTGCGGAGGAAGTGGTTCCGGCTCCAACGACACGGAGGATGCAACACACGCCTCTGAGCTGAAGCGCGCGGTCGCAACTATCATGGAGCCAGCGAGACTCTCGGTAAGACCTTGCCCTTAGTACACCCCGGTTTGATAATACCCGCCACTGCTTTTCTGGTTTACAGTAACTTGCATTCACATATGACATGCGCGTCCCATATTACAGCCAGCCATCATTGCTATTCACAGTTTACTTTATGTATGCCACCCTTCCGTGTTTTAGTCCCGATATGTCGCAGTGTTTCTGAAGTGCATCACCGAAGGTGATGGTACTGGTGACAAGGGTCTCAGCATGTGGCCAGACCTGAAGCTGGTGGTGAAGTGGAGCGCGGCAACAGGCGCTATCAGGGAGAACCAGAAGGAGAGGCTGCTATACTGCCTCAACCACTCGTCGGACCACAGCAACACCTGGTCGGCCGTCGCGGCTCGCATGCGCGGTGGCATCACCCGCGTGGGCAAGACTGTCCTCTTCCGCTTTTTTGGCATTCCGCGGCATGTGGCAGATATGCCCAGAGAGGTGCCCTGGAGGGTGGTCACCTGTACGGTGTATCGCATTCCCCGCACGGCATTCGAGGCGTACCCAATTGGTGAGTGTTTGCTGTTTTTTCTTTGCATTCCAGCAAGCTCTGTGTTAATGTGTTGGTCCCGTTGCAGTTTGCTAAACAATCCGTGTGCTTATGCCACACCCCACCCTCCTGGTTCATTCTTGTTTTCTCAGCTGGGTACTCGATGCCTTGGCACTGCAACGAGGACGGCCTGCCCTTCAGCACGGATGCGTTTGAGATCTTCATCGCTGCGGCCTACTGGCGCCTCCTGCAGCGCAAGGTGCTGCGTATCTACCCGTACACGCTGGCGTTCGCCTTGTATGGGGTGAGTGCTCCGCTGATTCCATGTGCGCTGCCTTTATGACCACTTGATAAAACATTAACACACCCACTTCTTGATCTCTGTTGGCAGGCGGAGTACCCTGTTGTGCACCACGATCGCAACAGGGCTGGACTCCCCACCAAGGACACCCCCAACATCCACAACACGGATCGCATGCGTGCGATCGTGGTCAACTGGATGCGGGATGCCATCGTACGCACGTATGGCACTCCCCAGGGGCCACGCTGGGACCCTGAGGAGGGGGCGTACTAGTTTAGCGCGGGCACCCACTTCCGTGTGCTCATCGCTTTCCCCCCTCCCGTCGAGGTCAGGGCATTGCCCACAGAGATTGTCGGGCCTGAGATGAGCGATGCTGACGACGAGATCCCTACTGCTCCTGCTGGGCCTGCACAGGCCTAAAGCCAACAGATGTTGTACATAGGAGATCTTCTAAAGGGTGGGGTCATTTTTTGTGGGGTATGTAGTGCTGGGTCAATTTTTTGTGGGCTATAGTGTCAGGGGTTAGGTGCCATGTACCAATCATTTAAAATAAAAGTAGCTGTTCACACAAAAAAACATGTTTTTATGGCAAGGGTACATGCTGGACCTCCACATAAGAACATGGTAACTGTGTAACCCTGCATTTAGGCAGGTTAAATGCTACATGGTAACAATGTAACGTTATACTGTATGTCTAATGTTACAGCTGTAACCCTGATAACAGCGTAGCCATGCATTATGATCCTGTAACCATGTAACCTTGTAATTGAAAGACCTTTGGGTGTAACAGGTCAAACCGTTACCTGTGTACCAGTGTTACCGTTACTGTCAGAATGTTATTATATAGCCTGTAGTGGGGTGCTCTATAGCGGGTACAACCCAGTTAGGGTTTGCTATATGTATCCCAACTGCTGCTAGTGAAACCCCTCTTTCGCCATTCTTCTTTTGTACTGCCTACTATTCTGACATGCTATCAGAGCAGGTCGACCCCCTTGGGTCGATCCTGTGGGTGGGCCCGCCACCTAACTGCTTCCGCTGCTGTTCTGCTTCTCGCACGCCTCGGGCGCGCGCCTTCTCCTTCCTGCCGTGCGCTCGGGGCGCGCGGGGAGTTTCCGCCCGCCGTGCGCCCCGAGGCGCGCGGCGGTTTTCTGCCGTGGGGGACCCGCGCGCGACACCCCGCCCTTCCCGTCGCGGCGCCCTGGGGGATCCGCGCGCGCCCCCCCCGCCATCCCGTCGCCCGTCGTGGCGCCCTCTCCCGTCGCCCGTCGTGGCGTCGCGGGGGCCGCGCGTCCCCCCCATCCCGTCGCCCGTCAAGGCGCCCCGGGGGCCGCGCGTCCCCCCCCCCATTCGCGTCGTCACGTCGCGACGCCCTGGGGAGCCGCGCGCGGCCCCCGATTCCCCGTTGCGCCGCCCTGGGGAGCCGCGCGCGGCCCCCCGCTGCCCCGTCGCGGCGCCCTGGGGAGCCGCGCGCGGCCCCTCGCTGCCCCGTGGTGGCGCCCTGGGGGCCGCGCGCCGTCCCCCTCGCCGTCCCCCGCGCTCCTGCCCCGTGCCACCCGTTTTAGGGTTTGGGGGTGAGGAGTGTGGGGGTGGCGGTTGTGGGGGTGCCTGTTGTGTGCGCCGTCCCCTACTCCTCCTCCTCCTCCGTCTCCCGCTGCTGCAGCTGCCGCTCAGGGGGGTGGGTGTGTGGGGAGCCGAAGGAGTGGTGCTAGGGGGGTGACGTGGGAGTGGAGTTAGGGGTTCAGCAGGGGGTGTGTGTCAAGGGTGTGGGTCAGTTGGAGGAGGTTGTGTGGAGGTAGCTGTCGTGTCGCCTGCAGCGCCTGTAGTCCGTCGCCCTTGCTTCGGTAGCCAGTGAGCCTGTTGCACCAGTCGCCAGTGGGTCCGTTGCTCCTGCCGCTCGTCTTAGCCGCGGAGCCAGTCACTCCAGTAGTCCGTCGCCCTTGCTTCGGTAGCCACTGAGTCAGCCGCTCCTGTGCCCGTGCCTCTGCAGCTTCAGTCGTTGCCTCCCATCTTCTCTCCTTCCACAGTTCCTCCTCCTCCTCACTTGCCCGCTGTGATTACCTCTAGCTTTGCTTATTATTGTGAACTCCTGCTATGCCTGCTCATTGTGCTGATTACACCCCACTTTGGCTATGGGGGTGTGTCAGAATGTTATTATCTAGCCTGTAGTGGGGTGCTCTATAGCGGGTACAACCCAGTTAGGGTTTGCTATATGTATCCCAACTGCTGCTAGTGAAACCCCTCTTTCGCCATTCTTCTTTTGTACTGCCTACTATTCTAACAGTTACATACATGTAGGTTGTTTTGATGGATTTCACTTAAAGCCACACCGTAGATACGATGTGTGTAGTGTGTGGATACAGACCGATATGTACAATGAACATCTGTTCTCCCGAGTTTGTTGTATCAAGTAACGGGCGACGGTACTCCTGACTAAACAGTTAGTTTGTCGCGACCCTCGCGAGGGTAAGTTGGAGCTCACTATACGAAACGAACCGACCTCGCGATTGGCGATAGAGTAGCGGGGTTGTAAAAAAACCTATACCTACAATGCTGCCATAGCCTTAGCGCATGCAATGGTTGTTCATGGCAAATATGCGGTGGGTACTTTGTGGCGCCGCCCTGATGTTTTGGGATGAGCTAGCGGTATCCTCGCCACCAGCCGCGTCACACCAGCGAAGTATACTCCAGTAGTTACTATCGAGAAAAAAAAGGTCAACTTTCCCAGTTTCAGCTTCCAGTGCTGGAAAGAACCTCCGTCATATGCGTGCAACGGACTGCTTGAAGCGGAAGGAAGTGACAGAGATGCGCACGCAAAAGGAACTCGTCATATTCGAAGCGTGCCCAATCTATGGATATTTTCACGCCAAGGCGGAGTGTCAGGATCAGATCAGATGGATGCCGATGACCTCTGGCTGAAACGATTTCCGTGCGACTCTGTGCATCAGGTAACAAGCTCGATTATACCAATATGTGGCGATGAATTTTGCATCATTCGTTTCGCCAAAGTGAGGTGCCATCCAGGTACGGAAACAACTAGCAGCGAAGTTCTCCCGACCTATGCGATGGGAAGCACTGTCCGAGATACAGCGCAAGGAGAGACTCGCCATCCGCTCAAGCTGCCATGTACACGTTTCACAACCCAGTTATTACTTTTTTTGGGTTGCGTAGCAACCCTATACATTTGGTAGCACTTTTTGGTCGACTCGAATGAACAGTGCATTTTTTGTCATTTTCCCAACATTTAAAGCCCTCGTTTTAACGTTTTCCAAACGAGTGCTCCAAAAGTGTGGACATGACGCAAGCAATGATAACACAAGAGTCCCCAAAAAATGAAACCAAATGTAACCTTTCATTCCATAATCGTCGATAAATACGGCGAATGGAACAATCGGTCGTCACGAAACACAATTGACGAGAAACACGCACAGGACGTGAACGCGAAGCATGTGCAATGCATCCTTTGAACACGTGCAAAAACAGCACATCACAACTGAGAGTGAATGCTAAAATGCATCGGTGCTACAGCAGAGGTGGTTCCGGTATGCTAAGGCGAGCATCTTAGAATCTTAGGCATGAAGTTGTGTGAGATTAGGTCAAGGTTGGGGTACAAGACTAGAGTGTCGAGAATGTTTCTGTACCCTCTAAGGCTAGCCCCAATATAGCCTAGATACTAATATGCATATGTTTTGACACACCCCCATAGGCGAAGTGGGGGATAGCCAGCACAAGGGGTCACAAGACCAGTCAAGCAAAGCAAACCAAAGCAAAGCTCAGGGTGGATCACAACGTCACCACACATTCTGAGCAAAGGTTCAAGGCCTCAAGGCCGGTTCACATGCAGGATGATATATAGAGGTAAACAAACAAGAGCAGGTATATATAAGACACAGTACAAGCAAGGTCAAGAAGTGAGCAAGTGAGGCCAAGTAGGCACAAGACCTAGCATAGTACAAAAGCGCTGATGATCGCAAGGCGGAAGAGCCTTGGTGAAGATATCAGCAGTGTTGGCCCGAGTGGCCACGTAAGCAAGGCGTAGCTGACCACGCTGCTGCAGCTCACGAGCAAGGAAGTAGCGAAGAGCGATGTGCTTCGTTCTGTGCTCCAGTCTGTGCTCCTGACACAAGGCGAGCATGGCCTTGTTGTCTACGTACAGAACTGGAGGAGAACGAGGCGGCTCTCCAAGGTCAGTCAGCAGGTAGGTCAGCCATCGTAACTCCTGTGCAGCCATGGCTCCTGCGTAGATCTCAGCCTCACAGCTGGAGCTGAGAACAGAAGACGAGCGAGTAGACCGCCACGAAACAGAGCCGAAACCAAGGCTGAAGGTGTAACCCTGTGACGATCGCTGCGTAGCCAGGTCGTCGACCCAAGACGCGTCTGCGTGACCCGTGAGGACCACTCGACTCCGCCCTCCAAGCACGAGCCCCATGCCTGACGTACTGCACAAGTAGCGCAACACCCTCTTCGCTGCAGCCATGTGCTCTGGTCGGTGTCTCCCAGGAGCAACATAGCGTGCGAGTATGCTGAGAGGGTAGGCCAGGTCAGGTCGTGTGCAGGTCATCAGGTACATGAGGCAGCCAACAAGCTCTGGGTACGGGCCACTCGGCTCTACGGACTCATCCAAAGGCAGAGCTGAGAGCGAGTGGCGAGTAGACAGAGGAGTGGCCTGAGGCGAGGAGTACGTGAAGTCGAAGCGCTGAAGGATCTGCTGCACCATGTGTGACTGAGTCAGGGTGATGGTGCGCCGTGCTCTGTCCCGAGTGATCTGCAGGCCAAGATAGCTGCGCAGTTCACCCAGGTCTGTGCACGTGTGTCGCTTCTGCAGCTCGGACTTCACGTAGGCGAGTCCAGCAGTGTCAGCTGTAGCAAAGACCAAGTTGTCAACGTACACGAGGATGTAGAACGGCGGCAAAGAGGTGTCGGTGCGTAGAAACAGCGACGGGTCTGCAGTAGAAGGAGCAAACCCAAGAGCCGCAAGCGTAGTCCTCAGTGTGTCGTGCCACTCACGCGGCGCCTGGCGGAGACCGTAGACTGGCCGCCGGAGGCTCCACTGGGTACCAGGAGGAAACGACCCAGTGAAGCCAGGTGGGCGGCGCAGCCAGATCTCCTCGTGCAGGCTGCCCTGTAGGAAAGCTGTGCTGAAGTCTAGAGAGTGAAGCTCGTAGTCACGGTGAGCGGCTATGTGCAGGAGCACCCGAAGAGTGGTCATCTTCGGGGTGGGAGAGAAGGTCTGAAAGTAGTCAACTCCCTGCCGCTGACTGAAGCCTCGAGCCACGTAACGCGCCTTGAAGACAGGCGGAGAACCCGGCGGCCGCTTCACCCTGAAAATCCACATGCCACTGACAATGTTCGCCCCAGGTGGGGGAACCTCGTCAACGTAGGTGCCTGTGGACTTCCAGGAAGCCATCTCTGCGTCCATGGCTGCCTGCCACTGAGAGGAGTAGGGACCCTCTATCGCCTCCGCGTAAGAGCGCGGAGTCGGGATGTCTAGCGCATCCGGGTCTCCCTCAGGGGCAAGCAGCATGGCCACGAGATGAGGTAAAGCAGCAGCAAGACACTGGAACTCCTCCTGCCTGTCCTCAAGGACGTCCGTGCTAAGAGCACACTCACCCCCGACGGACGGAGGACAGTCAGACTCAGACTCAGCAACAAGACTAGTGGCGTAGTCTAGACGACAGGCAGCAGCAAAGTCAACAAGCTCAGCGACCAAGGCAGACGCAGCAGTAGACTCAAACGACGGGTCAGTGACAACAGTGGCTAACAGATGCGTGACAGTAGGGTGCTCAGCACAAAACCGGTCAGACGCAGGGTCCGGAACGGCAGGCAGAGAGGACGCAGGGGGAGACGGTAGAGGAACAGACTGCGGAACAGAGGAAGGACGACGGACAACAAGGTGTGCACTGGGGACAGTCGGCTGACGTGAACGAGAAACACGACGACCAGTACGACCAGAACGAACAGGCGAGACAGGACGCGACGCAGGCTCACGACGCTCAGCAAGACTACCTGTCTGCTCAGTGTAAGGAGAAGGAGCAGGCAGTGGTGAGCCAGGCGGTAACGGAAGACCAGTGGACGACGGGAGAGTAAGAACCTGACGAAGAACAGAGTCAGGCGGCGGCAGCGACGACGGAGACGGCGGAGCGAAGAACAGCCGTGTCGGCGCAGCTGCACCAGCTCCGGCAGCTCCAGCACCTCCAGCAGCTCCAGTGCCTCCAGCAGCTCCAGAAGCTCCAGCCGCAGAACCGGTACCTCCAGCGCCAGCAGCTCCAGAACCAGCGTCACCAGCAGCCGCACCCCCAGAACCGGCACCTGCAGTCCCAGGGTCTCCAACCGCAGTGTCTCCCGCAGCAGCACCCCCAGAACCAGCACCTCCGGTCCCAGGGTCTCCAACCGCAGCGTCTCCCGCAGCAGCACCCCCAGAACCAGCACCTCCAGTCCCAGGGTCTCCAACCGCAGTGTCTCCCGCAGCAGCACCCCCAGAACCAGCACCTCCAGTCCCAGGGTCTCCAACCGCAGTGTCTCCCGCAGTAGCACCCCCAGAACCAGCACCTCCAGTCCCAGGGTCGCCAGCCTCAGTGTCTCCAGCAGCAGCACCTCCAGGCGCAGCACCCCCAGCCCCAGCAGCTCCTGTGCCCCCAGCAGCAGAGCCCCGGGCTCCTGCAGCACGACGCTGACGGCGACCGTACCAGTCGTGCAGCTGCTGAGTGGTGAGAGGCACACGTGGACGAAGGCGGCCACTCCAAGTAGGCCGCGCACCAGCAGTCCCAGTACCCTCAAGCGTCTCACCTCTAGATGCAGCACCCCCAGACTCCGCACACACAGGCTCAGTACCCCCAGACACAGCACCCCCAGGCGCAGGACCTCCAGTCTCCTCACGCGCAGGCTCAGCACCCCCAGACTCCGCACCCCCAGACGCAGCACCTCCAGGAGCACCACCCCCAACAGCACCAGAGTCAACAGGAACCGGCTGCAGAGGCGGCGAAGAAGGTCGCGGAGGGAACCCTGGAGGGGTCTCCAAGCGTGGTGCACGGCGGTAGGCCGCCGGGGCGTCAGCAGCAGCGTCACCCCCCTCAGGTGGGCCAGAGGTGTCGGAAGTGACCTCCAAAGGCTCAGCCAAGGGGGGGGGGTCTACCTGAGACACACCTGAAGGAGCAGGACCCTGAGGGGGGAGGGGGTCTACCGGGGGGGGACCTGGCGTAAGGAAGAGCGGCGGGGGGGGAAGGGGGGCAGCGCGGTAGGGGAAGAGACGGTAGTACGGAACCGACTCGTCAAACGTGACGTCCTGGGAGGACAGAACACGGCGCGAGGTGGGGTGGTAAAACTGCCAACCAGGCGCGTCAGGGGGGAAGCCAAGGAAGACGCAGGGAACAGCACGGGAGGACAGCTTGTCCGTAGACAAGTCTCGGACAAAAGCCCGAGATCCCCAGACACGGAACGCAGACGCATCGCCAACCTTCCCCGTCCACCTCAGAGTGGGGGAGGTCTCCGGCATGGAGACCCGGGGCTGAAGGTTGATCTGACGCGCCGCGTACTGAACCGCAAACGGCCACAGAAAATGGGGAGCAGCCGCATGGATCATGGACGTGCGAGCGACATCCATGACCATGCCAATGCGGCGCTCAGCAATCCCATTTTGCTGTGGAGAGGCTGGAAGCGTGAACGTCTGGCGGATGCCCCTCGCACGACAGAAGGCTCGCAGAGGGCCGGAGGAAAACTCTCCACCTCTGTCAGAGTGCAGACGCAGAACAGGAAAGTCCGAGCCGAAACTCTTCCTGAGTTGGAGACGAGCTGCGCGGATCCAGTCGATCAACACCTTAGTGACCTCATCCTTGCGGCGCAAGGGGAAGACTGTGGTGTAACGCGAGTAGTCGTCAACCACCAGCAGGAAGTAGCGCTCGTGACCCTGTCCACGGACGCGGGCTGGGCCCCACACGTCCATGTGAAGAGTTTGCAGCGGAGCCCCTGTCGGCGGAAACTCGGAGGATTGAGGAGCGGCGCGCTGCCGCCCCTCGACGCAGGGGACGCAGGTAGGGGCAGGCCCCGGGGGGAGGGGAGGGAGCGACCGGGGGAGACCAGAGACCAGGACACGAGAGGCCATGCCACGGAGGCGTGGCAGGGAGGGGTGACCAAGACGGTGGTGCCAGAGAAGAGTCTCGTGGGACAGGAGGCGACACGAGCAGGGGGCAGACTCAGGACCAGACCGAGACGCCGCAGCAAACACCTGACCCGACGCAGCTACCTGACCAGGCACAGCAACCGGAGGAGACTCGGTAGTGAGGGTGTACAGGCTCGACCCCGGCCGACGGGTAAACGTGGCCAAGTGTCGGCCCGTGTCTGCACACGTGCAGTGGGTCACCCGCTGACGCGCAGGGGTGAACTGGTCAACCCCCCCATCCTGTAGATCAGCACCCGCCACCAAGTTCGTAGAGAACGAGGGGAGGTAAAGACCGGACAGGGAGCCAGACGGGACCGCTGGACACGGCAGGACAGTGGAGTAGTGAGCAAGGACAGGACCCCCAGAGGGGTCTGCCAGGGAGACCGCAACCGGCCGACTGAGCGGCGTGAGAGTGGTGCGGTCTCGAAAGGAGCGGGAAGCACCCGAGTCAAGGGTGAAAGTGTGCGACGCCGTTGCAGACATGGTACCTGAGAGAGCAGACTCACCAGCACCTGGAGCAGCAGACTCACTAGCACCTAGAGCAGCAGCTGCACCGTCCTGGTCGGGCGGAACACTCAGGTAACAGTCACCGTCAGCACTAGTAGGCAATGCATACATGGCAGTGAGGATAGCATCATAGTCAAGAGCATAGATATCTACCCTCTGCCGGAGCAGCTCCACCCAGTCGGGGAGCTCAGCCGCGTCGCCAAACTCTGTACGCCAGGCGTCGCTCAGACTGGCGAAGCAGCGGGACTCTGTGTGACCAAACGTCCCGCAAGGCTGGCCAGTCCGAGCACCAGTGCGAATGACGTACGGGCAGCGAGCAGAACCCCGTGACCCCCCCCGCTGAAAGTACCACTCATGAAGCTGCGGGGGCGAAGGGACCGCGCGCACACGACGCTGCAGCTGCACCTGGCCACTACAAGAAGCCCCGAAACTACTCACGCCAGAACGACTCCCACTACGGCCACCCCGACAACCCCAACGAGCGTACCACTCATGAAGCTTTGGGGGCGTGAGGGACTCACGCGGACGGCGCTGGAGCTGCATCCGGCCACGTCAGGAGCAGCAGTAGCAGTAGAAAGCGCAGTAGCCGTAGGAGCAGCACGAGCAGCAGTAGCAGGAGAAAGAGCAGCAGCAGCAGGAGCAGTAGTAACAGCAGTACGGGCAGGACAGTGCTCACCAGTGGCAAGAAGGGCCGGCGTACAACGGCGGCAACGGCGAGGCTGTAGGGCGAGGGCTCCGCGGCAGCTGCAGGTGGCGGCTGCTCCAGGGGCGGCTGCTGCAGGGGCGGCTGCTCCAGGGGCGGCTGCTGCAGGGGCCAGGGGCGGCTGCTGCAGGGGCGGCTGCTCCAGGGACCAGGGGCGGCTGCTGCAGGGGCGGCTGCTGCAGGGGCGGCTGCTCCAGGGGCCAGGGGCGGCTGCTCCAGGGGCGGCTGCTGCAGGGGCCAGGGGCGGCTGCTCCAGGGGCCAGGGGCAGGGGCGGCTGCTGCAGGGGCGGCAGTGGCAAGAAGGGCAGGCGTACGACGGTGGCAACGGCAAGGCCGGCACCACTGCAGGGCGAGGGCTCCTCGGCAGCTGCAGGGGGCAGCTGCTCCAGGGGCGGCTGCTCCAGGGGCGGCTGCTCCAGGGGCCATGGGCGGCTGCAGAGGTCCAGAGGCGGCTGCTGCAGGGGCGGCTGCTCCAGTGGCCAGGGGCGGCAGCTGCAGGGGCGGCTGCTCCAGGGGCCAGGGGCGGCTGCTGCAGAGGCGGCTGCTCCAGTGGCCAGGGGCGGCTGCTGCAGGGGCGGCTGCTCCAGGGGCAGGGGCGGCTGCTGCAGGGGCGGCTGCTCCTACAACAAGCAAGTAGCAGCAGCTGCAGCAAGTAGCAGCAGTGGCAGCAAGTAGCAGCAGCTGCAGCAAGTAGCAGCAGTGGCAGCAAGTAGAAGCAGCTGCAGCAAGTAGCAGCAGCGGCAGAAAGCAGCAGCACAGGCGCAGTGCAGCGTGCAGGCCTGGCGTGGGCTGTTCCGGCCGCGCGCGGGCCTGACGTGGCCTGTACGGGCTGCGCGATTGCCTGGCGAAAGGTGGCGAAAGAGCCACAGGCGGCGGCCGAAGGGGACGCGGTGGCGGCGCGCGGCGGTCGACGAGCGGCTAGGGAGCCGCGCTAAGTGCCGCGCGAGGCCAGATCAGGCTGCGCGCGGGCGGCGACGACGGCGCGAGCGGCTAGCGGGCCGCGCGCTGAGGAAAACGGGCTGTGCGCGGGCGGCTTACGCGACGCGCTGGCCGGCGGCAGGCTGCGCGGGCGGCTGACGTGGCGCGCGGGGCCGAAAACGGGCCTAAACGGGCCTAAACGAAGAGCGCGCGGGCTGCTCAAGCGGCGCGCGCGGGGAAAAAAAAAAAAAGGGGCCGCGCGCGTGCAGCCGAGGCGCGCGCGGGCAGCAGGCAAGGCAGGTGAGGTAACGTGGTAACGGTGGGCCCTTATCTTAGGTCCTAGAGACCTCTAGGCTCTAGATACCATCTTAGAATCTTAGGCATGAAGTTGTGTGAGATTAGGTCAAGGTTGGGGTACAAGACTAGAGTGTCGAGAATGTTTCTGTACCCTCTAAGGCTAGCCCCAATATAGCCTAGATACTAATATGCATATGTTCTGACAGAGCAACGCTGCCCCAACAACGATCCCCACCTCCAATGCAGACCCGACACACTCTAACATCACACCTCAGTTGCTTAACACGTGCAAAAACAACACAAGTAACTGCGAGTGAATGCTAAAATGCATCGGTGCTACAGCAGAGGTGGTTCCAATATGCTAAGGCGAGCAACGCTGCCCCAACAACGATCCCCACCTCAAATGCAGACCCGACACACTCTAACATCACACATCAGTTGCATATACGAGGCACTTTAGCACACGCCCCGAGACAGACAGGTGCAAACAGACAAACATACGGTACATATCTCACACAGGCTCACACAAGCACGTATACAGACGCATTAAGCACATGCACAGCACACGCTGACACACACACACAAACAACCACAGATAGATACAGAGACCGTAGTAAAGACGCAACCGTCATGAATAAAGTTCAGAAATGCAGAAAAGATTGCTAGCCTATCCCACCTTCCCCTCCCTACAACCCCCGCTCCTCCTCCCATCTCCAACCCACTCCCTCCCGAATCTCCCTTCTCAGCTGATGCGCCTTGCACAAAGCAAAATCAGATTAGTCAACACACACACGCCCTGCACAAAGCAAAATCAGAGAAGTCAACACACACGCGCCCTGCACGAAGCAAAAGCAGAGAAGTCAACACACACACGCCCTGCACAAAGCAAAATCAGAGAAGTCAACACACACACGCCCTGCACAAAGCAAAAACAGAGAAGTCAACACACACGCGGCCTGCACAGAGCAAAAACATGAGTGTTAGAACACACGTGCCCTGCACAAACCAAAAACAGAGAAGTTAGCACACACGCGCCCTGCACAAAGCAAAAACAGAGAAGTCAACACACACACGCCCTGCACAAAGCAAAATCAGAGAAGTCCACACACGCCCTGCACAAGCAAAAACAGAGGAGTCAACACTCACACGAGTATTAGAGCTCCCTGCGCGAGCGTGCTAGGCACTAGCTTGCTAGTTGCCAGCGGCCTAGACGAGAGTCTGAGGCGCCAACACCTTAGAAACCGGCACTCTAAGCGCTAGTGCAGAAAGCGGACACTCATTTGCATAAATAGCCCCAGTTTCCCAAGCACCAGCAGAATAGATACTAGTGCCTACGCCCCATCATGCTCATGCGGTCTCTCATGCGCTCTCTCATGCGCACTCTCACTCGCACTCTCACGCGCTCTCTAGCGAAATCTCTGGGATGCTCTCTCACGCGCTCTCTCACGCGCTCTCTCACGCGCTCTCTCACGCGCCCTCTCATGCGCCCCCTCACGCACTCTCTCACCCGCTCTCTCAAGGCGCACTCTCAGGCGCACTCTCACGCACTCTCTCGCGCGCTCCCTCTCCAGCATCTCACACGCATTCTCTCTCTCACGTGCTTTCTCTCGCGCACTCTCACGCACTTTCTCTCTCACACGCTCTCACGCACACCCTCACAAGCTCCCTCATACGCTCTCTCACGCGCTCTCACATGCGCTCTCTCACGCGCTCTCACACGCGCTCTCTCACGCGCTCACACGCGCTCTCTCACACGCTCTCTCATGCGCTGTCTCACGCGCTCTATCAAGGCGCACTCTCAGGCGCACTCTCAGGCGCACTCTCACGCGCTCTCTCCCGCACTCTCACGCGCTCTCTCCCGCACTCTCACGCGCATTCTCCCTCTCACATGCTTTCTCTCGCGCACTCTCACGTACATTCTCTCTCTCACACGCTCTCTCACGTGCACCCTCACACGCGCTCTCTCACGCACTCTCACACGCATTCTCACGCACTCTCACACGCGCTCTCTCCCGCGCTCTCACACGCGCTCTCTCACGCGCTCACACGCGCTCTCTCACACGCTCTCTCATGCGCTGTCTCACGCGCTCTATCAAGGCGCACTCTCAGGCGCACTCCCAGGCGCACTCTCACGCGCTCTCTCCCGCACTCTCACGCGCATTCTCCCTCTCGCATGCTTTCTCTCGCGCACTCTCACACACATTCTCTCTCTCACACGCTCTCTCACGCGCACCCTCACACGCGCTCTCTCACGCGCTCTCTCACGCGCTCTCTCACGCGCTCTCTCACGCGCTCTCACGCGCGCTCTCTCACGCGCTCTCTCACGCGCTCTCTCACGCGCTCTCACGCGCATTCTCACGCGCGCTCTCTCACGCGCTCTCTCATGCGCTCTCTCACGCGCTCTCACGCGCTCTCTCACGCTCTCTCACGCGCCCTCTCATGCGCTCCCTCACGCGCTCTCTCTCGCGCTCTCTCAAGGCGCACTCTCAGGCACCCTCTCACGCACTGTCACTTGCGCTCTCTCTCGCGCACTCTCACCACATTCTCTCTCTCACGCGCTCCCTCACGTGCTCACATGCATTCCCTCCCTCACGCTCTCACGCGCACTCACACGCGCTCTCTCACGCACTCTCTCATGCGCTCTCACACGCGCTGTCTCATGTGCTCTCTCACGCGCTCTCTCACGCGCTCTCTCACGCGCTCTCTCACGCGCTCTCTCACGCGCTCCTTCACGCGCTCTCTCAAACGCTCTCTCATGCGCATACGCTCTCCCTCGCGCTACATCTCTTTTGAAAGTGCCATGCAAGAGGAGAGCTATCGGCACACAGAAAAGGGAAGAAGTAGACGAAGAAGAAGAAAAGAAAGAAAAAGAAAAAGAAAAAGAAAAAAAAAACAAACAAACAAACAAAACAAAACGGAAATTCCAGAGGGGGGGAGGGAGGATGGAAGGACCGGGAACGCACCTGATAACCACGGTGCCTGAGAAAACAGCCCGCGCTCGCGCACCGACCCGCGCTCGCGCACCGACCCGCGCTCGCGCACCAACCCGCGCTTGCGCTCCAACCCGCGCTTGCGCTCCAACCCGCGCTTGCGCTCGTGCACCTGTCGTCGGAGGAGACGGCGGAGAGGGAAGGAGAGGCAACGGCGGGGAGTGGGGAGAGGCGACCGCGGGGAGGACGGAGAGGCGACGGCGAGGAGGAGGGATAGGCGACGGCGGGGAGGAGGGATAGGCGACGGCGGGGAGGAGGGATAGGCGACGGCGCGGAGGAGGGATAGGCGACGGCGGGGAGAAGGGAGCGGCAACGGCGGCGAGGGGGAAGAGGCGACGGTGGGGAGGAAGGAGAGGCGACGATTGGGAGGAGGGTGAGGCGACGACTGGGAGGAGGGAGAGGCGACGGCGGGGAGGAGGGAGAGGCGACGGTGGGGAGGAGGGAGAGGCGACGGCGGGGAGGAGGGAGAGGCGACGGCGGGGAGGAGGGAGAGGCGACGGCGGGGAGGAGGGAGAGGCGACGGCGGGGAGGAGGGAGAGGCGACGGGCGGGATACAGGAGGGAGCAGCGACGGCGGCTAGGAGGGAGAGAGGCACGATGGCGGAGTGGGAGAGAGCGCGACGGCGGGGTGAGAGGGATAGCTAGACGGTAGGTAAGGCGCGACTGCAGGATTGGTTGGGAATGGGCGGATTTGGAGGGAGAAGCAAGAAGCAAGAACCAAGAACCAAGAAGCAAGAAGCAAGAACCAAGAACCAAGAAACAAGAACGAAGAGAGACGAGAGTCGAATTCGAGCAGACAGGTGTGAAAGGAAAAAGTACACTGCTTCTCATTACAAGAGTGCAAAATGTTTTGAGCCGATTTGCTTATAACTTTGCTAAGGTGACTGTATTGTTGAGCTGTCACTATAGCTTATGATGTTCTTGAAATTACACTATAGCCGTAGAACCACACGAAACTCCGAGATCAATTGCAATGATTTACACCTAACCACCGCTATTTTCTTTCGGTCTATTTTCAACCCCCACGTGCGCAAAGGGGTATGCACCCCTCAAACATTTTTTACCAAGGGTTGTGTCGGACGTCATACGCTCTACGCAGAGTTAGTTCCTGACTCCTGAAAGCTGCGCAATGGGATGCGCAACAGGAAGCAGACTCCACACGAGCGGAAATTGTCTTACACTCGCCCGATTAAAATCTCCAGCGTCCAGCATTTGACGTCATTCGTAGTCCCCCATACCGAGGTTTCTAACAGAAAACCCCGAAAGCTGGGCAGGGTTTATATGAAAATCGGGAACAGTGCCAAGGTGGGAAGTTGAAAATAGCGGTGGCTAGGTTGTAGTTTGTAACCTGGTAGGGCTCACAAAGAACGAGACTGAACAAAAACTCCCATTGTTGAAAATGTACTCAATCTGAGATATTTCAGATCTAGACAGTGCCACGTGGTTCAGTGCGCTCCGAAAACCCTCCACGCAATTTTGCACTCGATGATGACGAAGCAGTAACAAGCAGGCAGAAACAGGAAGAGACAAAAACAAAGCACAAAGCAAATACCCACTATAGTGAAAAGCAAGTCTAATAAAGTAAGATGGATGTAAAAAATATCGTCTATTCTAAACACAGAAAACATCTAATGTCCAAATAGTTCTCTGTCAAATAATCTACATACGGTATCTGCTGTATTTTTTAACTAGTAATGATGAACTTTATCCCATTTTAACTAAATAAAACCAACAGTGTTATTTGATTTACATCAGTACTTTTTTATATTCTCCATCATAATGTTTCTTGTACGAGGATACAACTCTACGCAACCCATCCGACGTAAACTGTCGAATCAATGCTTTTGCACATCAGTTGTACAGCATCATACTACAGTATGTTCACTTGGTTTGAGGAACCTTGAATGCATGGTGCGTGCATTGTATTCTGGGTGCCACATGATAGCAACACTCACATGATAGCTTTGTGTGTTGTGCCAAACTGTGTTTGTGGAGATTATTTGCAGTGCATGTACTATTTACAGTGAAAGAACACTAGATTCAGGACACCTTCAGGATAACATACGCTTGCAAATCAATCTGTCACATGTTCCAATTCTCCTTCAAACAGTCTGACCACAAACAGCACGATAAATTACCGGTACCTACTTCAGTTCAGTGCTCTTAATCCATTATCCCTCTAGCTTTCGCATACTTTCTTTTGTTATGGAAAGTCTTTGTCCATCCATCCCCTGGATTCCCACCCACTTCCCTACTCAGCCCCTCAGCAGCATCCAACCTATACAGTACACATGCATCGTCGTCCCACCCCTCAAACCGCTGCAGGCTCTTGCATCCAGGTAGCAGTTGAGCCAATAGTCTTCTCCCGTTTGTCTGGTCTTCAGTTACATTTTCCACAGGCGTGTCCTCCTTACCCAACGTCAAACCTCCTCCTGTCACCAAGACCATCTCATCTCTTCCATGCTTCCTCCTTTCCAGGCTTTCTCCGCCATCGCCCCCTCCCAGCCGATTCTCAAACAGTCCCACAACATCGGGGCCAATGCTGTTGAAGAACAACTCCTCCAGGCCACAAGGCCAGATCACACCCCAATCCAGATCTGCAAGAGTTACAGGGGGCCAGCCTACAGCGTGGAAACAACGCAGGCCCTGCCAAGCACTCAAGTCCAGCGATGTTTCATCCCTCCACTCAAGGGCCTTGACGGTCGCTATCAAACTGGGAGGGAAGCATGCCGCCTTCTCTGACTCCATGTTGGTGCAGAGGGAATCAAGCGAGGTTAGGTGAGGTGCGTGAAACGCCCACTCGCAGGTCCAGTCGGTGTCAAGGTAGAGAGATGTCAGGTGCGCGGGGCACGTGGGGAGCAGGAGCAGATGGGCATGGCGTGAGCGCCAAATAAAGCTGAGGACGGAGAGACGAGGGGCGGACAGCGAAATGGAGCAGTTAATACTGTCGAATCTGACGTTGGTGGCCAGCGGGAGGTGAAGAGAAAAGGATTTTCTTCCGTCAATGCCCCTCTCACGCCCCCTCCACCCGTCCGCGTTCTCCGTACCACTTTCGGCGCCTTCATTCCCCTCCTGGGCTGCAAATTGTTCCGCAGAAGCGACGAGGTAGAGTGTTTGAAGCTGGGCAGAGAGGCAGGAGACGAAGCGGAGGACGAGAGGCGAGCAGGCGGGGAGAGAGAGATCGAGGCGAGACAGCACCGGAAATAGCTTCTCCTTGCTCTCCGGCTTCCTTTCCATGATTGTAATGATTTCCCACATTTCGGCCACCAGCACTGCATCATTGCAACCGTGCCGCGCCAACTCATGCTTGCTGTCTGTCCGCACGGTGCCATGAGTAAGAGAAAGCAACTTAAGGCGCGGCGCTTGAGAGAGGGAGAAGAGAAGGCGTGGAGGGGAGGGGAGGCGTCGGGAGAAGTCGATAGTGAGAGAGGTGAGGGAAGAGAGGTAAGGGAAGACGCAGGAGTGTAAAAGGGAGCAGAAGAGCCGGGGGGGTGAAGTATCGAGGGAGACGTAAAGCTCGGAGAGACGCGGGTGCTGTTTTGTCAGCCATGCGAAGCTGCGGATTCGTTGCGCGAGGGAGATGGGGGGAGTTGAGCACGGGCACTTCTCGTAGAACATGAGAGCCACGTCGCCTGATAGAGCGCGGCGAATGCACGGCATGGCGATGGCGCACGACACGAGCGGCCACGAGCAGAAGCACTTTCCTCTGTTTGAGTTCGCGACCGCGTTTGCGATGCATCGCCACACGTCCATGGGTAGCGCGTTGAGGTCACCGTATCGAATCTCCGCCTCGGGCTGGCTATCGAGGGTTCGCTGCGACACTGCTGCGTGCACCCCGCGTTTCGATCGCTTCGCGCGGGAAGAGGGAACAATGGACGGCTCCTCCGCTGCTCGCCCCTCCTCCTCCCCTTGCTCAGCCGCCTCTCCCTCCTCTTCTACTCTTTCGACCAACTGCTCACATACACTAGATCTCCCCCTCGTCGTCATTCCGATTCGTGCTGTTTTTCCCGCTAGCGAATCCGCGCCACCAGCCGCGATGCTTATTGCCAATTAACTATCGTTCATAAGGGGTCGATTTTCCTGATTCATCTACGTCTGCTTGAAAAGAGATCCCCTCCCGCTTGATAGGTAGGTATGACAGCTGAGGTTCTTCAAACAGTAGGAGCGAGGTGAGAAGATGATTTGTTTCAAATGGCGAGGAAGTGTGTCCTCTGCCCCCCGGCCCGGCCGAGAGGTTGTGAAGTTTGCCCGCTATCCTTATGCTGTGTATGTCAGGCACTGTCAGTGCGATTGCGAGGGAGGCTGGTTGGGTTGCTGTGTCAGTGCGATGCGACTCGCGGTGGCCTTTCACCAGGTCGGTGTGATTGTATTTACCCCCCGCTCTAGGAACACATACAACATTCACTGTAGTGAAACAATAAACGGACACACGAATTTTTATGCTGGTAACATACCTACTATGACTTCAAATCTACTCTTCACAACCGGTACACACCACTATTTATTGCATTTTTCCACAATCTACACGCAGAGTCCAGCACACCTAATCTACAACGATCCCTCTCGCTTTTAGAAACCTACTTTTGTTTGCCCAACACACTCCTCCTGTGCTTCCATACATTTTCCTAAGCAGCCCTTCAGCAGCATCCAGCCTATACAGCACACGATCATCATTGCCCCACCCCTCAAACCGCTGTAATCCATTGCATTCAGGTAGCAGTCGAGCCAGTAGATTCCTACCATTAGCCTGAACCAGATCCCTGCTTCCGTCCTCCTCAGGCCCACCTTCCACTGTCCCGAGGCCTATGTCATCTCGGCTGCTCGACATGCTCTCCCTTCCATGCCTCAAACCTTCTCTCAGCTCACTGCTGAGAACTTCCACAACGTCGCTCCCAATGTGATCGAAGAACAGTCCCTCCACGCCACAAGGCCAGTGCACGCCAAAGCGAAGCAACCACAGAGACACAGGGTCCCATCCCATGGCATGGAAGCAACGCAGGCCGTGCCAAGCACGCAAGTCCACCGGCCGCGAAACCTTGACGTATCTCCACTCAAGCGCCTTGACTGTCGCAATAACACCGGGAGGGAAACAAGCAGCCCGCTCAGGCTGCATGTTGGTGCAGAGGGATTCCAACGACGTGAGGTGAGGTGCTTGCAATGGCCACTCGCAGGGTCCGTCCGAGCTAAGGAAGAGAGACGGCAGGTGCGCGGGGCATGTGGGGAGCAGGAGCAGGCGGAAATGGGGAGACTTCCAGAGCACGCAGAGGTCGGAAAGACGCGGGGCGGAGAGGGAAATGGAGCAGCTGATCCCGTGGAATCGAGCATTCGTGGCTTGCGGGAGGTGAAGAGTTAAGGAGCCTCGCCCGTCAACATCCCTCTCACGCCCCCTTGGCCCTTCCGCGTTCTCACCCCTCTCAGCCTCCTCTTCGCCCTCGTGAGCCGCGAACTGATTTTTACCGCCGAGAGAGAGATAGTCCAGCTGTAAAGAGATGCAGGAGACGAAGCGCAGAACGAGAGGCGAGCAGGCGGGGAGGTCGAGTTTGAAGTGGCGCAGCACGGGAAACGACCTGTCCTTGTCACTCGCCTTTTTCTCTTCCATGATTGAAACTATTTCCCACATTTCCGCCACCATCACGGGATCATTGCCGAGGGGCCGAGGCATGTCATTCTCGCTGTCCGACGCAACGTCATGCGTAATAGAAAGCAACTTGAGGCGCGGCGCTTGCGAGAGGGAGAAGAGAAGGCGCGGATGGGAGGGGAGGCTCTGGGAAAAGTAGAGATCGAGGGAAGTGATGGAGGAGAGGGAGGGGAAGAGGCAGGAGCGCATGAGGGAGGAAAGGAGGCGGGGAGGCGATTCATGGATTGAGAAGATGAAGTCCGAAGGGCTTTGGAGCTGCTTCGTCAGCCATGCGAAGCTGCGGATTTGTTGAGCGAGGGAGACGGCAGAGGGGACGCACTCGCACTTTTCGTAGAACACGAGAGGCACGTCCCCCGATAGTGCGCGTCGCGTGCACGGCATGGCGATGGCGCACGACACGAGCGGCCACGAGCAGCTGCAGTCGTCTCTCTCCACGACCTCATTTGCGATGTGCAGCCACACGTCTGCGGGTAGCGCGTCTAAGTCACCGTATCGAATCTCCGTCACGGTGTCGACGGCTCGGCGCGCCACTGCTGGGAGCTCTTCTCGTTTCGATCGCTTCGCACTCGGAGGAACGGCCATGGACGGTCCCTGCCCTGCTCCTTCCTCCTCCCTTTTCGCAGCCTCCTCTTCCTCCACTTGTACATCCTCCGCCAACTGCTCGCCTGCATCGGTAGCTTTTCCCCTCACATTCATCCCGTTCCGCGTTCTTCCCTTGCGAGGTGTATCCTAATCACGAGCAGCGTCACACTCGCGATGTATGTCGCCAGATGATTATCGGTCAATCCGAGTCGAGTTTCCAGGTCTGTGCCGGAAAAAACGAGTGCTGTATCAATGCAAGGGAAAGAGAGTCGAGTAAATGAACGGACGTTGCTTTATTGTAATTAATACATATGATATAACCGCTACTCCTGCTATGTGATCGTCTTATCTTTTGGACGTTGCTTTCATCAGGGTGAGCCCCAACGATGGTTTTTTTCGCGCCAACACCGAAGCGTGCACGATTCTGGTCATGCAGTGCTGTCACGGACGCGATCGGAACTTGTACAATAGGGTAACAGGCCTGAAATCGTTAGCGAGAAGATCTTGGGTGCGGATCGATGTTCAACATTTAATTCGCCAGAATGTTTGTTGACGAAGGAATCGCTCACAATAACACAGATTGGTGGGCTCCATCCTATTGGCTGGTATTCTGGCTTCAGGGCGCGTCGCCTCAGCCGAAAATTGGCTTTTCAAACGCTGTAATTCTGGCGGTTTAATCTGGTAAAACACGGTTCAAGAACCGTATTGTGTTTGAGTTGAGGATACACGCTTCATGTGTGCTTGAATGTGCTGACAATGATGGCACAATATTGCAGTCCATCATCTACCCCTACACAAAATATGGCCTTGCACAGGCAAAACACAACATACATTCAGGGATCTAGCTACCCTCGTTTGTCAGAGTGAAGTTAAAACGCCTCTAGGATTTACACTAACCTAAAAAGGTCCCATTATCTCCGTCCAAATGGGCTTGGCTTGGCGGCAGGGGAGGCAGTCCCGAGTCTTCTACCTCCTGCCATCATGGGACTGCCAGCACCACTCATGGGGCTGCTGCTGACTGCTCTGCCCTTCATCTGAGGCGACCTTTCTGCATCATTCCCCAGGGCAGCAGGTGCGGCAGGCTTGGTAGGGCTGGCTGGGATTGGTGCAGTAGCAGGAGCTTCAGCTGGTTGAGTGTCGACTCCATTCCCCGTCCCACCCAAGGCCCTGGGTGACAGGCAGTGGGGTTCAGAAGGGGCAGGCAGAAAAAACAAGCGACGAGAAATCTATCAAAGCCTGCTCACTACACACCTGAAACTGGAAACAGCTGAAACACCTGAGAGAGCATGTCCACACACCCACCTACCACACGGGGCTCCAACGATGCACCCAAGCCACCGTCCTTGAATGAAAAAATCTACACCACATCCTTGGAATTCTCGCCACGAACGCACCTCTTGAGCTGCTCCTTGTACTTGTGGTTGCTCTCTATGGCCTACCTCTTGAGCACTGAGCACCGAGCACTGAGAACCGAGCACTAAGCACGGAGCAATGAGCACGCACGCACCTCTTGAGCTGCTCCTTGTACTTGTGGTTGCTCTCCATGGCCTACCTCTTGAGCACTGAGCACTGAGCACCAAGCAATGAGCACTGAGCACGCACGCA
The DNA here is from genome assembly GCA_947470075.1 of Closterium sp. Yama58-4. Taxonomy (NCBI): domain Eukaryota; kingdom Viridiplantae; phylum Streptophyta; class Zygnematophyceae; order Desmidiales; family Closteriaceae; genus Closterium; species Closterium sp. Yama58-4. Next base: position 662,799 of record CANIUD010000235.1, on the reverse strand, counting down.
CCGCTTGAGCTGCTCCTTGTACTTGTGGTTGCTCTCCATGGCCTCGGCCAGCTCTGCCTCCAGCAGAGCCATGCGCTCCACCATGCCACTCCCCCCCGCCACGCTGCCTCCCCCCCGCATGCGCTGCGACAGCTTCTTCTGCAGCCGCCCCACCTCCTGTGACCGATTGAACGGTTAGGGAGGGCAGTGGAGGAAGAATGGGTAGAGCACTGAGCACTAAGCACCAAGCACTGAGCACCAAGCACCAAGCACTGAGCACCAAGCACCAAGCACTGAGCACTAAGCACCAAGCACTGAGCACTAAGCACCAAGCACTGAGCACCAAGCACCAAGCACTGAGCACCAAGCACCAAGCACTGAGCACCAAGCACCAAGCACTGAGCACTAAGCACCAAGCACTGAGCACTAAGCACCAAGCACTGAGCACTAAGCACCAAGCACTGAGCACTAAGCACCAAGCACTGAGCACTAAGCACCAAGCACTGAGCACTAAGCACCAAGCACTGAGCACTAAGCACCAAGCACTGAGCACTAAGCACCAAGCACTGAGCACTAAGCACCAAGCACTGAGCACTAAGCACCAAGCACTGAGCACTAAGCACCAAGCACTGAGCACTAAGCACCAAGCACTGAGCACTAAGCACCAAGCACTGAGCACCAAGCACTGAGCACTAAGCACCAAGCACTGAGCACTAAGCACCAAGCACTGAGCACTAAGCACCAAGCACTGAGCACTAAGCACCAAGCACTGAGCACTAAGCACCAAGCACTGAGCACCAAGCACTGAGCACTAAGCACCAAGCACTGAGCACTAAGCACCAAGCACTGAGCACTAAGCACCAAGCACTGAGCACTAAGCACCAAGCACTGAGCACTAAGCACCAAGCACTGAGCACTAAGCACCAAGCACTGAGCACTAAGCACCAAGCACTGAGCACTAAGCACCAAGCACTGAGCACCAAGCACCAAGCACTGAGCACCAAGCACCAAGCACTGAGCACCAAGCACCAAGCACTGAGCACCAAGCACCAAGCACTGAGCACCAAGCACCAAGCACTGAGCACCAAGCACTGAGCACTAAGCACCAAGCACTGAGCACCAAGCACCAAGCACTGAGCACCAAGCACCAAGCACTGAGCACCAAGCACTGAGCACCAAGCACCAAGCACTGAGCACCAAGCACTGAGCACTGAGCACCAAGCACCAAGCACTGAGCACCAAGCACCAAGCACTGAGCACCAAGCACCAAGCACTGAGCACTAAGCACCAAGCACTGAGCACCAAGCACCAAGCACTGAGCACCAAGCACCAAGCACTGAGCACCAAGCACCAAGCACTGAGCACCAAGCACCAAGCACTGAGCACCAAGCACTGAGCACCAAGCACCAAGCACTGAGCACCAAGCACCAAGCACTGAGCACCAAGCACCAAGCACTGAGCACCAAGCACCAAGCACTGAGCACCAAGCACTGAGCACTAAGCACCAAGCACTGAGCACTAAGCACCAAGCACTGAGCACCAAGCACCAAGCACTGAGCACCAAGCACCAAGCACTGAGCACCAAGCACCAAGCACTGAGCACCAAGCACTGAGCACTAAGCACCAAGCACTGAGCACTAAGCACCAAGCACTGAGCACCAAGCACCAAGCACTGAGCACCAAGCACCAAGCACTGAGCACCAAGCACCAAGCACTGAGCACCAAGCACCAAGCACTGAGCACTAAGCACCAAGCACTGAGCACCAAGCACCAAGCACTGAGCACCAAGCACCAAGCACTGAGCACCAAGCACCAAGCACTGAGCACCAAGCACTGAGCACTAAGCACCAAGCACTGAGCACCAAGCACCAAGCACTGAGCACCAAGCACCAAGCACTGAGCACCAAGCACCAAGCACTGAGCACCAAGCACTGAGCACTAAGCACCAAGCACTGAGCACTAAGCACCAAGCACTGAGCACCAAGCACCAAGCACTGAGCACCAAGCACCAAGCACTGAGCACCAAGCACTGAGCACCAAGCACCAAGCACTGAGCACCAAGCACTGAGCACTGAGCACCAAGCACCAAGCACTGAGCACTAAGCACCAAGCACTGAGCACTAAGCACCAAGCACTGAGCACCAAGCACCAAGCACTGAGCACCAAGCACCAAGCACTGAGCACCAAGCACCAAGCACTGAGCACCAAGCACTGAGCACTAAGCACCAAGCACTGAGCACTAAGCACCAAGCACTGAGCACCAAGCACCAAGCACTGAGCACCAAGCACCAAGCACTGAGCACCAAGCACCAAGCACTGAGCACCAAGCACTGAGCACTAAGCACCAAGCACTGAGCACTAAGCACCAAGCACTGAGCACCAAGCACCAAGCACTGAGCACCAAGCACCAAGCACTGAGCACCAAGCACCAAGCACTGAGCACCAAGCACCAAGCACTGAGCACGCACCTCCTTGAGCTGCAGGATGGTGGCGTCGTGCAGCACTAGAGCATCAAGCAGGTGCCATGGTGCCATTGTGAGGCTGCACCTTGTGCACACACATCAAGTACTGAGCACACTCAGCACTGAGCACTGCGACGCACCTCCTTGAGCTCCAGGATGGTGGCATCGTGCACCGCCGCTGCTGCCCTCAGCTCCGCCTCCCTCTCCCTCACCTCGCCCACCTGCTGCTGCGCCTTCAGCAGCTGCATTGCAGGGGAATGGTGTGGAAGGGAGAGTGGCATGGAGTGCACAGGGAAAAGAACGTGAGATGAGTTTCCGGTCGCCTCAGAAGACAGGGAAGACAGACGCGGGATTACAGAGTGGGATCAGCGCAGCAGTGGCACTGCAATCAGTGACGTGTGATGCTGTGAGGTCCAGCATGCACGTGAGGGGTGACGTGCGGGTCCCCCTTGCATGAGAACACACAAAGGACTCTGTGATGAGAGCATATGCATAGGATCAACGTGATGAGAACACGCATGGTGCGGCACTCACCGCTTGGTTGAGCTGCATGGTGGCAGCGTCGGTGCCGGCAGCGAGAGAATCGTTGGTGGCGGTGAGCAGAGCCACGTACTCCCCCATGCTGCCCTCCCTCGCCTCCGCCACCGCCCTCTGCTGCTCCACCTGCTGCTGTAACACCTCCACCTGCGCCTGTAGGGACAAGAAAAGGGATGGGAGAGCATGGAAGAACAAGAATGGGCAAGTCACACTCTTGAGTCGACTCAGAGGTTGCCTCTGCTGCTCCACCTGCTGCTGTAACACCTCCACCTGCACCTGTAGGTAGGGGAGCAGGGACGGAAGAGAGTGAGAAATCAGCAACGGACAAGAGTCACTCACTGTGGTTATGTGCGGGGTGTGTTGGAAGCTGACTGGGACCAGACAGGGTGGTTCGCATCAACTGGGACTACAGAGAGTGACTCAACTGTGCTTGCACAGCGCTAACACACAAGCAAGCAACCAGTGTGGAAGCAGTGATCAGCAGAAAAACTGGTTCGCGCAGTTCAATGGGCATGGCTCACCTCCAGAGTCTTGATGCGCTCCTCTGCTGCGGCATCCATGTCCCCCACCCGCGCCCCTGCACCCCCACTCCCCCCACTCCCCTCCAGCTCCAGCAGCCTTCTCTCAGCAGCAGCGAGCGCCTCTGCCTTGCGCCCCACCTCGCCCTCCAAAGCCACAGTGCGCCTCCTCAGCTCCTCCACCTGCCTCTCCAACGCCGCCTCCCCCCCTCCCCCCCGCGACGCCATGATCCCCCCCATCCGCCCGCGGGCGAACGCGCCACCCCCTGCTCCCCCGCCGCCCATCCCCCCCATGCCCCCCGCCCCTGCGCCCAAAGACCTGCTGCCCTTCCCCTGGGGGGAAGGCTCCATCCCACCACCAGCACCACCAGCACCGCTGCTGCTACCCTCAGTGAGTGCGCGCTTGAGCTCGGAGTTCTGCTGCTTCAGCTGCCGCACCTCCTCCACTAGCGCCTCTGCTTTCGCCGCCGCTGCCGCCGCCGCTGCCTCCGCCGCAACTGCCGCTTCTGCCGCAGCTGCCGTCGCCGCCGCCGCTGCAGCACCTGCATCACCATCCCCCTCACTCTCACCCCCACCCACTACCGCCGCCACCACCACAGCCGCAGCAGCAGCAGCCTCCATCTTACCCACCCGAGCCTCCAGCTCCGCGGCCCGAGCCTCCAGCTCCCTCACCCGCCCCTGCAGCTTCTCCCGTTCCTCCAGCAACCCCGGAACCTGCTCAGCCTGCTTCGCCAGGTGCCCCATCTCCCCCTCCACAGACGCGCTCCTAGCCCGCAAATCCTCCAGCTCCTCCATACTCTCCTCTACCCTCGCCAGCTTCATCGCCAGAGCCAACCTCCTCTCCTCCAGCACCTGTCGCTCAGTCCTGGCCTGAGCCAACTCGCCCTTGACTCGCTCCAGCTCCTTCACCTTGCCCTGCAGCACCACGCTCTGCTGCACCAGCCCCTTGCGCTCCTGCTCCAGCTCCTCCCGCGCCACCTGCAGCTCCTTCACAGAAGCTTCCGCCTTGGCTAGCTGTGCTGTTACCTGCTCGTGCTGCTCCTTCACTCGGACCAACTCAGCCGCTGCCTCTGCTGCCGCCGCCACTTGTTTCTTCAGCTCCTCCACCTCTCCCAAAAGAGACCCCTCCCTGACCTTCAATTCTGCCGCTGATTCTTTCGCCGCCTGCACTTCCCCTTCCAGCTTCACCTTTTCCCTCACCGCCTCCCGCAAATCCCCTTCCGCACGGCGCAGCTTGTCCTCTAGCTCGCCCTTCGCCGCTCGCAGCTCCGCGGCCTCAACCGCAGACAGCCTGTCGCCGCCCTCCCCTCCACTCCCCCCCTCAGATAACGCCGACAGCTGCTGAGTCAGCAGCGCCACCTCATTGGTCAACCGCTCAACCGCCGCCTCCCGCTCAGCCTTCTCCCGCCTCTGCCCCTCCTCTGCCCTCACAGCCCTCGCCACCGCACTCACCCTCTCCGCTTCCCCCACCTCCAATCTCGCCTCCATCTCCTCTACCATCCGTCTCGCCTCCCCCACCTCCTTCTCCGCCTCCTCCCTCGCCCTCCCCACAGCCGCCTCACTCTCCCCAACCCTCCTCTCCACCTCCCTCCTCTTCTCCTGCTCCTCCCTCACCTTCCCCTCCAACCGCTCCCTCTCCCGCTCCCCCTCCTTCACCTTCCCCTCAACCACAGCCACATACTGCTCCAACGCCTCCTCCCTCGCAGCGCCCTTACTCACCTTCTCCTCTAGCTCCCCCACCAGCCCCCTCTGCGTCTCCGCCCTGTCAACCGCCACTGCCAGCTGCGCCTCCGCGTCCGCCTGCCTCTCCTCCGCGCGCCGCCGCCCCACATTCGCCTCCTGCAACTCACTCTCCAGCTTCCCACACGCCCCTTCCAGCCGCAGCACCTTCATCTCCAGCTCTCGCCGGCTCACACCTGCCAGTGCCAGCTCACCAGACATGCGTTTAATCTCCTCCTCCAACCCCTCCACCCGCCTCCGCGCGTCCTCCAACTCCCTCTCCGCCCTCCCCGCGCCAGCCCCCGCTGCCCCCGCTCCTGCTCCCCCGCCCGCCGCTGCCCTCCCCACTGCTTCCGCCGCTGCCGCCGCTGCAGCTGAATCCGCGGCAGCAGCAACCGCCGCCAGCGCGACCTCTAATTCCGCCTCCTTCCCCCTCACCTGCTCCTCTAATGCCCTCACTTGCCCCTCCAGCCCCCTCACCTGCCCCTCCAGCTCATGAATCCGCCTCCTCGCCTTCTGATTCGCCGCCTGCAGCGCCTCCACGTCAGCAAGCGTCACTCCACCCAACCCCCCCCCAGCAGCAGCCGCCCCCGCCTCCGCCTTGGCCTCCTCTAACATCTCCTGCATGGCCGACAGCTGCAACTCCAGCTCCTGAACCCTCGACTCCGCCAGTCGCCTCTGCTCATCTAACCTCCTCACCTGCTTCTCCAGTGCGCCTCTATCCGACCGCCATGCCCCGGACGTGGACTCTACCTCGTGCACACGGGCTTCACTCTCCCTCACCTGCTCCTCTAGCGCCTCTCTCTCCCGCTCCAGCTCCCCCACGCGCTTCTGCCACTGTGCCGCCGCCCCCACCACCACCCCCACCTTCCCCGCCACGTCCTTCCCCTCCGCCTGCTCCCCCAGCGTCTCCCCTTCGTCTCCCGTCCCCTTCTCCCCACCCCACGCAGTGAAAAACTCCCGAAGCGTCTCCCCCACCTGCTCCACCTGCTTCACCGCCGCCTCCCCCTGCCGCTCCAGCCGCCGAACCTCCTCCCCGTACCTCGTCACGCGGTTCTCCGCGTCCCTCTTCCCCTCCCTCAGCTGCTCCACCTCCCCCACATGCCGCCTCTCCTGCTCCTCCCTCAGCCTTCTCTGCGCCGCGAGCGTCTTCCTTGTCTCCTCCAACTCCCCCTCCATCTGCTTCGCCCTCCGCTCATACTCCTCCAGAATACTCAGCCTATCCATGGCTCTCGCAGTGGCCATCTCACTAACGCGCATCTTGCTCCTTAGCTGCACCGCCTCCTCCCGCGCCTCCTCTGCCTCTCTACTCTGCTCCTTCAGCGCCTGCAGCAGCTCCACGATCCTTCCATGCAGCTTCCCAACGTCCCTCTCATTTGCAGCCGGCCCCGAGTTAATCAAACTCTCCACGCTCTTCTTCTCCTCCGGCTTCCCTTTACTAAAAAACGCGGCAAACCCGGACGCAGCAGCAGCCGAGGCAATGGAATCCTTCTTCCCCGCGGCGATCAACTCGTGCTGCAGCTGTTCTATCAGAGCGTCCTTCACTTCGCCCTCCTTATTCGCCACGTTAAGCCCCGCTGCTAGCTCCAGGCTCTCCGCGGTCAACTCCTGCGCCTCCCGCTCCAGCTCCTCCACCTTCCGCCTCAGCTGCGCCACCACGCTCACCTCCCCTGCTCCCGCTCCCGCTCCCCCGCGCTCGCCCTCTCCGCCCGCCTCGCCCTCCGCGAATGATCCTCCCCGGCTCTTCCTGCTGCTTCCGCTCATCCCCACCGTTTCTGAGAGCATTAGACCGTCCTCCACCCCTTCCTGCCCTTCTCCCTTCCCCCTCGGTCCCAGGGGGCTTGGCCGCGCGGACCCTCCCCCGCCCCATCCCCCCGCGCCCTGCAGCTCCGCCAGCTGCTCCTCCAGCGCCGCCTGCGCCTCCGCCATGCCCCGCACGCGCTCCTGCCACTCCGCCTCGCGCTCGTCCGCCTGCTTCTGCGCGCGCTTGAGCGCCGCCTCCGTCTCCTGGCGCGCCTCAAACAGCTCCTCCGCGTCCCGCCGGTACTTCCCCGCCTCCGCCTCCGCCTGCTCCGCCTGCGCAATCAGCGCCTCGTTCTCCCGCTGCAGCATCTCCACCTGCGCGGACAGCGCGCCCACCGTCCCGCGCAGGAACTCCGCCTCCTCCAGCAGCCCCGCCACGCGCCTCATCCCCTCCGCGCCCCCGCCCCCGCCTCCCCCCACGCTCCACTCGCTCTCCGTCCCGTCCGCCACATACGAGTTCGTATCCATCCCCTCCTCCTCCCTCGCACCCCCGGACAACGTCCCCCCGCCCCCCCCGCGCCCGCCCAGCCCCGCGCGCAGCATATTAACCTCCTCCTGGAGCCGATCGCGCTCGTCTTTCAGCTGCCCGATCGCCATGTCCGCGCGCTGGTCCTGCACGAACGCCTCCGCCAGCTGCCCGCGCAGGCTCTCGACCTCGCGGGAGAGGTTGCGCGCGGTGGTCTGGTACTTGACGCAGTCGCGCTGCAGCTCCTCTATCGCCGCCTCCGCCGCCGCCAGCTCCGCCGACGCGCCCCCGCGCACGTGCATCTCCGCGCCCTGCCCCCCGCCCGCTCCGCCCCGCTCGCCAGCATCCGCTGCGCCGAAGTACCCCCTCCGCGCGCCTCTGCTGCCGGAATACCCCCCAGAGCGCGGAGACTCGTCCGGACTGGCAGCGTCGGGCAGTGCAAGCGACTCAGGGGCGGCTCCTGGTTGGAAGGGGTAACCGCCGGTGCTGCTGCCGCCGCCATAGCTGCTGCGCTCCTCCCCTATTCCCCCCCCGCTCTCCCCAAACGGAAACCCGGGCCCCATCCCTGGGGAAGGGTCGGGGCTGCGGTAATTGCCAGGGCTGTCTCTCCCCGCTCCGCCCATCCGCGCATTGGGGGAACCATACCTGTACGGGGAGCTCTCCCCGCCCCCGCCCATCCCCATCCCGCCGCCCTCCGCCCCTGCCACGTCATCGTACTGCCTCGCTGGCCGGTGAGTGGGCGTGCCAGCTGGCGAGGGGGTCCGCGCACCCCTGGGGGAGGCGGCAGCTGCGCCGGGAACGGGGGGGAGCACCGCAGGCGCTGCTGCCGGGGGAAGGCGATGCGCGCCACTCCCCGCGCCCGCTCCCCCAGCGGCGGATGCATCAGCCGCCCCCGCGCCCTGTTCCTGCGAGTCTTTGCTGCTGGCGCGCTTGCTCCACCCGCCCAGCAGCTTCCCCGGGGACACCGCCCCCACAGGCGCGGCCCCCGCAGGCGGGGGAAGCCCTGGCGACCGCGCTGGCTCCCTCTCTCCCCCGCCCGCCCTGCCCTCCCCGCGCCCGTCCCCTGCGCCACTCCCCCACGTATCCCAGCCACCCGCCCTGCCTTGCAGCGCGGGGCTCTGCGCGGGTGTGACCTCTACTGACCCGCCGCCCCCTTGCTGCTGCTGCTGCCGCCGCATCTCCTCCTTCCGCTGCCGCTGCTTCTCCCGCTCCATCCTCACCCGCCTCGCTTCCTCCTCCAATTCCTCCTCCTGCCGCCGCAACTCCTCCTCCTCGCTCTGCTGCCCATCCCACTCCTCACCCGCCTCTCTCCCCCTCTCTTCCTCCTCCTCTCGCTGTCTCACTGCCAACTGCTGCTGCTTCTGCTTCTCTTGCTCCTGTCTCTCCATCTCCTCTTGCTGCTTCCGCATCTCCTCTTGCTGCTTCCGCATCTCCTCTTGCTGTTTCTGCAGCTCCTGCTGCCGAAGCCACTCCAAGTCCTGGTCGATTCCCGATTCCTTCTTCCTCCCTGGCCGCCTCTCCCCTTCGCCTGCCATCCAGTCCTCTTCCTCCCTCTCCTTCTCCCCACCCCACCCCTCACCCTCCTTCTCCTGCCTCTCCCCCGCTCTCTCCAGCGCTCCCCTCTCGCCCTTCTCCGCCGCCTTTTCCTTCTCCTTCCCTTTCCCCCCGCCACGTGTCGCGTCTCTACTGGGCGACGTATTACGCGAGCGCACCACGGGAGACGAGGGCTCTTTCTTGGACCGGAATCGCGGCGACGCGGGAATAAGACTCCCCTTGTCCTTCTCCTTACCCTTCTCCCTGTCCTTGTCCTTGTCTTTGCTGCTGCTGGAACGCCAAAAGAACATCCCGCCACCACCGCCGCCACCGCCTTCCTTCCCCGTCACCCGCGGGGAGGCAGCGGACGGTTTACTGTCACCGCGCCCCCCGCGACCGCCCGCAGTGCTGCTCGCACCTCCCCCTGCCCCTGCACCTACTCCTGTCCCTGCACTTGTTCCTGCTCCTGCTCCCGCAGTAGCACCTGGAGCAGCGCCAGCAGCTGCAGTTTGGGAAATGCTAGCAACAGCAGAGGCAGTGACAACAGCAGGGGCAGCGGCGGCGGAGGGTGCGGCGGAGGGTGCGGCGGAGGGTGCGGCGGAGCTGGGCGTGGCGCTGGTGGTGCTGGCGGTGGTGCGCGGTGTGGTGTCGCACGAAGAGGACTCTTCTGACGACGAGTCCTCGTCCTGGTAAGCACATGGAGGGCGGTGGAGTGGGGGCAATGGCAACAGTGGCAGCAATGATGAGTGGAGGGAGCGATGGGTGGAAAGGGGTGGAGAGGGTTGGTGGGGAAGGAGAAGTAGGGGGGTAAGAAGGGGAGTAATGCGATACCAGCAACAAGAGGAGACAAGGGCGGAGACGCAGTCTACGTGCAGTGCCTAGCTCTTCATTCCTACCTTTGTTGTCCCACCCACCAGAGCATCAACCATATGTGCGTCTGCATGAGACGCACGCACAAGAACAAGTGCATTTCCGTTTCCCCGTGTCTTTCAACTGGATAGAACCTCTGTTCTTCAGCATTTCCTGTGCGTTCACCCTGTGCATTCACTCTGTGTGTCACTCTATGCGTTCACCCTGTGTGACAGACCCAGCACCCACGCATTTGAAGCACACACAACCAAACGGCACGCAAACAACACACAGATGGCACACAGACCTGGGAGGGCGCAGGAGGGACGTCTGAGGAGGGGCGAACAACGGGCTGAGCGTCTTCTTGCGCCTCCTGCCTCTGCGCCTCCTGCCTCTGCGCCTCTTGCCTCTGCACCTCCTGCTTCTCCTGCTTCTGCGGCTGTTTCACCCCCTCGCCCTTCTGCTTCGCGGTCTGAGCATGCTGCTTCTGCGCACGCGCATGGCGGGAGGGGGGTGAAGCGACCAAGGAGTAGCGATGACTGGAGCGAACGCAGCGTATCGCCTGCAGCCGCAAGGCTACGAGACGACACACACACGTGTCCGCCTACCTGCACCATAACACGCACACACCTGCACCCACCTTCCTGCGCCACCTTCCTGCGCAGCAACACGCATGCACCTGCCCCTGCATACCTGCGCATCTCCCGGTCGTCCCTTGCCGCCACCCGCAGCAGCGGCGGCGGCGGCAGTGGCAGCGGCAGCAGTGGTGGCTTCCGCCTTGCCCGCAGCGGCGCCGTGGCGGCCACTAGCGGCCCCCGGTGCCGCCCTCCTCGGGGCCACCTCCTCGTGTTCGCTCTCGTCGTCGTCCCTGCACGCGCGCACCACGCCCCAACGCGCACGGAGAATAGATGAGCTACCGGCTCGTCAAAAAGGCTACGGAGGAAAGCCTACAATATGCGACTCTACTTGATTCACGTGGTGGTCGGGAAATGTGGGCAAACGTCTGCGGCTAGCACTGCAGGGTTGCGGGGGCCCGGTTGAAGCGGCATGATTGCAGATGGTGAACAGTATAGCGGGTCGTACCTTGGGTCGAGCGCCGTGCATTGAACCGTGGCCTGTAAGGCACAAGCAGTGAGACACAATGCCGATAGAGTTATCAGAGGAGCTTGACACGAGCAAACACAGCGACTCCTCTCATCCTCACTTCCTTGTCAGCCTATCGACAGATTGCTGAAGGAGCACAACCCTGAGATAAATAAACGCCTTACAATTGCGATATTTCTTCTTTTATTATTATTATTTATTGCTTGTTCTCTTTCCCCCGTCCTTTCTTATTCATTCCTCCACCTAGTTCGACCAGCTGACTTACATGAAGGATGGTTCCAGCGCTGCAGTTCTTCAACGGAAGCGTTCGCTGGTCCAGCCCTCCGAATCCCGCGAATTCCGCTAGGTTCAGCGTCGCCTCACCTAGCACGCCCGATCGCAACGAGTTCTGCGAAAGTGGGGAGATCGAGGGTTCATGGATCGAAGAAAACGGCGACTGACAGCGACTGAGAATGCCAGGATAAACGAGTCGTGGACATAACCGTCTGAGTGAAGCATCGTGGAGGAAAGACTAAAACAAACGCACGGTGGTACCAGGAAAAAGGGGAAAGGAACATGCTAGTAACTAGCACTTACGGAAGACACGACGAAGCGGTACGGCCTGGGCTCGTACGCCTTGGCCTTGGCGTGGCGCGTGAGCTTCGTGGTGATGGTGACCGACCCGCTCCACGCGCACGAGCCATTCTTGACCGTTGCCTTGGGGGTTTGGCCCTCGGGCTTGCCGGCATCGCTGGGAACGACGAACACCACGAGATTGTCGAAACCAGACGCCGGTACCTGAATACACACGAGGGGTGGACGGAAATTGTTGTCCGGAGGATGAGACGACATGCGCCAAAAGTAATTTGAATAGCAGACGCTAATGTTTTCACTTACCCGCGTCGCGTGGAACCGGAACCTAAAGTCGAACCTCTCCTTTTTCGTCCTTAATCCCTTAAACATGGTGGCCGGTTCGTTCGCCTAGACGCTGCTCGTTCAGCAGTCACTAAGTGTGGAAAGAGCGGAACAAGCGTCTTCTGGAAAGTTGTGTCGGAACAACGTCATAGTTTTCACGAAACGCGCGATGCGGTCATATCCTCACTAAGTCCTACGAGCAAAAAAACAATAAAATGCAATCAAGCTTCTCGTATCGCTCGCTTGTGTCAGGTGTTGAGGTCGAGTGCTTCAAGCCAAACCGATGGGTCATGCCATGGATGTGAAAATGGAGGAACGAAAGCGGGACAATCTGGCCAATCGGCGTTGAGCTTAGGGTAGAACCAGTCGGCATGCATGCCGAAGCTAAGACGTGACAGTGGGTTTCCCGCCAACATGCCCCTGCCTGAGCAGCAATCCACGTGGCATGGGAGTCATCTCTGGCAAAAAACGTGAAGGCCGAGGAAGGCGCCTCGAGCACTCCAGTTTCGGTACAAGCGATTTATACATTTCAGCAAGTAAAGAACTTGCTGAAATCCATGATCTATCAGCAATAACGAAGTTTGGAGAACGTTAAGGGCGAACAGTGAACTCTGAAAAAAAAAAGAGAGAAAATTATCTTTAAATTTTATTTCTGCACAGATTACTAATTGCAACATGACTCAACTTTGCAGCGTTTCTTTGGAATGTATGCGGTTTGGAACATCTGTGCCATGCTCTCACTGCCATCAAATTTGTGAAATTTGTGTATAACGGTCCGTGCACTGTCATATCCCTGGGCTGCGTTCTGCGGCCGCATCAGAGCCTGATGCGCCCTAGGCTCGGCAAATTGAGAAATTGACAAATTGAGGCTCGGTAATTGCTGCGATCAGAGATTGATCGTAGGCCGGGATCTACCCAGGAAGGTTCGCACGCAGTGAGAATAGTTGGTGGGCCCTTGATCTCAATAGCAGAGTGAATGTAAATGCTTGAGATAATAAAAACATGCAAACAAGGTCATATAAATAAGAGTACAAGGGAATGCGAACAGACCTATCTAGCCATGTACTCTAAGGGGTACATTCCCTTATTCAAATTCACTCCCAACCGTGCGGCGCGTACAGTTTCGTAACTGTTCCCGCCAAAACCATCCTGCCTGCAGCTGCCCGATGCCGTCTGCTTCCGACGGTCCAGATGCGTTCCAACTGTCCGTCGCTTCGAGTCAATTCCAACCGTCTGACGGTTCGCGTTCATTCTCGTTACTGCGTGCTTCTCTTTGCTGCGGTGAGGAGTGCACAGTAATATCAAATATTACTATTCGTAACACCCCCCTTCACTCCTGACCGTAGCTCGACTTGACCTGCTTGACCACGCCGCTGAGTTCGGAGCAGTGCTGATACTGCTGGCGTGGCAGTCGCTTCGTGAGGAAGTCCGCTGCCATGTCACCCGTCGGGCAGTAGGTCAAGTTGACCTTGCCCTTGTCCACCTCGTCCTTCACAAAGAAGTACCGCAGCGCAATGTGCTTGGTGCGGTTGACGAAACCAGGTTTGTTCGCGATACGAATCGCGCTCTGGTTGTCGCAGTGAAGGCGGAAGCTCGGCGAAGTCGGAATTTTCGCCTCTCGCAGGAGTTCCTGCAGATAGAGGCCTTCGCGAACTGCTGCGGTTGCTGCGATAAATTCTGCTTCGGCGGATGACAGGGCAACCAATTCCTGCTTCTGTGAATTCCAGGAGATTGGTCCCGATGGCTCGAGTCGGAACAGGAAGCCGGTCCTGGACCGTCGATTGTCGGGGTCTGCTGCGTGATCGGCGTCCACGTAGCCGATGAGGTTGAAGGATGGAGTTGGTGCAGTTGAGTAGCACAGCCCAATCTTGGGCGTTGAAACGAAGAATTGAAGGGCGCGCTGCAGGTCTAGGTGATTCTCGGCCGTTGGTTTGCGTGAGTACTGCGCGAGCTGACTCGCAATGTAGGAGAGATCTGGCCTGCAGGTGACAGAGGCGAAGAGGAGGCATCCCAGCTGCTGCTGGTAAGTCTGAATCCCAGCAGGGGATAGGGCTTTGTTGTCAGGTTTGTGGTTCGGTCCGGGGGTTCGGTAGGGAGTTGAGTGAGCCGCAGGTGAAATGTTGAATCGCTTCCCTAACTCCTCTGCGTACTTAGCCGCTGAGAGGTGAATGGCCTCAGGTGCGTAGGAGATGTTGAGGCCCAGGAACTGCTTCACCTCGTAGTTGCACGTAATGTCGACGCGCCCCGCCAAGGCCTTCTCGAACTGCTCCAGAAGCTCATTGTTTGAGCCTGTGTAAAGCAGGTCGTCGACGTACACGGTGAGGAGAATGTATTGTCAGAGGTCCACTGGAGATCCCCGATTGATCCTAGGGAAGGGTTACAGGCACGTTGGCCTGGGGGGTTATGGGCGCACTCACCCGCTACACAAACAAGCCCTTTTATCCCAGTGGTTAGTGGCTGGGATTCTGACATGGTATCAGAGCGAAGGTCTCGGGTTCGATTCCCGGTGTGTGCACTTCGGGCATCCCAGTGCGGGGGGGTGTCAGAGGTCCACTGGAGATCCCCGATTGATCCTAGGGAAGGGTTACAGGCACGTTGGCCTGGGGGGTTATGGGCGCACTCACCCGCTACACAAACAAGCCCTTTTATCCCAGTGGTTAGTGGCTGGGATTCTGACATGTATTCCCCGCGGAAGTCGCGGCGGTACATCCCTGGATCATGCGGCATCTGCTTGAACCCGATTTCAAGCAGGATGTTGTGCAGGTACTGCTGCCACAGCCTCGGAGCCTGCTTGATGCCGTAGAGAGACTTGCGCAGCTGACACACACGCGAATCCCCTTCGCCGTAGGTGTGTGGCTGCTCCACGTAGATCACGGCGTCCACTAACGCGTACAGGAACGCGTTCTTCACGTCGATTTGACGGAGTGGCAGGTGCCTTGCGGCTGCGATGGCGAGCAGGATGCGGACGGAGGTGTGGCGGCTGACTGGGGCAAATGTCTGGTCGAAGTCGATCCCATGCCTCTGGTCATAGCCGCGAACCACCCAGCGCGCCTTGAAGCGCTCGATCGTTCCATCCGCCGCGGTCTTCACGCGGAAGACCCACTTCCCCGAGAGAATTCTTGCGCCTTTGATTGCTGCGCGGTCGACGAGCACCCAGGTGTCGCGTGATTCCAGTGCCTTGATTTCCGCGTCCATCGCTTCGCGCCACTCCTTGCTGTGTGGTCCAGAGAGGGCCTCGCGCGGATTTCGGGGCTCGATGACGCGTGGCGCTTTCGAGGTTGCAGCGTGAAGTCCGAGCAGCTGCAGTCCCGAGACGGTGCTGTCGTGGCGATGTTGCGGGACGACTTCCTGCACATCGTCGTCGTCGCTTTCAGGGTCAGGTGCTGGTGGTGCTGCGCCTCCGCCGCTTCCGCCTGTTCCGCTTCCACTTGCTCCGCCGATTCCTCCTCCAGAGGAGTCGTCGTCGTCGTCGCTGCTTCGCCGATCCTCCCATGCGAATTCTCCCCTTGTATCCTGCTCCAGGATTGCTGCAGCGGCTTCGTCTTCAGGCGTTGCGTAGCTGTGGCCATCGTTGGTATAGACGCGATTCGCGTTCGCTTGCTCGTCGCGGCGGAATTGGTCGAGGAAGAGACGTTCGTAGAATATGACGTCGCGAGCGTTGGCAGTCTTCTGACTGAGGAGGTCCAGCACGATCCACGCCTTGTGTTCGTGGCTGATGCCGAGGTGAATTCCCCAGCGCGCGCGGCTGGCGAATTTGCCAATAGTTGACGTTGGCGGGCGGTACTGCACCATGCATCCCCATACGCGCAGCATCGATGTGTCCCCCTTAGTCCCGGTCCACTTGACGTGCGGGGACAGATTGCCGGTGATGGCGGTGGTCGAAAGCAGGTTGTGCACCCGCACGGCGTGGTGCATAGCGTAGGTCCAGTAGATCGGCGGCAGTTTCGACTGCTTCATCAGCGCGCGCACCTTCGTCATTAGTGTGCGGTTCGTCCGCTCAGCTACGCCCTGCTGTTGGTGTGCGTAGGGGAGAGAGATGTGGTGCTCGATCCCCTTCTGTGCCAGGAAGGTCTGCATCTGGTTGCTCCTGAACTCTGCCGCGCCGTCGGATTGCCAAATCTTAAGCTTCTTCCCAGATTGCCGCTCCGCGTGCGGCAGCCAGAGGCGAAATACCTCGTAGGCTCTGTCTCGCGACTCCACATTCACGACCCACACATAGCGCGTTCCAGCGTCAATGAAGGTGAGCGTGTATAGCTCATCCTCGACTCCGCAATGCCCCACGTTCAGGAAATCGCTGTACACCTTGTGCAGCTTGGGGTAGCGGTTGGTTCCAGGTTCGAGCAGCGGGAACGGTTGGTGACTCAGCGCGGCTTCGGGGCAGACGGTGCAGTTGCGCGGGTGTGTCGCGCCGCTCACTTCGGAGCCATCAGGGCGCAGGAGTGCGCCAGGAGCGAAGACGCCTGCGTCGATGCAGTTTTTCAGCGTCGCGCGGGAAGGGTGTCCGAGGCGCTGATGCCAGAGGGCATCGTCAGCGCGAAAGCCGGAGGTGCGCATATAGCGCGCGCGCGCTTCTTCAGGGTCTTCGTCAGGTACAGGAGCAGGTTCTGCCGCTACTTCTTCGACTTCTTCTTCTGCCGCGGTAGTCAGCATCAGCGCCAAGAACTCTCTGTCGCGAATGTCAGAGAGTGGGATGTTGGTCCCAGGGATAGTTCCAGGGACTAAGGTAGGTTGGCGTGGCTCAGGGGCAGGTCCGTAGACAGTGCGACGCGGGGTTGACGGCTCGTTGCCCCAGATGATGGTGTCCCAAGGGTCGCGACGCGGGGGAATGTCTGCAGGGGGTGGTGCGAGCGGGATGTGACGCGGGGGACGACCGAGAGGAACGACTGCAGGTGCTGCTTTGATTTCTTCGCGAATGTCCTCTCCCCCCCTTCGTTCTTCGCGGGAAGTGCCCCAGCCGCTGTCTGCGGCGGTAGGTACGGCGCCCCATCCGCCGCTTGCGTTGGCCCAGGTTCCGCCAGTGTCGTCAAAACCGCCAGTATCACTGGTTCCCCATCCTCCAGCGTTCCCCCACCCCCCTTCATTGGAGGCACTTTCTTCCTCCTCGGCTCCCCAGGCGACGCAAGCGAAGGTCCCGCGGGCTTCCGTGAGACTTTGCTGGCGAAGCTCCTCAGCTTCGCGGCGCGCCAGTTCTTCCTCCTGCTCCACGGTGAGTTTTGCCGTGGGATCACGCCAGTGAGGGTAGACCTTCATGAATTCCTCGAGAGTGTAGGGGCGCGGGACTCCTCGTGAGTCCAGGCTTCCGCGGCGTTGTCCGCGCAGGATGTTGTCGAGCCGCTGGGAGGGAGGTCCAGCGTGGGGACTTTGATCGGTGCCGAACACGCGGTGAGTAGCGACTTCAAGCTCGAGCTGCGACATCCCTTCCTCGGGAGGCGCGGTACGCTCTGCTTCAGCGATGGCGGCGAGTCCGCGGCCGGCGATCGCGCTTGTTGAGGTCGTCGGCGTGTGGCAATCCCTGCATATGCCGTCGGGGTCGGGGTTGTGTAACGCCGTTTCGCGTGGGTGAGGATGATGCGGCACCCACGGTCTGCCGTCAGGGTGCTTCCAGTCCCTGCGGTGGATGTGCTCGAAGCGCAGTGGCACGAGGTCAATCAGCTCGTGCGAATCGCCGCTGCAGTCGGGGATGTCGAAATCCAGGACGTACACTCCATTTTCGGGGGAAGTTGCGTGCTTCGTAGTGCAGCAGGATATCTCGCGTTTCGCGGTCCGTGCTGAGGTCGACGCCGCAATCCATGAGCTGTGCGGCGGACAGAAGGTTGAAGCGCAGGTTCTGGACGATCAGCACATCGTTAAGTGTGATGTGCGTGCGGCTTCCGCGTGCTTTGAGCACGACGATGCCTTGCGCGCTTGCGCGCAGGCGCGTGTTGTTCGCCACAGTGACGTAAGTGACGGTAGGGGTGGCGACGGCGTTGGATATGTAACGCTCCGACCCCACCATATGCTGGCCGCAGCAGCTGTCCAGGTACCAGGTGTTGTGGCGCTTGTTGTCGTCACGTGCGAGCAGCGCCAGTCGCGGCGTGACGATGTGCGGAGTGTCGAACTTCAAAAATTGTTCGCGCGTGAGCCAATCGAGTGGCGCCACCCGCATATCAGGTACGTGCGGGGGACTTTCAAGCAGCGGGACTGGAAGGTTCCAATCCTGGTCGTCGTCGTCGGTGAAGTCGCGGCGCGGACTAAACGGGTTGTTGTTGGTGAACGCGCCAATTGGGTGCGGTGCCGGCTCAGGTGAAGGCGAGCGGACACGGCGACGACGCGATTCGCCTGTCATGGCCATGTTGCTCATGACATTGCGGGCAGTCGGTGACGGCTGCTGCTGCTGATGCTGAACTGCTGGGTTCAGGTTGCGCGCGGGAGGGGGTTGATACCCCTGGGCAGGACGCACGTCGCCTCGTGCATCTTGACGGCCGGACCAGGTGCTCGGATTGGTCTGGCGAGGGCGGCATCGATCCGCCAGGTGCCCGAAATTTCTGCAGATCTTGCAGTAGAGGCGCCGTGGCTTTCGCTCTTCAGTGTTGTCGGCGTAGAAGGCGAGCCGTTCGCGTTCTCGTCGCGGCGCTGGTCGCTGCCGGTGTCAGAATATTATGCTCTAGCCTGTAGTGGGGTGCTCTATAGCGAGTACAACCCTTCTAGGGTTTGCTATTTGTATCCCCATTCTTGCTAGTGTAATCTCCTCCTTTTGTTCATTTCTTGCTTGCCTAGCTAGGTCAACCCTAGCTATGGCTTCTCACTGTCCTTACTATCTTGACATGGTTTCAGAGCAAATTATGCTCTTGGCCTGTGGGCCCCATCATGCTTCCGCTGCTGTTTCCTGCCTGCCGCGCGCTCCGGGCGCGCAGCGATTTTTTCTTCCCGCCGCGCGCCTGCCCCGTCACTCCGCGCGTCGCTCCCGGGAGGCGCTGCGACGGGCGACGGGGATTCGCGCGTCGCCCCCCGTCGCACGTCGTGGCCTGCGCGACCTGCGTACGGCCCGCGCGCGGCCCGTACAGCCTGCGCGCGGCCCGTACGGGCTGCGCCAGGCCCGCGCGCGGCTCGGGCCGCCTGCGCGCGGTTCGGGAGGCTGTGCCAGACCCGTGGGCGGCCCGTTCTTCGCTGCCCCTGTCCTCCCCGCTGTCCCCCGTGCTTCTGAAGGCGCCCCACCCCTCCTTCTGCCCGTACTCCTGGATTAGGGTTTGGGGGTGGGGGGTATGGGGGTGCAGCTTCTGTGTGCCGTTCCCTGCTCCTCCTCCTCCTCCGTCTCCCTGTGCTGCAGCTGCCGCTGAGGGGGGTGGACCTGTTGGAGCCGTCGGAGTGGTACTAAGGGGGGGTGAAGGGGGAGTGGAGCTAGCGGTGTAGCAGCGGGTGTGTGTCAGGGGGAGTGGGATAGTTTGGGGAGGTTGAAGGGGGTGGCCGCCGTGAAGCCAGCAGCTCCAGTCGCCCGTGAGACCGTTGCGCCAGTCGCCCGTGAGCCCGTTGCGCCAGTCGCCCGTGAGCCCGTTGCTCCAGTCGCCCGTGAGTCCGTTGCTCGTCTGCCGCTACTTTCAGCCGCGGAGCCAGTTACTCCAGTAGCCCGTGTGCCAGTTGCTCCAGTTGCCAGTGTGCCAGTTGCTCCAGTTGCCCGTGTGCCAGTTGCTCCAGTTGCGCCGTGTGCCAGCAGCTTCAGCTGCCGCCCACTACCTCCTCTCCTCTCATAGTCTCTTTCCTCCTCCTCACTTGCCCGTTGTGACTACCACTAGCTTTGCTCATAATTGTGAACTTTAAACTATTGCTTCTTGAACTTGTGCTCAGAATGTGTGGTGACATTGTGATCCACCCTGAGCTTGTACTGCTTTGCTTGCTCTGCTGATTACACCCCACTTTGGCTATGGGGGTGTGTCAGAATATTATGCTCTAGCCTGTAGTGGGGTGCTCTATAGCGAGTACAACCCTTCTAGGGTTTGCTATTTGTATCCCCATTCTTGCTAGTGTAATCTCCTCCTTTTGTTCATTTCTTGCTTGCCTAGCTAGGTCAACCCTAGCTATGGCTTCTCACTGTCCTTACTATCTTGACAGCTGGTCCATATCCCTTTGTTCGACGAGAAGGGCGGCGCAAAGGGCGGCCTCCGAGATGACCCCCTGCTGTCGGAGTGACGCCTTACAGGGCCGCCACTCTGGGCCGAGCCCTTGAAGCACGATGTTGACGAAGATTTCTTCTGAAATCGTGCTTCCCAACTTCACGATTTGATCGCGAAGGCTCCGACAGCGGTTAAGGTAATTGTTGACTTTCTCCCCTGCGGTCATCTTGGTTTCCAGGAGTTCCTGGAGTAGTCGGCTCGAAGAGACAGAGTCCTTGGGCTGGTAGACTCCTGTCAGGTGCCGCCAGGCGTTAAGGGCTGGAGCAGCTGTGGTTTTGTATGAACGAATGTTGAGCTGCTCCGCCGCCGACATATTCCGCAGGAGCACCCCGTACGCCATCAGCGATTCGTTGTAATACCGCGCCTTGGCGTCGTCGGTGTCCTCAGCAGGCTCCGCGTAGCTCCCGTCGAAATAGTGGAAGATCTGGGCGTTCTGAAGCAGGAGCTTCAGCTCAAAGCTCCAGGTGTAAAAGTCTCTGCCGTCAAAACAGGTACTTGTCTTTATTTTTGATATGCTGAGGAACCTTGATTGAGCGGAGAGAATTGCCTCTTCACTGGGACGGGGAGTCTTAGGGGTTGAGCCATTGGTGTCGAGGGAGAAAGTTTGCGGGGTGGCGTTCTGGCCAGTCGGGGCCGGTTGAGAGGGTTGCGAGGATGTTCCCGCATCGCCATTCCGCAATGTTTGGAGCCCTTGCTCCAAGCTGGTGAGAACTTCGGAGTTGATTGTCGTCGTGTTCTCGCTTGTCGCAGCCGGGTTTGGTTGCGCTTCAGCCGTCAGATTGGTCTGACCACCAGATCCTCCGGCCATCTTCACTCGTGAGCGTGTGCCGGACGCCACTTTCCGAATGTCGCAATTTTCGGGAGTGGCAGTGCGAAGGATTCCTGAGCCGCTCTCATACCATGCTGCGATCAGAGATTGATCGTAGGCCGGGATCTACCCAGGAAGGTTCGCACGCAGTGAGAATAGTTGGTGGGCCCTTGATCTCAATAGCAGAGTGAATGTAAATGCTTGAGATAATAAAAACATGCAAACAAGGTCATATAAATAAGAGTACAAGGGAATGCGAACAGACCTATCTAGCCATGTACTCTAAGGGGTACATTCCCTTATTCAAATTCACTCCCAACCGTGCGGCGCGTACAGTTTCGTAACTGTTCCCGCCAAAACCATCCTGCCTGCAGCTGCCCGATGCCGTCTGCTTCCGACGGTCCAGATGCGTTCCAACTGTCCGTCGCTTCGAGTCAATTCCAACCGTCTGACGGTTCGCGTTCATTCTCGTTACTGCGTGCTTCTCTTTGCTGCGGTGAGGAGTGCACAGTAATATCAAATATTACTATTCGTAACAGTAATGTCCAAATTGAAATTGGAAAATGGAGGTTCGGAAAATGCACATGCAGGTTCGGGAAATCGAAAATTGGGGACTTCGAATTTCGGGCATGTCAAATTTCGAACCTAAAATTCCGACGAATTCCAGGGTATTGAACTTTTATCGAAGTGGGGAAGCACGCACCTGGCGCCTTCCCCACAGGCATGATGCGCTGTTCAATTGCCCCAATTCGAGCTGATGCGCGCATCATGCGTCTTCTCGGCGTTGCATCATGCGCGCATCAAGGAAATTTGAGATTGCTAGGAAGATGAACTTCTCGGAAAGAGGTACCATGGAAATTTGTGGGTGCAAAAGAGGCCGTTCTGCAGGCATTCGGGGATGGTTTGCCTCGGCAGCCAAGCGCTTATCGCGAGCCTTGATAACCAGCTGGCTGGTTATCGAGGAAGGCACCTGGAACGTTGTGAAAAATCTCTAATGTACATTGATGCGGGCAGATGCGGCCGCAGAACGCAGCCGAATTGATCACCACACCAACATCCTTCGCACAGAAGAGGGGCGTGTTCGCAGAGTGTATCGGCGGTCGTGATGCAACCAGCCTGCAATGCCAACGAAGCGAGAAGGAAAGCGAACATGTAGGTCATAACTTCGCCAAGGCTGAGCCGTCCGATAATGAGCTAATCGGAAGTCTTTCCGCATTTAGCGTTTGACATCCAGGCTCACATGATCAATCCTCGCTTTATTTCGGCCAATAGGTGAAGCGGAACGGACAACCCACCCCTTTTCTGTTCAGTTTCTGGAAGCTCAGCATCCCTGCCACTGTTCGTTAGGGTTTCATCCGCTTTCTCGCTTTTGCATTGTGAGATCGACCAGCTTGTTCCTTCTCTTCCCTCTGGTAACCCGCAAACATTCGGTCTCCCGACAAGTCCCATTTTCGTAACAACCAGCCCGCAACCCTTCCTAATCCTATCTTGAACTCCGCTTAGACTTGGCGACGAGTGCACCCTAGTCTGTGCCAACCATCAACTGCCTGTACGATGTCAGAGAAAGAACCTGTGGAAGGGGCAGGAAAAGAAGGGTCGTCTGAGGATGACGATGTTGTGGAAGTGCCGCAAGCAGGGAATGCAGAAGTGACACCGCTCGGCACGCCGGATGTCGCGGAGCCCGGTGCTCACGCGGAAAATGCTTCCGCCGCGCGCGAGTCGCCTGATGCGGAACCGGGTGGTGAGGCTCCAAAGGATTCGACAGCAGAGGCAGCAGGAGAAGCTGCGGCGAAGGAGGACAGAGAAGGAACGATTGCGGGCCGAGAGGGAGCAGGTGGCGGAGCAGCGGACCCGGAAGGCGGAGCAGAGGCGGAGAAGGCGCAAGCTGGTGAGGTTCCGAAGGATTCTAAATCAGAGTCAGCGGGAGACGGTGGGACGAAGGAGGACGCAGAAACAGCGACGGCGAGCCGAGCGGGAGCGGATGGCGGCGTAGCCTTAGAAGGAGCTACGGCGGTTTTGAAGGCACAGGAAGCAGTTGATGATGCGACGAAGGAGGACGCAGGAACAGCGACGGCGAACCCAGAGGCACCGACGGATGGAGGAGCAGTGAAAGCCGATGTGAGTACCAAGGCACCGGCAGCAGATGACGGTGCGACGAAGGAGGACGCAGAAAAAGCGATGGCGAACGCAGATGTAACGGTCGATGGAGAAGCAGAGGGAATGGAAGCGGATATCAAGGCACCGGCAGCAGATGACGGTGCGACGAAGGAGGACACAGAACCAGCAACCGAGTTGTCGAAAGGAACAAATAAGGGAGGAGCAGACCCGGAAATCGGAGCAGAGGCTGAGAAAGCGCAAGGTGCGGCCGCAGATAAAGAACAAGCAGAGGCGGATGCGACGGAAACGATGCAGCCCAGTGAGGTGGAAAAGAAGACGGCGAATGCGGACCCAGCTGCTGATCCTGCGGCACCACTTGCTTCCCCGGCGGAAGCTGTTCCGCCAGCAACCCCTGCCCCCCCTGCGGAAGCGGGGGCTGCTCCCTCCACTACAGTCGTTGCTCCGCCAGCTCCCAGTGCGCCTCAGCAGACACCATCATCCGCTCCCGCCGCTGCCGCGTCTTACGCAACGATAGACGCGGAGATCAAAGCGGTGCGCGACATGCCGAACCCTCTTGGCCCGGGGCCTTCCGGAAGCCCATCCGCACCAACGCCCGCAACAGACGCTGCGAAAGCATCCGCTGCTCCGCCAGCGGCGGCGAGCGCGGCAGCGGCAGCAGCGGCAGCAGCAGCAGCAGCCACCGCAGGAGGAAAGGCAGCGCCAGTGATAGAAACAATCGAGTTGGACGATGACGATGAGGAGGACGACGAAACGGACAATAATGCCCTCAACGCGATCCTCTCCGTGCCACCAAAAGAGCTCGAGACAGCCGTCGAGAAACTCCTATACATCCACATGAGGCCGCGACTGCCAGGCGCAGAGGACGACGATCAGGTCGCGCCGCACACGATGGCGGCGCTCGAGACGGGCGTGAAGTGGGTGCTGAAGCGGCAGGGGTCGTCCGTGCCCGCGGAGCAGTGCGTGCGGCTGGCGAAGGCGCTGCTGCTGGACTCGCAGCACGGCAAGCGCGGGCGCCCGCGCAAGTACTTCGCGGAGGCGGAGGTGAACGTGGCGCTCGCCGCCGTGAGCGCGTGGCTGGAGCGGCGCAGGCAGCAGGAGGCAGGGGGAGGGGCAGGGGGCGGGGGAGCGGGAGGAGGGGGTAGACCAGGCGAGGCAGCAGTTGCGGGGAAGGCAGCAGCAGCGGCGACTGCAGGAGCTGCAGCGGGGGCGGGTGTTCTTGGCCCGGCAATGCAGCTGCTGGCGCAGCAGTATCAGCAGGTGCCGCAGCAGCAGCAGGCGAGCTGGTTGCGGCCTCCTGTGGCTGCAGCAGGCGGACTTCCGCCAGCAGCGCAGCTGGCGCAGCAGCAGGGGCATGGACAGCAGCCGCAGCAGCAGCAGCAGCAGCAGCAAGCGGGTCTGCTGACCATCCCATCCCTGAACCCGCGGTTAGATCGCTCAGTGGAGCTGCCTGGTTACTACCCCAGCCGTGTTCCCCCAGGCCTGACCTTCACCTTACGTCCCGGCGCCATACTTGCCGGCACCGTACCTCGCACCGTACCTGCCGGCTCCGCACCTGCCGGCACCATACCTCGCACCGTACCTGCCGGCGCCGCACCTCCCACCGTGTTTGCAAGCACCATAGCTGCTACCTCAGTTGCTGCATTGCCTGCGGGGAATCAGACGGACGGGGTGGGTCTGTGGCAGGGCAGAACGCGGTTGGGAGGACTGGGGTCGGGGCAGCGACAGAGGAGGCAAGCATGGGAGGGATTTGGGGGACTGAATTCAGTGCCCTCACAGCAAAGTGAAGAGGCTGGAAGGAGGCCTGTGGTGGCTACGGGAGAGGCACAGCGGGTGACACAGGGGCGAGAGCAGGGAGCACAGGGGATAAACCAAGGGCGAGAACATGGGGTAGCGCAAGGGGGGCAAGCACAGGGGGTGACACAGGCGCGAGGGCAGGGAGCGGCGAACGCACCACCAGTGAGGGAGTACGTGTTGGGGCTGAAGGCGCCTGATAGGAGCACGCTGAGGCCGGGAGCAGGGCTGGTGGATGTGCCTGTAGGGGGGGCTGCCCCGGGAGCGATTCCGGGGTCGGGGCGGGGAGCAAGGCGAGGAGAAAGGCAGCCTGCTAGCGCTCTGCAGCAGCAGCTGCAACAGCAGCAGCAGCAGCAGCAGCAGCAGCAGCAGCAGAAGGAGCAACAGCGGCGGCAGGAACAGCAGCAGCAGCATGAACAGCAGCGGCAGCAGCAGGCACAGAAGCAGCAGGAGAAGCCGCCACCAGAAGTGCAGAGGCCAGTAGAGAACCTCCCAGCGCCCGGGCTAGGCAAGGGCGTATGCGTGCATAAGTACTACCTTCCGAGCATAGAGCGCAGCGGAGAGGCAGGCAGGCAGAAGCAGCAGCGCGAGCACGCGACGCTGCTGTCGTTCCTCCACTGGCTGTACCCCCACTTGTGCGGCATCTGCAAGGCAGTGGTGCAGCACGGGCCGTTTGTGGAGGGGCAGGGCGCGCAGGGGCGGTTTGGGGGGTACGAGGTGGGGGATGTGGCCAAGGGGAAGGAGCGCGGGGTGCTGGTGCGCGCGCCTAGCAACTGGCGCAACGTGGGGGACTCCTCGTGGGCCACCGAGCTCAATCAGGTGCGTGCAGTAGGTGTGTGGGTTGAGGTGCCTGGTGAGGTGGTGCCTGATGAGTTGATTCACAAATTACCTTAGCAACTGGCGCAACGTGGGGGATTCCTCGTGGGCCACGGAACTGAACCAGGTTCCTGGAGTGGGCAACAGCACCTGCCCTTCTTTTCCCATCCCGCTCCCACATCTCGCTGATTTCTCCTCCCCCCCCCCCCCCCCGCCTCCCCCCCCTCACTCCCCCCTCTCCCTCCTTCCCTTCTCTCTCTCTCCCTGACCGCCACCACCCCTCTGCAAGCAGCAAGGGCCCAAGAAGCGGCGGCTGGTGTTTGTGGGGTGGCAGGCGTTTGCACAGACAGAGCGCGGGGCAGTGGACGTGGGCATTCACATCGAGGACACGGATACCATCAGGTGCGTGGTTAAACCGGGGAGGAAGGGAGTGGGCGTGGGTGTTCATATAGAGGACACGGATACCATCAGGTGCACGCACAGGGGATAGGGAGTGGGAAGAGAGGGTTGGCATCACCAGCACCAACACGGCCTTTTTGCCCTTTTTTTTCTGCCCTTTTTTTCCAATCCTTCCACCCTTTCGGCCTCCTCGTTCCGTCCTGTTGACCCTTCCGCCCTGTTCCTTTTCTACCCTTTTTTCCCCCCTCATTCCCCCCCCCCCTCCCCCCCCCCCCCTTGTCTCCCGCCCATCAGGTCTCTCCTCGCCAAGAAGCGCCGCCTGCAGCAGTTCGCTCGGAACCGAGTCGCCGACATCCAAACCCTGAAAGGCAGGCTCTCCGAAGCTCGCGTGCAGGTTCGGACGCTCAAGGACCAGGTTCGGGATCTTCAAACCCAGCTGAAGGCTGCCAAGGAGAGGGAGAAAGCATGGGGGCGTGGCCGAGGGGAGCGGTCGGCAGAGGAGGAGCAGAAGAAGCTGCAGCGGCGGCTCAAGAAGCTTAAAGCCCGGGCTGGTAACCGCCCAATCACTGCTGATGACGTGGCGATGCTGGATCTGATGTCAGACGACGACGATGATGACGAGGATGCGGAGGGTGACGGGGCGGCAGCAGGGGCGGAGGGAGCAGCAGCGGAGGGGGTGCGGGAGGAGGCGGCAGATGCGGCGATAGGAGTGGAGCTGTGGATTCCAGAGTTGGATGAGCCAGATGATGAGTTGGTGAATGAATTGCTGGAGGATATAGAAGTCATGCCCAATGTGTCTGTCCCCAATGGGACCGGTACACCCGTTACACCCGGTACGTTTGGGGATGCACCGCAACTACCCCCTGTTGATGTCCCAGCGCCGCCCCCTGCCGCGTTCTCGCCTGCCAACGCGTCCCCCTTTCAGATCCCTCAAACTCCCAATGCTGCTGGTGCTGCCCTTGCTGCTGCTGCGGCTGCTGCTGCCGGTTCTCCTGCCGGTGCGGGTGCTGCTGCGTCCCCAGCCGCAGGCAGGACCATCTCGCCTCTGCTGCACCAGCTCCTGCACCGCTCCTCCCGTCCCATAGCCCCCAGAACCACCAAACCCCAGCGCTCCTCCGTCGCCCCCACACCTCCCACCACTCTCCGTCCCATCCTCCCCACCGTCCCGCGCCACGCCTCCAACTCGTTCCTGCTGGCAGCAGCGTCAGGGCAGATCCCCACCGCTGCCGCACCTCCTGCTCCTTCCCCTGGCAACCCTGCTCGCGCCTCTGGCTCTGCCGCTACTGCTCCTCCCCGTGAGGGCTCTGGGCGGCCATCTCTGGGCGTGTGGGACAGGATTCAGCAGAGGAGGAAGAGGGCTAGAGAGGGGGGGGACCCGGAGGTGCCGGGGGCGCAGCAGAGGGACGGGAGAGCGGGACGAGAGGGTCTGCAGCAGCAGCAGGGGGCAGGCGGGAGGGAGCGGGAGGGCACGCTCACACGCCCCTCCCTGGGGTCAGGCCGGCCCCTGGGTGGGTTACGGAAGCGGAGGCGGGAGGGACAGGTCGACCCGGTGTTTGGGTCCGTGGGGCTGCGGCCGCGCGGGCGAGAACGGGATATTCTGTTCTGGTTCCGCGGGACTGAGCGCCGCAAGATGAGCCGGTTTCAATCGCGGCTGGAGAGGCGGATGCAGAAAGTGAGCGTGCAGCGACGCGCGTGGGAGCGAGGCGATGAGGGAGGGGAGGAGGGGGATGGTGGGGAGGGGCGGGATGGGGAGGAGGGGGAGGAGGGAACGGATGGGGGTGGGGACGAGGAGGGAGGGGAGGGGGATGTGGTGGAGGTGGGAGGGGGTGAGGGGGGTGGTGGTGGAGAGGGAGATGTGTTCCTGTTGTCGAGTGACGCGGAGGGCAACGAGGAGGGAGATGGTGGTGGGGAGTGAGGAGCGGATGGTGGTAGGTGTTTGGATTGGAAATAGGTTCTAACTTGTATGCACGAGTCAGTGCATAGGTACCCATTAATAGAAAGGGAACTACTGTACGTGGTACCAGTACATGGCTATGTGGAAGGGAAGGGGGGAGGGTGAAGAAGAGGCAGGGGGAGAAGTTGTGGCTACCCATGCTCCCACTGATAGAGGACTCCTTTTTTCTGATTGTGTTTTTTTTCTGGATGGTTAACCTTATATTGACCAACTAACTAATTGAGTGCAGGAAGTTCAATTACGCAGAAATCACCTTGTATAAATGGACAACTCTGCGCGTAACGGAAGCCACAAAGCGGATCCCGCCCCACCCCAACCCTGAACCCTAATTCTCCCAAGACACCTCGCATAAACCCCTCCAACTCTCACACCATCCCCAAAACTTTCCCACCTCAAGAAAAACCAGCACCAACTCCTAAGTCGGCGCGAATAGCATCCAGAGTCACTTCCGACGGACTGTATCGAATCTTCTTTTCACGAGGCAGGGCAGTTGACGTGGGGTAGAGAAGGCGGATCGTTCCAAGGAGCGCGGGTTTGAGCACAGCGCGCCGATGGCAGGCAGGAGAGGGGGGGCGGGTGGCAGGGGTGGTGGACGGAGCGGGCAAAGGGGGAGTTGGGGCGGGGAAGGTGAGCGCGCGCAAGGCGGAGGTTGGAGCGGGGCTTTTCAGAGAGCGGCGGAAAAAAGTGCTCCTGGCGGAGATTCCGGCGGGGCTTTCCGGGGAGGGCGGGGGGGAAGGGCAGCGGTAGGGGGATTTGCGGGGAGGCAGCGGGGGAGGGGCGCGGGGAGAGGATCCTCAGCGTTTCGCCAAAATGGGGGAAGAACGGGCGGTGCAGCGTGGGGTGAGCGGAAAGGGCAGGGGCAGAAGCTGCTTGGTTCCGCGCAAGAGGAGCGGGAAAATGGGGGACACGAGGAGAGTTGGAGAGAGGTTAAAGTTCCGGGGTACGCCGGGGACGGGGGGCGCGGCGAGGCGGAGGGGGGGGCGGCGGAGCGGAAGGGCGCGGAGGCGGAGGGGGGTTCAGGGGTTGTGTTCTCGTCGGGGAGATTCGCGGACCTTGGGCTTTGCGAGACGCTCGCGACGCACATTGAAGGTGCGTGAATCCCGTCAATGCCAGATAATCCCTGCGCCACTTAAACCCATCGCCAGATAAAACCTCTCCGCCCTCCCTAAACCTCCCCACCCCACTCCGAACTTCCCTCCGCCCACCTCGCTACTCGCCCTCTACGCCCGTTGCAGAGAAGCTGGGGTTCGCAGCGCCAACGCACGTGCAGCAAGCAGCCATCCCGCACGTCCTCGCTGGCAGAGACCTGTGAGCGCGCCCTCTCCTCTCTGCCTTCTCGCCTTCCCTGCCCTCCCCCTCATCACCTTCTCACCCTCCTTACCTCTCGCCCTCTCCCTGCGGCTTTGCCTGAGATGGCTTTACGTCCCAATCCAAGGTAGTTTCTTGCCTTCTCACACGCCTCTTGCTTCCCCCCCTCCCTGCCCTCCCTTCTCTTCCACACTAAAGGCTGATTCGAACGGATACGGGGTCGTGCAAGACGCTGCTGCTGTGCCGGCTGCTACTTCTGCTGCTGCCTCACACGCCTCTCGCTCCCTCCCTCCCTCCCTCCCTCCCTCCCTCCCTCCCTCCCTCCCTCCCTCCCTCCCTCCCTCCCTCCCTCCCTCCCTCCCTCCCTCCCTCCCTCCCTCCCTCCCTCCCTCCCTCCAACCCTCCCTCCCCTCCCACACCGCAGGCTCATCCGAGCGGACACAGGGTCGGGCAAGACGCTTCTCTATCTGACGCCCATTCTGCACGCCCTGCAGGCCTGCAGGCAGCGAGTGGACCGCAAGCACGGCACATACGGTGAGTGCTGCTATTTTGGGTGTGTCTTGCCACATATGGTAAGTTTTATGCTCAGGCACTATCGGTGCCCATTCTGCACGCCCTGCAGGCCTGCAGGCAGCGGGTGGACCGCAAGCACGGCACGTATGGTGAGTGCTGCAATTTTGGTATGTCTTGCCACATATGGAAAGTCTTATCCTCAGGCATTATCGGTGTCTATTCTGCACGCCCTGCAGGCCTGCAGGCAGCACGTCGACCGCAAGCACGGCACATACGGTGGGTGTTACTGCGTGGGGTGAGTCTCACTGCTTGAGTTAGTCTTGCAGACAGACAGAGCAGCAACTCATGCGTGTCCGCAAGGTGCATTGCACGTCATCGCAGCAGCTTTTTGGGTCATAACAGTGTGACTAGCACCTCTTCTACCTCTCCCTCCACCCTTTTTTCCCTCAAATTCTCGCTCTCATCTTCCCTTCTTCCCTCCTCCTCCACCCCCTTCACTGCAGCCGTCATCCTGGCTCCAACCAGGGAGCTCTGTGTGCAAATAGAGGAGGTGGCGCAGCAGCTGTGCCGGCGCTTCGTGTGGATCGTGCATATCATGCCTGCGAGCTGCATCACCCACCACTCTCCTCTCCCCCTTCTCCCCCCCTCCCCTCCTCCCCCCTACCCCAACCCGTCACCGCAGCTGTGATTCTAGCACCCACACGAGAGCTCTGTGTGCAAATAGAGGAGGTGGCGCAGCAGCTGTGCCGGCGCTTTGTGTGGATCGTGCCGGGGCGGTGCATCGGAGGGGAGAGCCGCGGCAAGGAGAAGGCGCGCCTGCGCAAAGGGCTGGCCATTGTCATCGCGACACCTGGCAGGCTGCTGGACCATCTGCGCAACACGTGCTCGTTTGGACTCTCCCGGCTGCGGTGGCTTGTGCTGGATGAGGCTGACAGGTGGGTGTGCTCTGCTCATGCGGGCTGTGATGCTCTACTGCTGCCTGCTGGATCATCGCTTCAACACGTGCTCCTTTGGGCTCTCCCGGCTGCACACTCCCTCACACTCCCTCACATCACACTCCCTCCACCCCTCGCCCTACAACCAACCCCAGGCTGTTGGATCTGGGGTTCGAGCGGGACATCAAGGAAATCATCGCTCTGCTGCGAGAGAGGCTAAGTCAAGATGGTCTTATGCAGGGAGGGAGTGCTCAGGGTGCTTCCAGGAAGCTTCAGACCATGCTGCTGTCCGCCACGCTCGGGCCAAGGGTGGAGCAGCTGGCTGACGTCAGCCTGGTGTCACCGGTGGCTGTGAGCGTGACAGGTGGCAGCGTGCGAGTGGAGGAGAGGGTTTCTGGGCGGCCGGTGGGGAGGGGAGGAGGTGGGGTGGAAGAGAGGGAGGGGAAGGGTGGTGGGGTGGGTGAGAGAGAATTGGGGGAGTTGGGAGGGGAGGAGAGAGGGGAAGAGGAGGAGGAAGAGGTAGAAGAGGAAATGGAGGAGGAACAGGGGGAGGAATACGAGGAAGAAGTGGAGGAAGAGGAGGAGGAAGACGAGGAAGAGGAGGAATCAAAGGAAGAGGAGCAGGAGGAGCAGGAAGCGGAGGAGGGAGAGGTGGAGGAAGATGATGAGGAGGAGGAGTTAGAGGAAGGAGAGGAGGTAGGGGAGGAGAACTGATGATGATGATGATGATGATGACGACCTGCCTCTCTTCATGCAGGCGCTTAGAGCCGTTAAGAAGGCAGGGCGAGCGGAGAGGAAGGAGAAGAAAGAGGAGAGGAAGGAGCAGAGAACAGAGCAGAAGGAGCACAAGCAGGAGAAGGGGCAGAAGGGCAAGAGGTCGGAAGGTGAAGATGGGGTGTTGGACAAAGGTGGCAGTGAAGGCGGGGTGGGCAAGGCGGAGAGCAAGAAAGGGGGAGCAGCAGGCATGGCGGTGGCACAAGCAGGCACGCAGGGGGCTTTGCAGGGAGGGTCAAGAAAGGGTGTGGGAGAGGAGGGGAGGGGGGAGGAGGAGAGGGGAGGAGTGGAGGATAGAGTAAGAGATGAGGAGAGGGGAGGAGGGAAGGCGAGGGTGGAGGAGAGGCGGGAGGGCGGGGTTCTGGAGGAGGGGCCGAGTGGCGGAGGGTCGTTTGTCTTCCCGGAGCAACTCAAGCAGTTCGTTCTCACAGGTGGGTGTGGGTGTGTGTGTGCGCCCAGCGCACACGTGAGTGTGGGCGTGCTATTCCCATCATTTCATGTCTGACTCATACTCTCCTCTTCTGGACTCCTCTTCGCCCTGCCCTCGCCTCCTGTATACCCTTCCCCCCTCCATTTTCGTTTTCTTCCTCAACCCTTCTCTCCATTCTCCCTCTTTCTTTCTCCCCCCTCTCCCCTTCCCTGTCTGACGCCAGTCCCGTGTCGCTGTCGGCTCATCACGCTCATCGCTTTGCTGCGCTCCAAGCTTGCCACGTCAGCATCCTCCAAGGTAGACCACGTCAGCTACCCGTTTAGCTATCCGCCTTTTATTCCTATCGCACTCCTGCTCCTCTGCCCTTGTCCCACTCCCTTAACCCTTCTCTCTACATTTTTCCTTTGTCTGCATCAGTGCTCATCCACCGCATCCAACTCCTTTCAATGCCCCCAACCAACCGCCTGCTGACCATGAATGCGAGGTGCTGGTGGTGTTGCTATCCACGTGCAACTCTCTCTCTTGAGCTTTACCTCATTTCCATGTCACCTGTCCAACCACCCCCCATTCCTCTCCCCATGCAGGTGGTGGTGTTCCTATCAACGTGTGACTCTGTCGAGTTCCACGCCACCCTCCTCTCCTCCGCCCCCACCTCTCCCCTCACCTCCGATTCCCCCCACCACCACCAACAAGAGCAACAGCATGAGCAGCAGCAGGGCGATCAACCAGCACAGCAGGGGCAGGGCCTGCTGCCAGCGCCGGTGTTCAAGCTGCACGGAAACATGGAGCAGAAGGACCGCTCCAAGGCCTTCCTGGCCTATCGTAGCGCGCCACGTGGTGTGCTGCTGTGCACTGACGTGGCAGCGCGCGGCCTTGACTTCCCTGCTGTGGAGACCATCGTGCAGTTTGACTCGCCGGGTGATGCCGCTGACTACGTCCACCGGTACGAACCGCATTGGACCCATTGCTACTCATAAGGCGCCTCAAAGGGTCTTCCCTTCTGTGGAGACTATCTTGCAGTTTGACTCGCCAGGCGACGCTGCTGATTACGTCCACCGGTACGAACCGCATTGCACCCATTTGTACTCCCCTCCTTTGAGGCGCCTCATAAGGCTTTTTCCTCTGTGGAGACCATCGTTCAGTTTGACTCGCCGGGTGATGCTGCTGAATATGTCCACTGGTACGAACCGCTTCGCACCCATTCCTACTCACCCCATTCCATTGAACCCATCCTGCAATCTATGTGCTTTGCTGACAAAGTGCACCAGTACTAACCTCTGCTGTAACCTACCCCTCTCGTCTCCTTTAACCTTTACTCTCGCTTCGTCTCCCAACTCCCAGAGTGGGACGCACGGCTCGCATTGGCCGCAAGGGAGAGGCGGTGCTGTTTCTCCTCCCCAACGAGACGTATCTGGACCAGCTGCGCTCCATCCCCATCCCATCCACTCAACCACCCTTCTTCCTCTTTCTCTTTTTCCCCCCCTTTTCCTCCGGAGTGGGGCGCACGGCCCGCATTGGCCGCAAGGGAGAGGCGGTGCTGTTCCTGCTGCCCAACGAGACAGAGATTACCTGGGTCAGCTGCGCTCCATGCGCCTCCCACTAACCACCCCTCTTCTTCTGTCTCCCTTGCCCCCGAATGGAATTTGAATGGTCCTCTTTCTTCAGAGTGGGGCGCACAGCCCGCATTGGCCGAAAGGGAGAGGCGGTGCTGTTCCTGCTGCCCAACGAGACAGAGTATCTGGACCAGCTGCGCTCCTGCAACGTGCACCTCCTCCCCATGCCGCTCCTCCCTCTCCTCGACTCCCTCCTGCCCGGAAACTCCTTCGAACCTGCCCGGACCAATCGCAGGCGGCCGGCTTGGAAGGAGGTAAGCCCAGAGGAGGCTTTGGCCAATCACAGCGCGGTGGAAACGTGGCAGGAGGAGTTGGAATCAACGGTGGGGAGGCAATCGGCGCTGAGGGAGCTTGCCACGGGGGCTTTTCGGTCGTTTGTGCGCGCGTATGGGGCGCATAAGGGCAGCTTGAAAAAGATCTTCCACCCCAAGAGGCTGCATTTGGGGCACGTTGCGCGGAGCTTTGGGTTGTCGGAAACTCCGTCGGTGATTGGGAGATCTGCGACCAAGGCGGCGGCTGCTCTGAAGAGGAAGCAAAGGATGATGGGGCAACATCAGAAGAAGCGCATGCGAGCTGCTACCGCAGGGGAATGAAAGAGGTTGCCACCATCTATATATTACCATCCAAAAATGTGTGTGTCGTTTGTCCGAGGCATGTAATCATGGAATGTAGTTGACGTAGATCATCACCCAATGCCTTATTCCAAAATCGTGCTGTCTCCAGTGTAACGCGTACAGCCGTGTCCTCGCTTCTCGCAGCTTCTTATCATGCTTCCTCCTCCCTCATAGCCAAGTCCATCCGAGCCCAAGTCCGTGGATGCAGAGCTCTCCGCATCCACCGGCGAGGTCTTTTTTTCCCCTTCGTTTCCATATTCCTCCATCCTCACGCTCCGTCCACTCACGCTCTCTCCGCGCGACGCGCTGGTCCCATCTGTACCGATCTCTACCTTCAACGTTCGCTCTTTTATCCGCTCGCGCACCGCACGCCCTTCCGCCTGTTTCTTTCCGCCGCTGCGCGGAGCTTTTCACCGTCGAGCGCGATCTCATCTGATCCGCGATCTCCGATCTGCAGCGTTCGTCGTCCCGATGAGGCGCTGCATTGTGCGGCTCGAGCCGCATCTCCGCCGTCAGATCGGCCAGCCGATCTCTACGGCGCCATCTCCGCCGTTCGTCAGCAGTCCTGCCGGTCTTTTCGCCCCTCCGCTTCCCCTTACTAGCCTATCCCTTTCCGAGCCGCCCTCTGCAGCCTTCGCTACTGCCGCCTTACCCCCCATTGACGCCGCCAGTGGCGCCGCCGGTGGCGCCGCCAGTAGCGGCACTAATGGCGGCGGTAATGCCGGCGGCAGCGGCGGCGATGGCGGCTGGGGCAGAGGTCGTGGCGGCGGCCGCGGCTTCCCAGACCGCGGGGGAGGCGGCGGCATGTGGGGGAGGGGGAGAGGCAGGGGGGGATGGGGACCTGGCGCAGGTCCCCCCGCCCACGGTTATGGGCGGTCATGGGGAGCGCCAAGAGCACCCGGATTTCCCGCCCCCGGGAGGTTTCCGCCGAGTGCGCCAATCCAGCAGCCCGTGGCGGCTTCCGCAAGCCAGTTCCCCCCACCCGCGCAACAGGAGGCGCACCGCGTAGATAGCGCTTCTCCTGTGAATCCGCCGCATTCTCCGCCTCCCCCCGCTCCCGCTTCCGCTCCCTCCGCCGGTGCCCCCACGGGACTGTCCCCCACTGCCCTCTCCCGCATGCTCGTCGCGTACGAGCGCGCGGGGAGGGATACTGACGTGGCACGCGTGCTGGCCGACGCGCGTGCCGGCGGCGTTGCATTGGACAGCGGCGCGCAGGAGGCGGCGATCCGGAGCGCGGCGCGGAGGCGGGACCTGGGTGAGGCGGATCGGATGGTGGGGGAGGCGCGGGCGGCGGGTTTTGTCTTATCCGCGCCGACGTGGAATTTGCTGGTGGAGATGTACGCTGAGATGGGCGAGATCGAACGGATGGAAGATGCTGCCGCCCAGGCCGCCGCAGCTGCCGCCCAGACTGCTACTCCTGCCGCCCAGGCC
The DNA here is from genome assembly GCA_947470075.1 of Closterium sp. Yama58-4. Taxonomy (NCBI): domain Eukaryota; kingdom Viridiplantae; phylum Streptophyta; class Zygnematophyceae; order Desmidiales; family Closteriaceae; genus Closterium; species Closterium sp. Yama58-4. The sequence goes on along the minus strand of CANIUD010000235.1, from coordinate 627,284 downwards.
GCCCAGGCTGCTCCTGCCCCTCCTCCCCCTGCCGCTGCTGCTACTCCAGCACCCCCCGCGCCCCCTGCCGCTGCAGTCGCTGCTGGGAGCAGCAGCGGTGAGAGCAGCGACAGTGTCGTGAGTGGTGGTGGCGTGGGTGGCGGCAGCAGCGAGCAGCTGAGTGAGAGGGAGAGGGAGGAGATGCGGATGAGGATGAAGCTCAGACGCCGGGCGACAGATGCTGACGCGCACGCTGACCTTGCTGCTCCTCCCGCTGCGGCCCCTCTTGCTGCTCCGGTCGCTGCTGCTCCTCCATCCTCTCCTGATGCTGCTGCTGCTGCCGCTACCCCATCTCCCCCATCCCCCCCATCTCCGCCTCCGCGCTTTGCTCCACCGCCCCCACCTGGCGTTCCCCAAACCACAGCACCCACCCCCCCGCACGCCCCTCACCCGCCCCCCTCCCCAACGCCCCTCTTCTCGCACCGCCCCCCCTTCCCCGCGCCGCCCCCCCTGCCATCCCCATCCGCCCCCGCACCTCGCATGCGCCCTGGCGTCTCCCCAGCTGCTCCTGTGGCCGCGCCGTCAGACACGTCAGCTCCGCCTGCAGCTGACGTGGCAGCTGCTGACGTGGGCGTCCCGAGTGCTGCGGCTCCGTCTGCAGGTTTGGGCCGAGGCGGGCTGATGCCGGCAGGGCGCGGGGCAGGCTTGGTACGGCCGAGCCTGGGAGGTCCGGCAACAGGCGCGGGGAGGGGAATGCTGAGTCGGGAACGGGGGATGGAGGGATGGAGAGGCGCAGAGGGAGCGAGGGAGCAGGTGAGGGGAAGAGAGGAGGGGAGCAGGGAGGGGGAAAGGGAGAGGGTGATGGAGAGGGGGAGGGAGGGGGAGAGAGAGGAGCAGAAGCAGAGGCATGGGCCGGTGGGAGGGGTGGAGGCAGGGAAGGCTGCAGCTGCAGCTGCTTATTCCCCCCCACTGCACCCAGAGCAACCACAGCACCCTCCTCCCTTGAACCTCTCTCGAGAGGATGCTACCGAACGTGCCCTGGGCATCCTCACCGCAGCTATGGCCAAGGCTCGGGACTCTTCCCGAGCCTCCTCCCGCCGCGACTCCGTCAGCCAGTTCGCCGCCGAGGCTCTTGGCTCGGTCATGTCCCGGCGCAGGCTCGGGGCAGGCCCGGGAGGGGAAGGCCCGGGTGGGGGGGCAGCGAGGGGAGTGCGCGAGGAGGGGAGGCGCGCGGGGGGAGGGGGAGCAGGGGGGCAGAGGAGAGGGGGGATGAGGGAGGGGGAGCAGAGGAGGGGGGTGAGAGAGGGGGGACAGAGGGGAGGGGGGATGGGAATGGGGATGGGCCTGGTAATGGACAGGCAGGCGGAGGGGCAGGGGGGGCAGCAGAGGGCGCGGGTGGGCGGAGGGGGCAGGCGGGGGAGGGGGGAGTTGGTGACGGGGGAGAGTGTGGTGCAGAGGTTTATAGAGGAGTCGACGTGGAGTGAGGAGGACGAGCGGCAGGTGGGGGAGTTTCTGGACTTCCTAGAAGCTGCCGATGTGGCTAACGCTGCGCTGCACCAGCGGTTCATGGTGGGTGGATGATGGGCTGTTGCTGCTGGGTGCAAGTGGGTTGACAGAGGTGCGTGGTGGTTTGATGTGGATGCACGTGTACGGCTGCCTCACTAATAGCTTCGCCCCGATCCCCACACACAGGTGGACTTTGAGCCAGAGTACATCACACTGGACGACTTCTCGCCCATCAACCCGCTGCTGGAGGAGGAGGAGCAGGGGCATGACGGCACATCGCCCACATGCTCCGCTCTCCCTCCTCTCCCTGCCATCGCCCTTACGTCTCCCCACAGGTGGATTTCGAGCCAGAGTACATCACGCCAGACAACTCTCGCCCATCAACCCGCTGCTGGAGGAGGAGGAGGCCGCTGCAGTGAAGGGGCAGCAGTCACTGCATGAGACCTCGTGCATCTCTTACATCGCTCATGCCCGCGCGACCTCCTCTCCTCTCCCCTCCCGCCAGGTGGACTTCGAGCCAGAGTACATCACACCGGACGACTTCTCGCCCATCAACCCACTGCTGGCGGAGGAGGAGGAGCAGCAGCAGCAGGCGGGTGAAGGGCCGTCGCTGGAGGAGGTGATGGTGGCGGCCAAGGCAGAGCTCATGGCGCTCACAGGCATGCAGAGCGAGGAAGAATTCCAGGTGGGTGGGGAGGTGGCTGTGTCTCTCAGTCTCTGTGTGAGTGAGGTTGTGAAGAGCCCCCACCCCCACCAGCACCGTCGTTGAAGGAGGTGATGGTGGCGACGAAGCAAGAGCTCATGGCGCTCACGGGCATGCAGAGCGAGGAAGAATTCCAGGTGGGTGGGGTCTGTCTCTGTCTGTGCGAATGAGGCTGTTAAGAGGCAGAAGCAGGAACCCCTTGCCTTGTGCCCCACACTACCAGCACCGTCGCTGGAGGAGGTGCTGATAGCGCTCATAGGCATGCATAGCAACAATTCCAGGTGGGTGGGCGTGTGTCTCTGCCTCTCTATATCTCTGTCTCTCTGTCTCTCAGTCTCTCCATCTCGCTATCTCTCCTTGTCACTGTGTGCGAGTTAATGGGGTTTCGGAGGGACAGCAGGCCCCTGCCCTGCAGTGCCGTGGCTGGGGGTGCTGATGGCGCGTTTAGAAATGCCGACCTCCTGGAAAGACCTCCCTTCCCTCCTCCTCCCACCCGCTTCCCTTCCTCTGCCCTCACTTTTTTCTTGCCTCCGCTCTTCCTTCTCCCCTCCCCTTCCCTCTCCGCCCTGCAGAGCTGCCTGTCCCGTGCAGACCAGCTAAAGGCTCTGGCAGAGCTGTACGCAAGGCCACAGCGAATGACGCCCTTCTTCCTCCATCCCCTCCCGTTTTCCCCTCCCTTTGCTCCTCCTTCTCCCTGTCCGCCTTGCAGAGTTGCCTGTCCCGTGCAGACCAGCTAAAGGCTCTGGCAGAGCTGTACGCAAGGCCACAGCGAATGACGCCCTTCTTCCTCCATCCCCTCCCGTTTTCCCCTCCCTTTGCTCCTCCTTCTCCCTGTCCGCCTTGCAGAGTTGCCTGTCCCGTGCAGACCAGCTAAAGGCTCTGGCAGAGCTGTACGCAAGGCCACAGCGAATGACGCCCTTCTTCCTCCATCCCCTCCCGTTTTCCCCTCCCTTTGCTCCTCCTTCTCCCTGTCCGCCTTGCAGAGTTGCCTGTCCCGTGCAGACCAGCTAAAGGCTCTGGCAGAGCTGTACGCAAGGCCACAGCGAATGACGCCCTTCTTCCTCCATCCCCTCCCGTTTTCCCCTCCCTTTGCTCCTCCTTCTCCCTGTCCGCCTTGCAGAGTTGCCTGTCCCGTGCAGACCAGCTAAAGGCTCTGGCAGAGCTGTACGCAAGGCCACAGCGAATGACGCCCTTCTTCCTTCCTGTCGCTCTCTATCTATCTGTTTCTCCCACCTTCCCAGTCCGCCCTGCAGAGCTGTCTCTCCCGCGCAGATGAACTCGAGGCCCTGGTGGAGCTCTACGCGGGGCCGCAGCGAATGACAGCGCTGCAGGAGAACAAGGCGCTGCAGGAAGCCGCCGAGAAGCTTCCTGCCGGCGTGTCCCCGCAGGCGGTGGCATTCACCAAGCGCGCTCTGCTCACCCTGCAGGTGAGCCCTCGGGGTCTTCATGTTCTAAGGTTGTAAGGTTTCTGGTTTCTATTTGTTTGGAGTAGACGGTTTTCTACTGCCACTGTAGGTAGCAGTGCTGGCAGGCGCTATGATTGGTCACTCCCGTTTGTACAGAAGACATAGTACCAAGATGTCCCAATGTGAGGTGAGAGTGCGTTTGTGCATCCGCCAGCTTTCTTCACCCAGTTGAAGGACGTAAGGCCTTCGCACCCCATCAATCAACCTCCTTTGACTAGTTCTCTCTACCTCCTTGGTCAACCACCACTCCTCTGTGTCTACCTTCCACAGAGATTTCTCTGCAACTCACACGCCTCTCTTCTCCCCTCCCCTCGCTGCCGTGTTGTGTGGCAGAACAACCCGTCGTGGACGTTTGCACAGAAGCAGAAGATGATCGGTAGCATTGTGCGGGGGTTCTCGGCGTCGGCATGATGGGGGAGAAGGATATTCTTGTTGCTTCTAGCCAGCATTGGCAAGATGAGAGGTTCACAGGATGGGGGGTTGGTGGGATGAGATGGTTTCATTGAGGTTCTGTGGCAGAAGCAGAAGATGATCGGTAGCACTGTGAGGGGATTCATGGCATCAGCTTAATATGAGAAAAAGGGTTACTTCAAGGTTTCTACCCAGCATTAGCGTTATGGTGGGAGAGCGAAAGATTGTTGTGAAGGTGCAAGTGCATCTCATTGAGAAAGCTTGCTTTCTTGTCCTTATAATTTGGCATCGTTCTCATTGCAACTGGCTTATTACAACATATGCATCGTTCTTAAACACATGCTAGTACATGCAAATATTACTAGCTATAGAGTCGTCCGTCCAAGCAGCAGTGGTCTTGTAGTTGGTCCGGGGTGGGTGGTGGGGATGTTGATTGAGCCGTTGGAAAACGAGAAACGTGGGTGGAGGGAATGAACTCCAACCCACGGTTTTTGTAGTTGGAGAAGGGCGTTTAGCGCGCTTCGACGCTGCCAAATATTCGGTACAGGCAGCTTCGCTTTCACAATACACAATTTTGAAAAACATCAATGTGTTTAAAAATTATAATATTTAGGAAACAAGTAGACATGGCAGTTGGAGGCATTTGCAAAAGCATGACTTCGGTGCTCAGGTGGCGGATGCTGCCATAGTTTTGGTGCTCTATGAACTCCTGAGTATGAGCTTCCTGTCGAAGGGATTAGGAAAGAGGGTGCAATTTCACTCGTGCACACAAAATCACAAGAAACATTCTAGAGAATCACTAGTCAAAATTATGAAAAAAGATGCTTTCTAGCACCCCTATCACATTTCCACAAATGGTGGCGGCCTCACACCCACAAACGAGTACGCTGCCATCACTTGCTTGGGCGGCAATGCAACCATGCATGTCCCCACCCGAGTCACCATCCCACACGGAATTGGGGCCGCGAAGGCACGCGAATTTCGCGAGTCGAGAAAGGAAGTCGTCACTGCACGTCATTGCGCGCCCAGTGTCGCGTCCCTTCCGCGAATTGATGTTACGGATGAGTGCGACGCACTGACAGGCCCAAGGTTTCTTTTTGAGACGAGAATGTAGCCAACCCTCACCCTCGATCTATTTGCACACAGCCTTCTGTCTTATCAAGCTTTTGAAGGGAGTCTTTTGTCTGACCAAGCTTGTTGAAGAATAATCGTCAGGTTATCTAATTACTCGTAGCGACTTTATCGAGGTGATCAGCCATCTCTTCGTTTCTTCTTCCTTTCACAATGTCAGTCGGATCGCCGATCCAACGGCTTCCTGAGGAGCTGATTTCTAGGATTCTGTGTTTTCTGGTTAAACCTGACGGCCGGCTGAAACATGCGCTTGTGTGCAAGCAATGGCATCAGATCGCGTGTCGCTTGCAACACGAGCTCCACTTGCCGGATTACCTCCGTATGGATTCGCGTCGGCTCGTTAGGTTTCTGTCGCCGTTCATTAATCTCAGAAAGCTTATTCTCTCTTCTAGCAGCCTCACCTCGTCCCCAAACTTGTTATTCTCTCACCTCGCCCGGACGTGTCCTAATTTGACCGAGCTTCGCGTTGGACCGAAATCACGTGGATCTAGGTACGGAGTTGTAACTGAGAAGGATCTCGTTGTGCTGTTCGAGGGATGTACGCGACTCGAAGATCTTGATCTGTATTGTTCGCAGCGCGCTTCCATTCCCCCGTCGATCGACCGGCTCACGTTGCTTAGGAATTTCAGCCTCACGGCAAGCGTCACGCATCTTCCAGACACTCTTACCTCGTTACACTCTCTCAATAGCCTGATGCTGAACTGTTATAACCTCGAGACTTTGCCTCGGGATTTCGGCAATCTGGTTTCGTTAACGTCGCTGAAGCTGCACATTGGCTGCTCGAGCCATTCGACATTGCAGCTGCCCGCCTCTTTCACCAAGCTTTCGTCTCTCGCCGTCCTGGAGGTTCGACAATGCACCATTCTTCCGTCGCCGGTCGATTTCAGTCAACTCCGGGCGCTCGAAACCCTCATTCTGCTTGACGTGACGGGAATGCGCGACTTGGTTGAGGCTCTCGAGCATCTGCACCGAATGAAGACTCTAACGATCGAGGGTTGCAGTGATGTCACGTCTCTGCCCGAGTCTCTTTTCCGCCTGCCGTCACTCACCAGCCTCACCCTTGACATGCCACAACTTTCAGCCTTGCACGAAGATATTGGGCAGTTGTCAGAGCTTCTGACACTTTCGCTGAACTTGAGGAATCTCACGGCCTTGCCTGATTCGATCGCCCTTCTTAGCACGCTTCAAGAGCTCTCCCTCGTGAATATCGTGAGCCTGACGTCTCTGCCCGAGGAGTTCGGTCAGCTGATTGCTCTGGAAACGATGAGTCTGAACCGCCTTTACCACCTCACACGCCTGCCCGAATCCCTCGGGCAGTTGACATCTCTCCGGAAGCTGGAAATTTTGGTGTGTGGGAGGCTGCAGCAACTCCCGGATTCCCTTTCCCAGCTATCTTCCCTCGAGCACCTGGAGATTTACGATTGCCCACGCCTCAAGATACTGCCAGACGACATGGGAAAGGGTCTGCACTCCTTGCGCCATCTTTTCTTAGAATGCAAGGTTCTCACCCACGTTCCCCCATCCTTCTCCAGCCTGACGTCTCTCGAAACCCTCGAAATTGAAGGCGCGCTACTCTTCAGGGGCGCCTTGCAAGACGGTTTTGGCGGCTTGAAAAGCCTCAAGAAGCTGTCCCTCCGTTGCATGCCACGCCTGTCTGCCCTTCCTGCCTCATTCTCGGGCATGTTTGCACTCACCAGCCTGGTAGTGGGGAAGTGCCCTAAAGTAACTAACCTGCCCAAGGGGATCGGACGGCTGGAGGCGCTCGAGGTGGTCAAGATCGTTGGGATGGACGGCCTGAGACGCCTCCCTGCGTCCCTTGGTCAGCTGTCCTCTCTGACACAACTGAAGCTCCTAAAGATGGACAAACTTGTTTCTCTCCCTAGCTCCATCTCTCAACTCTCGCAGCTGCAAAGGCTCCAGGTTGATTGGGCCAGGAATCTGAAAGCACTGCCTGATACCCTTGGAGGACTCTCGAGGCTGCGTTACTTGCAGCTAGTTCGCCTGTACACGATGCGGCAGCTGCCCGAGTCTCTTGGGCAGCTGAAGATGCTCGAGACGCTGGAAATCATTGATTGCTTCAAGCTGATGCATCTTCCAGAGTCCTTCGTGGATCTATCCAACCTACAATCCTGCGTTCTTGTCAAGCTCAGGATTTCAACCATTCCAGATGATATTTGGAAGCTGTCTTCCCTCACGAGTATGCTGATAACGGGACTGAAGCAGTTGCGCAGCTTGCCAGAGTCGTTCACTCGGCTGCCTAGGCTTGAGGAGCTGAGATTGCGTCAGTGCAAGCAGCTGGCTCGGGTGCCGTCTTCTCTTGAGAGAATGCCGACGTTGCGTACATGCGATGTCTTTGCTTGCCCTTTGCTCTCCCAGCGAGACACGAGGCGGTTTGTTGCAAGGAGAAGGGAGGATGGGGAGGAGGAAGAAGGGGAGGAGGGGGAAGAGGGAGAGGAAGAGGAAGGGGAGGAGGGAGAGGAAGAGGAAGGGGAGGAGGGAGAGGAAGATGAAGGGGAGGAGGGAGAGGAAGAGGAAGGGGAGGAGGGAGAGGAAGAGGAAGGGGAGTAGGGAGAGGAAGATGAAGGGGAGGAGGGAGAGGAAGAGGAAGGGGAGGAGGGAGAGGAAGAGGAAGGGGAGGAGGGAGAGGAAGAGGAAGAGGAGGAGGGAGAGGTGAAGGAAGGGGAGGAGGGAGAGGAAGAGGAAGAGGAGGAGGGAGAGGAAGAGGAAGGGGAGGAGGGAGAGGAAGAGGAAGGGGAGGAGGGAGAGGAAGAGGAAGAGGAAATGGAGGTGGGAGAGAAAGAGGAAGGGGAGGAGGAGAGAAAGAGGAAGGGGAGGAGGGAGAGAAAGAGGAAGGGGAGGAGGGAGAGAAAGAGGAAGGGGAGGAGGGAGAGAAAGAGGAATGGGAGGAGGGAGAGAAAGAGGAAGGGGAGGAGGGAGAGAAAGAGGAAGGGGAGGAGGAGGGGGGAGTACCGCCCCCTTAGCAGCACCGTCGCTGGAGGAGGTGATGGTGGCGGCTAAGCAAGGTTTATGGCGCTCACGGGCTGTGTGGCACTGTGAGGGTGATCGTGTGGTCCTTGTGGGTCAGTCTCTGTCTGTGCGTCTGTGTGTGAGGGGTTGACACAGTCACGGGCATGACACGCCTTCCCTGCGGTGCTGTCACCGAAGGTCACTGAGGAACCGCCTTCCTCGGTAACTCTCAGTGACCGCGGTTCCAGGTGCAAATGACCACCTTCCTCTTTGTTCCGTCCTCCCCTTCTCCCTCCCCCAGTCCGCACTGCAGAGCTTCCTGTCCCGCGCGGATCAACTCGAGGCTCTAGTGGAGCTCTATGCGGTGCTGCAGCGAATGACCCGCTTCCTCCTCCCCGTTTCTCTCTCCTACCCCCTTTTCCCTCCCCACTTCCCACACCTCCCCCAGTCCGCCCTGCAGAGCTGCCTCTCCCGTGCGGAGGAGCTCGAGGCCCTGGTGGAGCTGTATGCGGGGCCACAGCGAATGACAGCGCTGCAGGAGAACAAGGCGCTGCAGGAAGCCGCCGAGAAGCTTCCTGCCGGCGTGTCCCCGCAGGCCGTGGCGTTCACCAAGCGCGCTCTGCTCACCCTGCAGGTAGGCTTGCGGTTCTAGGGCTCGATTTGGGGCTCACAGTGTAAGGCTCGGAGTGTGAGGTTCACAGTGTAAGGCTCGGAGAGTGAGGTTCACAGTGTAAGGCTCGGAGTGTAAGGTTCACAGTGTAAGGCTCAGAGTGTAAGGTTCACAGTGTAAGGCTCAGAGTGTAAGGTTCACAGTGTAAGGCTCAGAGTGTGAGGTTCACAGTGTAAGGCTCAGAGTGTAAGGTTCACAGTGTAAGGCTCAGAGTGTAAGGTCTGTTTTGGGTTGAAATGATAGCTTTTCAGCTTCTGAGTTTTTGTGTGACTGTAGAGGGTGGTGGGAGGCGAGTGAAGATGGGGTGTGCAAGCCTATGTGGTGTGACTGTAGGTGGATGTATGGGCAGACACTAGACTGTGATTGATTGACACGCAGATTGTACCATGCCTTTGAATGGAGAGCACGCATTTCCTCCTGCCATGCTCACGCTCACCTCTCTTTGCACTCTTTTCCCCGCGCCGTGCTGCCTTACTTGTTGTGTGGCAGGACAGCCCCTCAAGTGACGGTGCATTCTTGCATGGTTGGTTGCAGTTTAATCTCCCTGCATGTCTCCCCGCCCGTGTTCATGTGTGCCTCTCCCCGTTCCCCGCCCTTGTGGCCGTGCTGTGTGGCAGAACAACCCCTCATGGACTTTTGCACAGAAGCAGAAGATGATCGGCAACATCGTGAGAGGGTTCTCGGCGTCTTCTTGATGGGAGCTGAGAGGACATGTAAGGGGAGGGAGGTTGGCATGGCATGAGGAGGGCCAGATGGGATGGTCTTTCGGGCTACTGGGCCGGGCAGAAGCAGACGATGGTCAGCAGCATCATGAGGGGTCCTACCTTGTTGCGGTAGCACACATGGTGACGATTTTGGGAGGTTGGCAGGCAGATAGCGAAGTAGGGTTTCTTAAAATCTGCTGATGCTGGTAGCAGCAGCGTGGCTGGAGTTTTGAGAAGCATTCATGCTGAGATGAGATGAGACGCCACACAATATTGAATATTGAGAAAGCTTGCTTTCTTGTCCTTATAATTTGGCATCGTTCTCATTACAACTGGGCATCGTTCTCATTGCAACGTGCTTATTACAACATATGCATCGTTCTTAAACACATGCTAGTACATACAAATATTACTAGCTATAGAGTCGTCCGTCCAAGCAGCAGTGGTCTTGTAGTTGGTCCGGGGTGGGTGGTGGGGATGTTGATTGAGCCGTTGAAAAACGAGAAACGTGGGTGGAGGGAATGAACTCCAACCCACGGTTTTTGTAGTTGGAGAAGGGCGTTTAGCGCGCTTCGACGCTGCCAAATATTCGGTACAGGCAGCTTCGCTTTCACAATACACAATTTTGAAAACATCAATGTGTTTAAAAATTATAATATTGAGAAAGCTTGCTTTCTTGTCCTTATAATTTGGCATCGTTCTCATTGCAACTGGGGCCTCTGAGACATGGGCAGTGGTGGCTTCCGGTTGCGTAAGAGTGCCTCCGCGTGCTGTTCTGGGGGCAGTGCGTATGTCGGGTCCTGTAGGTCGCGGGATGCCTTGATAAGATGTCCGACGTATGGTGTCACGTACATCTCTCTGGCTGTGTCACTTCGCCACCTGCCCATCCTTTTGAAGATCCTGTCCGGAACGCCGATGTTGGCTGCTACGGTTGCCGCGCCCTTTCGGAAGGAGTGCGTGCCGAGCTGCTGCTCCCCAAGTCCAACTTTTGCGAATGCTTCTTTACACCAGTTCCGGATCGTTGTGTACGAGGGTGGCTTGGCCTGGCCCTTGTCGGCGGGAGCATGGCCAAAAACGCGAATCAGCGACCCTTCTGAATGCGGGCCATAGCCTGCGAGTTGGATGAAGCGTTGGGTGCAGCGCACTGGGCAACAGGGGTCCGTCGTTGCTGCGATGGGGATCCAAGTTCCACGACCAGCCTGGTCCGTTTTGGAGTGTGGGATGAGGATCCACATGACTTCGTCGTCGAATTGGATGTCTTGCCACTGGATGGCAACCAGGTCGGAGTAGCGTAAAAATCCGGAGTACATGAGGATAGGGATCAACCCCTTCTGAAATTCAGCAGGATTGGCCGACTGCAAGTAGTTCGCGGACATGTCCCGAACTTGTTGGATTGATACAGGCTCCTTCAAACGACTAGGGCGAGGGCAGTGTCTCTTCGCGTAGTCCCGCACTTGGGTGGTGAACGGTCCGACAGTCGGGCATTTGCTTCCAGTCATGCGATGGGCGAAGCTGACTGCCGAGCACGTGAGCTGTACTACAGACAAGGTTGCTTTGCGTTGGATTGCGTGCACCAAGTATAGCGCGAGGGCCATGTCGGACGCGGGAAGAAAGGGAAGATCCACCTTTGTGCAGAAGGCCCGAAACTTGGTCCAGTACGGTTCGTATGTACGGATCGTCGAATTCGCTCGCGATTGTGTGAGCATGTTGATGAGTTGGTTGTGTAGCTTTGGTAGCAGATCTGGACACAAGGCACGTACGCTCTCAATTAGTCAAATACCACCCGAAGTGCGATCATTGGGCTGTGTGGTAATCCGGTGCCTGAAAAGGCAGTGGAATGTGTTCCCGCTGCCAGGCACTGGCTGCCGTGTGTCAAGGGAATGTGCGCGTGGATGTACGGTGCCCAGTTTCGTGGGGAAGGTTGTATGAGTGGCCACCAGTTTGCACCCGGCCAGTGTGGGATGATCAGTGTGAGCGATGCATGGGTGCGTTGTGCGTGATGGAGGACGGCCGGTACTAAGTGGGGCGGGGGGAAAGCAAAGCTATTTTCTGCTGTCCAGGCGAGCGAAAATGCGTCTACTGCGGTGGCTAGTGGGTGAGGAATTTTCGTGCAGAAGCGTGGCAGCTGAGAGTTGCGGGGATTTGCAAAGAGGTCGATGGAATGGGGACCCCAACGTCGTTCTAAGATGCGGAACCACGGCGTCTTCAACGAGTAGTCGTCATGATCGACTGATTTTGAGAGCTCATCAGCGTGTGAGTTTAGCTCGCGTGGGATCCATTCGATGATTAGACGCGTGCCGTGCTCCATGCATATCCGAATGATGGCTTGGCAGGCCGTGGTAAGGTCGGGGCTGCGCGAGCCACCTTTGCGAAGGATGAAGAAGACGCCCTGATTGTCCACCCGCACAAGAACATGTTTGTGTCTGATCTTGCTGGAGTATGTTTGGAGTGCCCAAAGCACTCCTTCGATCTCCCTCCGTGTGCTGGACGTCGCTTGCAGTGGCTCTGGCATTGTTGCGCTGGCTTCTTCGAGGCCGCCAGGGAAGGTGGTCAAAGTGGCGCCCCAACTGTGAGCGCTAGCGTCCACATGGATTACAGCATCGTAGCTGTTTCGAACGTGAAACGGCGCACCGTTGAACCGATCAAACTCTTCGAGCCAGAAGTTTAGCTCCTCAGCCGCAGGTGGGGGGATGATCACGCTGCTTTTCCATGAAGGTGCGTCATTGATCACTTGTAGCATGGCGTGGCTGAAGGCACGAGCTGTTGCACCCAGCGCGACGCCCATTGACGCGAGCATGCCTGTGATTCTGGCCACTTGGCGAACTGAGACGGGTCGACAGGCCTTGCTTGCGCTCAACAGGTTCCGAATGGTTGCATGAAGTGAGGCTCGTCGTTCGGGACCGATGGTAAATCGGCCGGTGACCGTGTCTAGCTCCACACCCAAGAATCGAAGGTGTTGCGATGGTGACAGTTGTGATTTCTTTGCATTTATCACCAAACCCGCTGCTTTAAGGTCCAGTATCACACGGTGGCACGTGGCCTGCGCGTGGGCTTTTGACTGGCAAAGGAATAAGATGTCGTCCACGTATGGTACTACTCGAATGCCTTGCTCTCGCCAGCGACGGGCTAGCTGCTTGATGAGTTGCGTGAAGACGAATGGGGCTGTCGCAAGACCGAACGGCAATGAACGAAAGGAGTAAGTGCGCCCATCGAATCCGAAACCGAGAAACTTCCAGCACGAGGGATGGATGTCGATGTGATGGTACCCGGATTTGAGATCGATAGAAAACATCCAATCCCCAGCTCGTGCGACGTCTGCCACGCGGCTGAGTCCTTCGTACTTGAATTTTGGAACGATGAGGTTTGCGTTGACTTTTCTCAGGTCAAGGATGAGCCTACATTTTTCTCTCTGCTCGACCACGTTAAGTGGGCTTATGCACGTAAGCTCGCTTGCGGCTGTCTCGACTGCAGCCCCGGTCTCTGTGAGTTCTTGGATGGCAGTACGTGTGAACGTAGCATGCGCGTATGCACCGGCGTGGTTCCGCTCCCGGAAGGCCGGTGGTGGGCCGTGGCTCCATGGAAGCCAGTAACCGTTGGCGATTATGGATAGAACAAGGCTGCAAGGGCACCATGAGCTCCACCACGCAAAGGTCGAGCGAAGCCGACCGCACATCCGTGTGACGGTTTTGTCCGTGACGGCGAATTCGTACGGGTCTTCGTCGCGAGGCACCTCGTATTGTTGTGCTCCTGTTTGTACGGCAAGGAATTGAACGGGACCAATCAAGTTACACGCCTTAATTAGTGAATGCGTGTGACATATACATGCATGCGCGAAAGATGAACCGTCAGCAGTGAGAACCATACGAACGGTTTGTCATCATTCCATATTGGGCGTCCGATCGCACCTTGGCAAACTCTTTCCCATGCTCTATTTTTTTTTTTTTTTACCTTGCTCTAGGATTGATGCTTGGGACCGCGATCATGCTTCACTCTTCCTCTCTCTCTTCTCTCTCTCTCTCTCTCTCTCTCTCTCTCTCTCTCTCTCTCTCTCTCTCTCTCTCTCTCTCTCTCTGTCTCTCTCTCTCTCTCTCTCTCTCTCACACACACACACACACACACACACTCTCTCTCTCTCTCCCTCTCTTTTTGTGCGTGTTTCCATCATTGTTTGAGCATTTGCATGCTTCGCTTGCCATGGGCTCGTGTCTTTCCGCGCGAGCCCTCGCTTGGGCTAGGGACATTGCTATGCCCCCCTTTCTCTCCCTTTTTTTTTTTTTTTTTTTTTTTTTTTTTTGTACTTCTTGCTCCTTCTCTCCCTTTTTGGTCTTCCAAAGATTGAACCAGGGCTGCCCATCCCAGCCATGCATGGTGGCGGTTTGAGGGAGGAATGTGCCCGTTTTCCCCCTCCCCCTTCTCCTCCTCGCGTTCTCCCTTTGTTTTTTTTTTTTTTTTTTTTTTTTTTTTTATCCTTCGCAACCAGTGGGGGGCCTTTAATAAAATCCATATCTCGCATGGTCATGCATTGTCATGCCTACTAGCATGCTTCTCATCCCATCAATTGGGGCATCCGGGGGACCGAGAGGCATTCTTCCTCTTCCCCAAGGCTAGGCCTACGGCCATACTTTATTACCCTATCCTAGGGGACCGAGAGGCATTCTTCCTCTTCCCCAAAGCTAGGCCTATGGCCAAATTCTACCACCCTATCCTAGGGCTGGCCCATGGCCACCGCAAGCCCTACTAGGCTGCCCACGGTCTAAGCACTCAAGAGTGCACCGTGCATCGCGCCGAGTGGCGCACTTCGCCATAAGCCGAACCCTACACAACCGGTGCGGGTCCTTGGCCCCCGTGCCCATTCCGAGGGCAGGCATTGGCAACGTGGCCTGGCTGGCCGCAGCGGAAACACGAACCACGAAAGCCTTGGAAATTGCCCGAGGTTGGAGGGCCCCGTTTTGGGGCGAACGCCATGGCGCCATGGGTTCCACCGCGGTGGGAGCGAGCGTGAGCGCCCGCCGCTCGGTCCATGGCAGCCACGTCCGCGACGGCTTGCTTGAACGGGCGTGAAGTGAGAAGGCTTTTCTGCAGGTACATTTTGTAGCGCTTGGCAACGCGGTCGTCGGAGGCGTCTTCGACTTGAAACATTTCGAAGCGCGCGGAAATGTCGTCGAGGGCGGCGACGACCATTTCGAGTCCGCCCGCCAAGTCGCCGTGCTGCAGCTTGTATTCTGCGTGTTTCAGGTAGGCCCGCATGTCCTCCAGAATTTCCGCTTTCGCCCGCACGTGCGCGTCGTTGAACGTCGCCGCCGACCAAGTGGTGTTAGTAGTAGAGGGGAGGGGGGGAAGATGCTCCATGGAATTAAAATTTTTGGTATGGACCGGAGCCTCACCATCATCGTCGTCGGAGCCGTCGGTGTCGTTGTCGGCCACTGGCGCAGGTGGGATGCTGGCCGGTGCTTCCTTGTCGTGCCGGTTCGCCGTTGTTCCTCGCGCTCCTTTTTCTCTTTTTGCGTTTTCCTTTTTAGCAGATGCAGAGGCCGCGGGTTGTGCAATTTCCGTAGCTGTAACGCTGGCCGGGTGTTGCTGTAACAGGGACAGAAGCGCGGCGACCTGGTCCGGAGTCAACGCGTTGGTCAACGCCGGGGTCGTCGCGTCAGAAGAAGTCGCTGTTCGGCGCCTCTGGCGCTGACGCGACGGTCCAGCCACAGGCGCCGGCGTGTGCTCCGCGTCAGGCGCGTGTGGCGCCACAGGTGCTGCAGGTGCCGCCGTCGCCACTTGCGCCACACGCGCCTCAGGCGCCACAGGCGCCACAGGCGCCACAGGGGCCGAGGGGTGCTGCTGCTGGGGCGGGCTCGAGTTTTTGTTGACCTCGAGCCCGCCCAACAGCACGTCCACGGCGGTTGGGGCGGGCGATCCTTCCTCTGCCCGGCGCTTGTTACGGCGATCGCCCGTCATTTCTCGGGCGTTACGGTCGGTGTCGGAACTCGGCGCAGACGAATTGCCGCGGTTAAGGACGTGTGTGAAACTAATTGCAGTTCGAAAATGGGTTCGAACTTAGGGTGGTAACCAATTTCGTGAATGTTCGCAAACGTTTTCGCCAAATGGGTGTTTCACTACCCCTCCCACCTAACTCGAGCCCCGAAAAGTGAACAAGACTCGAGTGTATGAGCAAACGTGATTTTGCACGTTGTAGTGAACGTGTGTGGTTCCAGGCACGTACGAGGAGTGTGCGACACTCGCAACACATTCGTGCACCAATAGAGGCACGACCGAAACCATAAACGGTCCCCCACAAGCAAAGCTCGCCACGTGGATGTTGGCGTGGCACGATGACGTGGTGGAATGAGAATGCCAAGGAAGCGCATCAGCGCAATGAGAGACATGGCGGAATGCTGAGTTGGCGAAATGCAAAACACTCACACCTTTGTAGCTGGTGGTCTGCTCGGGGACAGGTAGGGAGATGAGGTGGAACTCTAGAGTGAACTTTTGGGGCACGCGATTCGTTGACGTGTCGCGCTGTCAAGATGCCTATACTGGGTAACCTACGCACCCTACTCGCGGTTCGGTTCTCCCCCTACAGGCTCGAACTTGTAGATTCGCACCTGCGCGTGTGATTGTGTGTTTACAACTTTCGACAGCTGCGGTTCGAACTTTGCAATGACTCAAAATCGAGTAAGGTTCGCTTAGCGTTCAATTGCTACATTCGAATCAAAAACCTAAACTTGGTGCCAAAATTAGTTTCACACACGTCCTAAGTGCCGGCGTAGACGCCATTGTAGAGCGGTTGTGGTTGAAAATGTCTTGCAGAAGTGTTGAGGGTGACTCGCCTCTGGGGAGGGTGCGAGTTCTAGCCAGCTTGGACGGGGAAAAGAACTACTCGAACGGGGATGTTGATTGAGCCGTTGAAAAACGAGAAACGTGGGTGGAGGGAATGAACTCCAACCCACGGTTTTTGTAGTTGGAGAAGGGCGTTTAGCGCGCTTCGACGCTGCCAAATATTCGGTACAGGCAGCTTCGCTTTCACAATACACAATTTTGAAAACATCAATGTGTTTAAAAATTATAATATTGGTTAGTTGAACACAAACTGTGTGTCTGACTAGGTATTCGGTCGTATATTGCAGAAGGGTCAATGTATGGGCGATATGACATGTGTGTGCAAGTGAGCTGTGGTCAGCTGGCATTGGGGTTCATAGACCTTGTGAAGGTGAGAATGTTGAGGGTGGGGTGGATCATTTCTTCACATTTCTGTGTGGAGTTATGCCTTAGAGCTGCGAGCACATTCAAGGGGTACGGTTTCTATACATGCGATGATACACGGGAGCTCTGAAGGCTGATTCTACACTACACACCTAAACCAACATATGCACGGATACTTGCAGATACCCTGTGCTGCTGTCAGCTCCGTGTCACAGCTGCTGCTTCTAGTGTCTGCTAACGAGTCTTTCTCAAGCGAGTACAGAATCCAACAGCAGCTTGCACGTGCTACTCTGGCAGCTGGGAGGAGATTTGATCCTGCAGTATGGCATCAGGAAGGAGGCAACAATGTGTTCATGAGACCACGTGCACTCTTTACTTTACCTGGATGAATGTGTTCAACGGACTTACATAGCGTGTGTTTTTTGAGAATTCTCAAAAGGACTAACGTGCCATGGATTCATTGAATGGCACCATGGCGCACGGGTCAGTCCTTACACCGTGCGCCATGCCCCATGCGCCATGCTCCATGCCCCATGCACCATGCCCCATGCACCATGCGTCATGCATCATGCACACAGAAAGCACCAGGCACCAGACACAAAGATGCTGTGGAATACATATGGCACGCGCTGGAGCATATGGCACGCGCTGGAGCATATGGCACGCGCTGGAGCATATGGCACGCGCTGGAGCATATGGCACGCGCTGGAGCATATGGCACGCGCTGGAGCATATGGCACGCGCTGGAGCATATGGCACGCGCTGGAGCATATGGCACGCGCTGGAGCATATGGCACGCGCTGGAGCATATGGCACGCGCTGGAGCATATGGCACGCGCTGGAGCATATGGCACGCGCTGGAGCATAAGGCACGCGCTGGAGCATAAGGCACGCGCTGGAGCATATGGCACGCGCTGGAGCATATGGCACGCGCTGGAGCATATGGCACGCGCTGGAGCATATGGCACGCGCTGGAGCATATGGCACGCGCTGGAGCATATGGCACGCGCTGGAGCATATGGCACGCGCTGGAGCATATGGCACGCGCTGGAGCATATGGCACGCGCTGGAGCATATGGCACGCGCTGGAGCATATGGCACGCGCTGGAGCATATGGCACGCGCTGGAGCATAAGGCACGCGCTGGAGCATAAGGCACGCGCTGGAGCATATGGCACGCGCTGGAGCATATGGCACGCGCTGGAGCATATGGCACGCGCTGGAGCATATGGCACGCGCTGGAGCATATGGCACGCGCTGGAGCATATGGCACGCGCTGGAGCATAAGGCACGCGCTGGAGCATAAGGCACGCGCTGGAGCATATGGCACGCGCTGGAGCATATGGCACGCGCTGGAGCATATGGCACGCGCTGGAGCATATGGCACGCGCTGGAGCATATGGCACGCGCTGGAGCATATGGCACGCGCTGGAGCATATGGCACGCGCTGGAGCATATGGCACGCGCTGGAGCATATGGCACGCGCTGGAGCATATGGCACGCGCTGGAGCATATGGCACGCGCTGGAGCATATGGCACGCGCTGGAGCATATGGCACGCGCTGGAGCATAAGGCACGCGCTGGAGCATAAGGCACGCGCTGGAGCATATGGCACGCGCTGGAGCATATGGCACGCGCTGGAGCATATGGCACGCGCTGGAGCATATGGCACGCGCTGGAGCATATGGCACGCGCTGGAGCATATGGCACGCGCTGGAGCATATGGCACGCGCTGGAGCATATGGCACGCGCTGGAGCATATGGCACGCGCTGGAGCATATGGCACGCGCTGGAGCATATGGCACGCGCTGGAGCATATGGCACGCGCTGGAGCATATGGCACGCGCTGGAGCATATGGCACGCGCTGGAGCATATGGCACGCGCTGGAGCATATGGCACGCGCTGGAGCATATGGCACGCGCTGGAGCATATGGCACGCGCTGGAGCATATGGCACGCGCTGGAGCATATGGCACGCGCTGGAGCATATGGCACGCGCTGGAGCATATGGCACGCGCTGGAGCATATGGCACGCGCTGGAGCATAAGGCACGCGCTGGAGCATAAGGCACGCGCTGGAGCATATGGCACGCGCTGGAGCATATGGCACGCGCTGGAGCATATGGCACGCGCTGGAGCATATGGCACGCGCTGGAGCATATGGCACGCGCTGGAGCATATGGCACGCGCTGGAGCATATGGCACGCGCTGCAGCATATGGCACGCGCTGCAGCATATGGCACGCGCTGGAGCATATGGCACGCGCTGGAGCATATGGCACGCGCTGGAGCATATGGCACGCGCTGGAGCATATGGCACGCGCTGGAGCATATGGCACGCGCTGGAGCATATGGCACGCGCTGGAGCATATGGCACGCGCTGGAGCATATGGCACGCGCTGGAGCATATGGCACGCGCTGGAGCATATGGCACGCGCTGGAGCATATGGCACGCGCTGGAGCATATGGCACGCGCTGGAGCATATGGCACGCGCTGGAGCATATGGCACGCGCTGGAGCATATGGCACGCGCTGGAGCATATGGCACGCGCTGGAGCATATGGCACGCGCTGGAGCATATGGCACGCGCTGGAGCATATGGCACGCGCTGGAGCATATGGCACGCGCTGGAGCATATGGCACGCGCTGGAGCATAAGGCACGCGCTGGAGCATAAGGCACGCGCTGGAGCATATGGCACGCGCTGGAGCATATGGCACGCGCTGGAGCATATGGCACGCGCTGGAGCATATGGCACGCGCTGGAGCATATGGCACGCGCTGGAGCATATGGCACGCGCTGGAGCATATGGCACGCGCTGCAGCATATGGCACGCGCTGCAGCATATGGCACGCGCTGGAGCATATGGCACGCGCTGGAGCATATGGCACGCGCTGGAGCATATGGCACGCGCTGGAGCATATGGCACGCGCTGGAGCATATGGCACGCGCTGGAGCATATGGCACGCGCTGGAGCATATGGCACGCGCTGGAGCATATGGCACGCGCTGGAGCATATGGCACGCGCTGGAGCATATGGCACGCGCTGGAGCATATGGCACGCGCTGGAGCATATGGCACGCGCTGGAGCATATGGCACGCGCTGGAGCATATGGCACGCGCTGGAGCATATGGCACGCGCTGGAGCATATGGCACGCGCTGGAGCATATGGCACGCGCTGGAGCATATGGCACGCGCTGGAGCATATGGCACGCGCTGGAGCATATGGCACGCGCTGGAGCATATGGCACGCGCTGGAGCATATGGCACGCGCTGGAGCATATGGCACGCGCTGGAGCATATGGCACGCGCTGGAGCATATGGCACGCGCTGGAGCATATGGCACGCGCTGGAGCATATGGCACGCGCTGGAGCATAAGGCACGCGCTGGAGCATAAGGCACGCGCTGGAGCATATGGCACGCGCTGGAGCATATGGCACGCGCTGGAGCATATGGCACGCGCTGGAGCATATGGCACGCGCTGGAGCATATGGCACGCGCTGGAGCATATGGCACGCGCTGGAGCATATGGCACGCGCTGCAGCATATGGCACGCGCTGCAGCATATGGCACGCGCTGGAGCATATGGCACGCGCTGGAGCATATGGCACGCGCTGGAGCATATGGCACGCGCTGGAGCATATGGCACGCGCTGGAGCATATGGCACGCGCTGGAGCATATGGCACGCGCTGGAGCATATGGCACGCGCTGGAGCATATGGCACGCGCTGGAGCATATGGCACGCGCTGGAGCATATGGCACGCGCTGGAGCATATGGCACGCGCTGGAGCATATGGCACGCGCTGGAGCATATGGCACGCGCTGGAGCATATGGATGGTGGCTTGACCAATGCGTCATACACCAATCACACCATTCATAGCGTGCACACACCATGCCAACACACCATACCTCTGACACAAAGATGCCGTGGAAGCCGTATGGCACGCGCTGGGGCATGCGGATGGTGGCGACGGGGGTAGAGGCCATTGTCTTTGCGTCCAGCACCACCACCTCGGAGATGCTGGTTTGGGGAGCGAGGGGATGAAGGGGTGTGTGGTGTGTGAATAAATGCAGGCGAATGGTAGCAACGGGGTCTGAAGCCATGGTCTTTGCATCCAGCACCACCACTCCGGAGATGCTGGTTGGTATGTTTGGGGGGGAGTGGAGAGGGGGTGAGGGAGTGTGAATGACTGGGGGAAAGGGTGCAGTGGGGGTAGTGACAACAGGGGGCGAGGCCATTGTCTTAGCATCCAACACCACCACCTCGGAGATGCTGTTACGGGAGATGGGAGGTGATGGAATAGGGGGGAGGAGGTGGGAGAGGGGAGGGGAGCACGTGGGGCAGGGGAAAAGATGGAGGGCGGTTAGAAGCAGAGAATAAGAGACAGGGAGCACGTTGTGAGCCTTAGAAGAGTTATGATCGCTATGAAGAGATACAAGCGGCACTCGCTTGGTGTCAGTATCGTGCACAATAAAGCACTTAGACAGGGCCGCAACGCCCTCCCCTTGACTGGCCGGGCTACAAGGCCGAGAAGGAGTATTGTGAAACCCAAGAGAGTCCCAAGCAGCACTCACTCTGTACTTGTATCATGCACGAAGGTAAGCACGTATACATCATCCTCCTCCAGCCCAGGAGGAGGGCGGTGGACAGACAGCAAGACAATTGGAGAGGCAGCATTGCGAAACCAAGAGAGTCCCAGTGCCACTCACTCTGTGTTGGTATCGTATACGAAGGTGAGCACATATCCATCATCCTCCTCCAGCCCAGCCTCGTTGCTCCGAGGCACAAACACAGGCTCGGACCCGAACCTGCCCAGCCCGTGGTTGAAGAACCCTGAGACGCAGCCACCGACGGTGTAGTACGGTGCAGAGAGGTCCGGGGCACTTTGGAGGTCTATCTTGGCAATGCCGCAGATGCGGGTGATGCCCTCAAATGAGGCGCAATACACGTAGCGCTGCTTGCTGTGTGGGGGGCGATAGAGGAAGGGAAGAAGGGGGAGGGAAGCAGGGAGTAAGCGGTGGAGAAAGGACCGCATGCAATGCTGCAGACGCGGGTGATGCCTCAAATAAGGCACCGTATACGTAGTGCTGCTTGTTATGTGGGTTGCAATTGGGGGGAGAGGGGGAGAGTGAGGGGGGAAAAAGGCCTGGGATTGTTGTTGAACGGGTCGTGCCGGCCCAGATACCAAAGTAATAGTGTTTTTTATGTGCCTTGTATGGCAAAGAGTTTGTGCAATCAATAACGTATTGACATCCTCACTCGCTGCCACGTGTATGTACCTCTCGGGAATGTGCACACAGCATTCATCCTCACAGCACACCCATGGCACACCCATGGCACACCCACGGCACACCCAGGAAACGTACACACAACACCCACAGCACAACCAACTCGCAGCACCCGCATGACACTCACCAGGCCATGGTACAGTTCACCCGCCACAGCACACAGCCCCTCCACCCACTCACCGCCCCGTGTAGCAATCGTGGATACGCAGGAAGTCGCACAACACGGCACACCCACGGCTCACACCACGGCATAATTATCACGAAGCACATGTGTATCAACTCACCGCCCCATGTAGCCGTCGTGGATGCGGGGGAAGTCGCATCCGAACGTGGTGAGCTGGAGCTGCGATGCCTCTCCTGTCGCCATGTTGAACCGGAACTCGTAGCTGGAGGGGGATGGGTAGGATGGAAAAGACAGGGAGAGTTGGAGTCCATACCTCCACTTCACAGTGACCCACGCATTACATCGAGCAGGAAAAGCAGCACTCGCAACCTCTAGCACACTCATTGACCAACCAAACCCACCCGTGACGCCACACAGCACTCACAGTCGGGCAGCCTTGTCCTCTTCCACCTGCTCCAGCTCCAGATTCATCTCATCAAACCGGCATGCAATCAATCAGCACCACCTCCGTCAAATCTCCCACAACAGCCCACTCAGCCACACAGACAAAGGTCAGTTCCTCATACCATTTGGTCAGTAGGATTAGCAGTGGTCGTTAATTGGTCATCCGTTAGTCAGAAGCCATCATGCACCACCAGAGTCAGGAGAACCAAGCCGCCAAAAAGGATGATGCTCAGAGTCGGAACTGCTAGAAGCTCAAAGCGTTTCGAAATGAAGAGCTTCACGGGTGTACAGTCCAACTACTATGCTTCACAATGAAGTACTGGGGCCCATAGTCACCACTCTCAGCCAGACCAACTCAGCCACAATACAAGCGCCACGCAGCCATCACACAACACTCACAGTCGGGCAGCCTTGTCCTCTTCCATCTGCTCCAACTCCAGGTTCATCTCATCAAATCGGCACGCAATCAGCACCACCTCCATCTCGCCCTTCTCCGTCTGCTCCTCCCACGCGTTCCCCGTGTGGAAAATGAACAGCGCCGGCAGCTCGAACCACCGAAGCTCTGCCTCGCTCTCCGCGTACCGAGGCAGGATGCCGAACCTGGCCGGCCGGTCCGGGTTCCACAGGAACGGCATCTTGCCCTTGACAATCTCCTTCGGAGCAAATTCCAAGGGAAGGTCCAGGAAAATCGCGTAATTCTGTGTGATGGCGAAATCGTGCATCATGCCAGGCGTGGAGATGGTGATGTTAACAGGCGGACCCATCTCCCCCGCTTTAGTCACCACGCGGTATGTCACGAACGGCGCCTTGGCCTGGTAACCAAACGTGAACATTTCGCCCGTTTCAGGATCAATTTTCGGGTGCGCAGTAAACGGGTGCTTCAGCTGCCCGCCATACGTCATCCTCCCCTGCGTCTCCAAATCGCCGTCCTGAAGCACTTGTATCGCGTACGGCGCGTCGCCCTCGTGCAGCGCGAGCAGGCGGCGCGCGTGGAAGATAAGCGCGGTATTCCCGGTGCCGTTGCCCTGGGACAGGTCTAGCACGCCCAGCCACTTGCGCAGCTGCTCTAGAAAGATCTTGGCGAGCCCCGCGTATCCGAGCATATCCCCGAATTTCAGGAACTTGGCGCGCTGGTAGGCCGACTCCTGCTCGAGGCGGCTCGTGCGCACCCAGCGGTTGACGTAGCTCGCCTTGCCGTCCTTGATGCGTACTCCGTGCAGCATGCTGCGGGGGGGAGCGGGGAGGGGTAACGGGGGAGGGGAACGGGGAGACGGATTGTGGGAGGGGAACCGAGGAGGGAGAAGTCGCAACGCTCGCGCGCACCCAGCGGTTGACGTAGCTCGCCTTGCCGTCCTTGATGCGCACGCCGTGCAGCATGCTGCGGGGGGGAGAGCGGGGAGGGGGAACGGGGGAGAGAGCGGAGAGGGAGACGTCTCAACGCTCGTGCGCACCCAGCGGTTGACGTAACTCGCCTTGCCGTCCTTGATGCGTACTCCGTGCATCATGCTGGCGGGGGGGAAGGGAGGGGAGCGGGGAGGGGGACCGGGAGAGGGGAGTGGGAGGAGAACAGAGGAGGGAGACGTCGCAACGCTCGCGCGCACCCAGCCAGCGGATGACGTAGCTCGCTTTGCCGTCCTTGATGCGCACGCCGTGCAGCATGCTGCGGGGGGAGCGGGGAGGGGGGTTGTTAGCTGATGCGGATACACTGAGGGGGGGTTGATAGCTGATGGGGTTGTTACCTAATGCGCGTACACAGAGGTATGCGCGGAAGGGGAGCTGGGGGGGAGAAGGGAGGGGGGGTTGTTAGCTAATGCGCACACACTCGCAACGCGAGTAGTTTGGATGTATAGAAAATGCGGGTACAGACGCGACAGTTGAGGCGACTCGAAAGCTACGCGCACTCACCCGTCGCCGTCGAAGAGGTGGTAGCTGAAGGTGGGCGCACACTTGGAGTTGCGGAACCAGCAGGTGGTACCCTCGCGGGAACCACTCGTTGCAAGTTACGCGCACACACTCCCAACGCAAAGTTCTATCGCGCGCGCGCGAACTCACCCATCGCCGTCGAAGAGGTGGTAGCTGAAGGTGGGCGCGAACTTGGGGTTGGGGCCGTTGCGCACGAACTCGCCGTTCAAACACTCCTGCCGGGGGGAACGCGGGTGAGAGGGGGAGCGTTGAAGACGTGAAGGGGGCGCGGGGAGAGGGGGGAGACGCGGGGGTGCGTAGGGGTAAGCGGGGGCGCTGGAGGGTCAGAGATGAGGCAACCTGGTCGCGCGGGGCCAGCGCGACGCGTAACAGGGATTAAGTTGGGAAGATGGGGGCGCTGGGGGAACAAAAACGTGGTTTGAGACGTACGACTGACGGGTACTGGATCCGGGATTTGGAGGTCCACATTGCGCGAACGTACTGGGAGTTGGCCGGTGACGGGGAGGTCAGCGACGGGGCCGATTTCCTTGTAGACGGGCGCGAACACGCCCGTGAGGTACGTCGTGCTGGGAGGCGTCTTTATCCTCGCATTCAGAAATCGCTCGATGGCGTCGCACAGCCAGTTCGCGTAGCTCTGCGACGGCTGCACTTTCGGCTGCACTGGCGCTAACAGCTTCTGCTGCTCGTTCGAGTCCCGTCGCACCATGATTACGTCGCGAGTGCAGTGAGGGGGATCGAGAATGGGGGGGCACTAGGCACGGAAGAGTCTCAACGCTAAGGACACAGGTAGATGTAGAAAAGAAACACTGCAACTAGAATGCGAACACGGTTTCCGACTAATGTGCTCCTGAAGCAACAGAGAGGCAGGAGGCGCGCTTTAAAAAGCGCGACGGGACGGGAGGGATGTGAATGGCGCTAAGTGGTAAGGCAGTGATGGTGAGCTGTGGGGGTATGAAGTTCACTTACGGTCCAGATTCAGGGATGAGGGCTGGCTGATGGGTGCATCTGCACGCTCCATCACAGATCGGGCGACGCGGTTCGGAGCTGATCGGAAGTTTGTTTTATCCTGCCCGGGGGACAATTGGTGGAAGTCGAGCTTGTTTGTTTCTGTGTGCAACATTTGGTGAGTGGCTCCGGCATTATCGAGGGGAACAAAAATTTCCAGTTTTGAGTCCTCCAAAGTTACAGTACCAGCTCAGCGGGGTTGGGGGAGATTCTGTCGTCCACGTCGTGGACACCCTGGCATCGTGGAATCAAAACAAAGGAGCCGAGGGGAGGTTCTGACGTGGCCAGGCGTTCACCTTCCACGTCCTGTACGCCATACGGGCATGCTCCAATACAAGCGGATAACAACAACTACTCCTCCTCAAGTTGCAACCTATGCTTGTTTCTACAGTTGCGGCTTTATAAGATGTGGACACTCATGTGTTAACGTAAGTATCCCAATATCGGGTAATCCCCTTGTTGCGTACAACCCGTCACTCAACTACACGCGTCCATCAGCCATGTTCTCATGTTTCTCTCTCCCCGCACTTGCTCGCCTTTTTCGGAAGAACACTCTCCCGCCAGCTTGCACCGACCCGAAGCACCAACAAGCTTGCAGTCTCCGTTATAGCTGAGCCCGCAACAGTGTTTTGTTCTCAACCAGGGAATTACGCTAGTCCCTTGAGGCCCGTACAATTTGCGAGAATGAACGAGGAAGGGCGGCATCAGCAGCTGCGCATATAACATTGCACCAACCCCGCCATTGTCGCAGCGCTCCTACTTTCCCAGATTCCCCCCTCTTCCGCCCCTCCATCCCCCCATGGAGCGCACCTTTTCCGCCAGCGGCCGCCACAATCACCCCACGTTCGGCTCCCCCTCGCTCCGCCCTTCCGGCGCCCCCCTTTTCACCCACGCTTCCCGCGCCACCGCGCGATCCCCGCCGCACTCCCCCTCGTATTCCCCGCCGTATTCCCCGCCGTATTCCCCCCCTTACTCCCCAAGCTCCCCCTCTAAAGGCCCCTTTCCCCAAGCCTCCCCGCGCCTTAGATGCTTATACATAGCGATTCTGATAGTAGTTTCGTACAATTTAAGTTACGTAGTGGAGCATTTAACTCTGTCATTAATGGGCCGCCCTAACGCGTGGTCGCGCGGCGGCGCGAAGGGCGGGGAGGAGGAGTACGGCGCGTATGGCGCGGACACGGCGCTCTATAACGCGTTGTCCGCGGCTGTTGATAGCGGGGATGACCCGCCCACGCTGGCGTCTTTCACGCCGCCCGACCTGCCCGAATGGGACCCGAATGACGTGAGTGCGGTTGCGGTTGCGGGTGTGGGGAAAGGAAGGCGGAGGGGGGAGGTGGGGTGACTTTTGAGTCGACTCAGGCCGGAGTGAGGGAGTTGGGGAGTGAGGCAGGCCGGGAAGGGAAGGGGAAAAGGGAGAGGGGGAGGCAGGAAGGGAGGAGTGGAGGTAGGGCGGAGCCTTACTATGCCCTGGACGCATGCAAGTCACTCCCCCCCCCCCACATACCCACGACCGCTCTTCCTCTTCTGAAGAACCTCCTCATGCCCCAGATGCAGGCCGTAATGGAAGCTTCCTCGCCGGCAGCCCATCAGCTTGCCCTGCCACACGCGGAGTCACGTGGATGCGGAGCATCTGGACATCTTTTGAGGCGCCTCGAAAGTCACCTGGACAGCGCACTCACTCACAAGACTCGCGCTCATTCACCTCCATCCCATTCTTCCACTGCCGCCCATCCATCCATCAGGTGCAAGTGGAGGTCCCGGTGGTGTT